>CP025645.1:7280428-7880428 GCA_003576665.1 Ipomoea trifida | reverse complement strand
ATATATCAAGTAATTTTTTTTTATGAAATTTAAATTCAATTTTTTCTCAATTCTTTTCTACCAACCAATCTGTTAGTTATAAATTTTGTTATAAATACTATTGGTGAATAATTCTCAAACTTATATGCTGTCATTTTGTGCCAAGTTCCTACTTGCCCACATTACTATCAACAATGATTTTAAAAGTACAAAACACATGTACATAGAAACATGAAATGTTTGAGATATTTTTCAGTATACTTCATTCATAATGTTCAACACAAGTATGTATCCTATTTCTAACAACTTACATTGCAACTGGCAAATCAAAATCAAAAGAAAATGCAAATGATTTATCGCATCAAGAAACCATGTTGGGAAATAGGAATCTCGAAAGCTTGCATTCTTTCTCCTCGAGCCAAACCATTGCGATCATAAGATGAAATCTCAGTGATGTTAAGATCAATGCAGGTCTTCACAAGCTCTTCACCAATACGTTCAGCTGCTTCCTGAGACAAGATTGCGTGGGGCATTTCAAGTTTACTAATGGCATTCATACACAGCAAGTCATAATATGAACAAGAACTGAAACACTATATTACAAGATTTTGATTTTTGAATGCCATACCCAACTATCAATGTTTACTAAGCAGATCTCGAGGATGGTGAGTGTATTTACCATGATGCTGCAAGGAGGATCACCACGGATTGATTTTTGCAGAGTGCTTCCATAAAACAAGCATTTCTTATTTTGATCATCTACCAGCATAGCATACAACTGTGATTTTGAGCAGAACACTGAAAGCCTTGGCTTTGTGGGCGTACCATTATACTGATCAAGAAACAATATTAATAACTAAAGATCACGGTTGTGTAATATAGAAATGAATCAAACAAAAGGTTATGTTTAAGAAGCCTGAGCAAGCAACACAAATTATTCGGCATTAAGCCCTTAGCTTGGTTACAGACTCATACTATATGAAGTTAATTAGTGTAAAAACTGATCAAACATTTGGATCATTGTCATCAGCAAGGTCAATAAAATCTTTTATTATTATTATTTGTTGGAAGACGAAGGAAACTCGTAGCCACTACTCGAAGGTGTGCATTAGTAAACTACACCTTGTAACCCTAGTTGGGAAATGACAACAAGGAAGTAAACCAGCATAGGTTACTCATAGCTGACCAACTCACCCCACCTTGTAACCCTAACCGACAAAGGACCAAAAGGAGGTAAACTAGCCTAGGTTACCGCAACTCAAACCAATAAGCCGCTCCCATGGGGAGCCGAACTTAAAACCTTGTGGTTATCAAACCACACAGACCAACTTGGAATCTTTTGTTATTTTCAAGGCTAAAAAGTTAAGCTTGGAAGAAAGAGGAATCTGAGCTATCTTCTAGAGTTCTTGAGGCATTGAGGCTATGATTTACAGTGCAATTCTGTTTCCACCAATATTGCTTCATATTTTGCTCACGGAAAAGTAGCATAATTTATCCTAAGATACAACATAGTTGGTCTTTAATTATGTTCCCCAGTGCCCACATTGAAAAGAATAAACAATTGCAGGATCAGATACAAATGATTTTGGAATGAAGCACTACCTTCTTTCTTAATCTTCTGTTCCGAATCTTTGCATTCTCTGTCCGAGTATTGGCCCTCGATGATGCTTGAACAACCAATGGGTTCATAACTAAGCCTGCAAAATATGATTTTAGAAGTGAAAATGACATGAACTACAAGAACCAATGATGATTAGTACAGTCTACTTAAAGATAAATAAGACTTACTTCTACTTTGCACGGGAAGGATATGGGGGCAATTCATTGAAGTCCCAAGGAGTTGACTACTCTTGAATTGCAGTGAATTGACTCTAACACTCCTAACAGTGACCAGTGCCATAGCTTCAACAACCATCTTCAGTTCCAGAAGACTCTCAATTTCCTGCCGAAATCACTCGAACGAGTTTAGCATCGTGCAACACCAAAGTAAACAAATACCAGTAGCTCTTTCGGTAATTTATTCAAACATCTAGCGTGCATCCATCTCTTCTCACGTTTCTGTAGCCACTCTGCCCGTGAATGTGGGCTAAACACTAAGCTTGCTCGTGGGCTCGTGGCTAAAGGATAACTAACAGAGTACTGTGGCCCGGGAAGTTCTTGCGGCCTAGAAATCCAGAGTTTCCTAGAGAAACTACCATCACTATATATGAAATTGAACGGTTTAAATCACTTCACAATTTGATTAGTTGAGATTTGCAAAAAATAAAAATAAAAAATTTTAAGCTATTTTAAAAAAATTTGTCACAATTTTACATACCATATGTTCATTAAAGTTATACTTCAAAGAAAATGAACATGACCTAAAAAAAGTAGTTGAGTGGATAAAACATAATTTTCATATCGAAAAATTAAAATGTAATTATTATCAACACTTTCTTGATTGCACTTGCTGCACAATACTTTTTGATCTGGTCAAGCTCATAGCAATATACCGTTGCTAGAATTTTTTATTATTTATTATTTTTTTTTGGGAATTACTCAGGTTCAGGAGACAGCACCAGGATGAACAATCATAATACAATCTGTAAAATCAATTAATTTTGGATTACATGCAATCTTGTCCCCTAAATTCAACCATATATTTCATCCCTTGTGACTTTTCTTTTTTACTTTGGCATTTATTCTGCTACAAAGGGTCAACCAGCAATGATACATATAGAGCCCTTCACAAGAAAGTATTATATGTTGCCCAGAATAATGAAGCCCATCTGCATTTTCATGTTTTCTTTTGAAAGTAACGGAACTATATTAATTAGAACTATCAAAATCCAAAACATCCACAATGAAGTTAGGGGGAGTATCGAACCATTCCACATAGCCAGGTAAAGAAATAGCTTCCTTAGCCAAAGCATGGGCGACCTGATTCCCTGACCGTTTATTTGCATTTTCATGTTATCCAGTCCTATCTTGCTGATCACCTGTTCCTTCCAACCACTCTTCCAGTTTTGCTTCCTTGTTAGCCCTAAATTCCTCGTAGTTATTTGACAAAGACAGCAACTGACCATGGGACAAGCTCCGATTCACCTGTGACTCATGTAGCGCTTCATCTGTTTGACTCAGCAAGGGGAACTCATCGATGCCTGTCTTGGCAATAGTTGATGAAGAGCTTGCATCTGCAGCTGATGAAACCTGGTTTTGGGAAGACAACGGGGGCTCATGCTTCACTTGAATAGGTTCTCGGGTTTCACTTTGAGTCCACCTGAAGTTGCTAGCTCTTTGCCTAGCAGATTTGAACACATTCGACAAATAACTGCTGTTCTCACTATCTTGCTGCTCCATGCTGTTTGTCGTCATAAGGCTCCACGTTGAAGGACCCCATGAAGTACTTCTCCCCATCCCGAAACTTGAACTGGGGGCACGGGCATTTATTAACCCCTTTTTCGGTTGGTTAGTTGACATGACAGCCAGGGAATGTTTAATCTCTTTGATCATCTCTTCAGCAATTGGAAAGCCAAACTCTTTCATTGATCCCATCATCGTTATAGAATCCTCTAAATCTTCCATATGCAAAGTCACCTCATGAGAT
The DNA here is from genome assembly GCA_003576665.1 of Ipomoea trifida. Lineage (NCBI taxonomy): Eukaryota > Viridiplantae > Streptophyta > Magnoliopsida > Solanales > Convolvulaceae > Ipomoea > Ipomoea trifida. The sequence continues at coordinate 7,876,863 of CP025645.1, read as the reverse complement.
TTCTTCGCCACAGTATTGTTAAGATTGACAAGGTTGGGTACTGCATTGTGGGTATGTTGTTGAATGTAGAAAAGACCCACCGAGGGTTCGTTTGCCAGAAATTTTATCATGTCTGCCAAGCTACTGGTTATCTCCGAAAAACCATCAACTGCAGAAAACTCGTGCATCCTCTTTAAGGCCAAAGGCTCATCATTGCTGGCAAATTTAATGACAGAAAGTGAGAAACAAACAAATATGCCAGACGCCAAAGATAATTATCTGAGTTGGGCACCATAATAAATAAACAGAAAGCATTGCAAATGATATATTTCTAAGCAGGATTACTTGGATAAGATCGTTTTAGGAAATTGAACACATATAATAATTCTCAGCAGCAAAATATTATAGAAACGCTAGTCACTAGTATTGAGAGGAGGTTACAGTGACGTTTTCCTGTCCTATATCACTTCTAATATCTGATAAGTAAACAAGATAGGCTGAACATATCCTAGCTATACTACCGGGTAAAAGTTCCATTATGACATTATAGAAAGAATACACATTTACCCTTAGATGTAATCAATCCCCCCACCCCCCAAAAAAAATTGTTTATGGGTTCCTTGCAAAATAATAAAATCTTTACAACCACCCATGAACTGGAGAGTTCATGAATTCACACAATAAAGCATGCCCCTATTGATGTTGTTTTACTTGATATTCAGCCAACTGATCACATCCTAAAACTAGATCATGGACTCCAATAACTTGGTGAGTAAAATACATTTACCCGATCATGAAGTAACTAGGTGTGGAAGTGTGGAACTAATGGTGAACCCCGCCAATGAATGACTTTCACACTCCATGTGATCGGGTGGCCTCCAATAAGTTCTCAACCAAGGATTCATTACACTTCTGGGTGATATACCAACCGAAAACCAAAATCCTAATAACTCTCAATAGGTTTCTTCGGTTCATTTCTGATTGTACCCAATCAACAATTTACCAAATAAATGGCCTCCCTAGTATCCCCATCCTATTCCACCTAGCATTTAAGTTCAAAAGCATTGCACATACATTTTGGACTTTTTGCACCTATTTCCTGCAAACCATAGCAGGTGCGTTTAGGATTTGCTTCATTTTAGAAAATTCCCCCAACACACTGAAAGAAATGCTAAAATCTATACATGTTGATCTGTGTTCCTTAGAGTGTTTAACACCTAGAATTTCAGTCTCTTGTAAATCTCACAACTCAAAAGTGGAATGGTTAAGTCTCATACGTATTACACAGAGACAACACATTGCTCTTATTCTTTGACTTGATGCATATGGCATACCAGAAACTGTCAGCTAAGTTACCAAAACTACTTAAACAGTAATAAAGAGATAAAGATGTGTAACTTAATATTAGTCTTCCAACGTAATCAAGAAAGGAAAAATAATACAATATCTTATTCTAACGCGATATCCAATCGCATCTTACTCAAACATAGATCATGTGCCCCCTTATAAGCTCATTTGTGGTCAATTGGGAAATGTAAAAAAATGTGCAACCTGCAGATAGTTTGAAAGCAGCGATTAACTATTCATTGTCAAAAAAAGAAAAAAAAAAAAGGGAAAGAAGCCCATACCCCCATTAAAAAGAAAAGAACACATTTCAGTATTTCAGCTAAAATATATGGTCTTACAGAGCAAACCACTGGGTGAAGTATACAGAGACTTGCAGTGCAATTCAGAAAATTTTATCAGTCCATGATAGATTACATTGGAAACAATTTCCTATACCTATAAGGAAAAAGACTCAGAGAAAAAAATAATAATTAGCATGGCAACTCCAAGTTCAAAATATAATATAATTAGCATGGCAACTCCAAGGAGTTATCTCCTAAACAAAAACTTGTTTGTTTTCAAAAATCAAATAGCAAAATCATAACCTCAACAATCCAAACCCCAGAGGAATCTATCAATCAATTCCTACCAAGAAATAAATGCCCAAATTTCAAAATCCAAAATTTAGCTGATTCACACTATTTCCATCCCTCTTTGCTGCATGTATAAGCGTTTAATGACGGGAGAGATGAAAAGAATGGATAGAAACCTCAGCTTACAGATCACAGTAAAGACATCTGAACACCGCGAGCTGCTTTGGATCTTTATTTGGATGTGATTTTTCCGACGATGAAATACATATACATCCAAGTGTGATGAGTTGTCTTCTGTTGATGCAACTGATTTTCAGATTTCTTGTACACAGCGATACATCATAATCATCCTTGCCTGAGTCGCCTCAAGTTCGCAAAGCATGAAACGGAATAGAGGCAACTTTCTGTCATTGGGCCAAATTATACCATGTATCTTGTCTCCCTTGGACCTTTGTCTAAAAAATAATCTTTAAAATTTACATCTGCAAATAATAAATTTTGTGCATATAATTAATTGTTTGTATGTCTATAAACAAATTAAAGACATAACACATGATAATTATAGATACAAAATATGATAACTTCGCATAAAAGCTGTTAACAAGTATATAATATGTTAAATGAAGATATATAACATGTTAATCAATTATGTATTTATAACTAATATATTTTGTACTTGCTATTAACAATTTGTGTGTAATTAATATGTTACGTGTCTTTAATTTTAAAGTTGTTATGTGATAGACTACGAGTAATAAAGATTCTTTTTTTCTTTTGATTCCTGATTAACAATGGCAATTTTCTAACCTAAGTTTTTGATTTCGTCGACCTATACTCTTGTATACAAAAATTTCATTCAAATTCAAACTCTAAATACTTACAATTCTGTGACAAAGATTGAAGTCTACCTGGTCACTAAAAGTATGGCAATGATTAAATATTACCTTATCACTATAAATAAGTTTTAAATGAAGCTTTTCATCTATTAGATAAAATGAATTGATTATTTTTAAGTAATTTATTTTTTATGCAATATAATTATATTTAATTTAGATTAGTTAAAAGAGGAACAGTTGGAAAGCTAATGTCACTTTTAATGCTTAAAAAATTTCATTAATAAAATTATTGCAAAAATTGATAACCAATTCTCTTATAATTCCTCAGTAAGTAATTCAAGCGAAGAGAAAAGTTGATATCTGAATAGAGATAATTTTGGGAAACAGAATAGTATACAAATTGGGTTTATGACAAAAGGCAACACCAAACGATGGCAAAGCACTCAAAATATAATTATAGTTGGATCCAATCAGTAGTCTGTTGATCAAAGGACCTAGGTGCAGTTCGTTTCAATATTAAACAAGACAGCATAAGATTATAATTATTTATTTGACATCTACACTCTATTCATGAGATTCAAGAAACTCTTTACAGATTACATTGAAGATATCAAATTTTGAGGCTCAGCCATTCTCCCAGAAAGCGAGCCTGCAGTCCACTTCTCCAGCATGTTGAGTGCAGCTTTCGGCTGGTCCATGGGAACCATGTGTCCAGCATCATGGACCTGTTCATAATTAATAAAACCGGGGCAAGAAATTGCATTGTTAGTTCGACTGACAACAATTCACTGTTACAAATTGAAAATGTATCAAAGAAAAAGGGGCATTGAGTCAAAGAAGGAAAAGAATGAGACCTTGAGGAAACTGAGAGGTCCATGGCTTTTTAATGATCCTGCTTCTGAGCCATCAACTTCAAAAGGTTCTTCAGAAGATGCTACAAACTCTTTCTGACCAGACCATTTCATGGCATGAACCCATCTCGAATTACCTGCTCAATTTAAATGAAATTAGTTTCCAATAAAACTACAGGTTTGGAGGACAAATAATGTAAAAATGCCATACCAAGCCAGTTGCAAATAAGATCATACTCTCCAGCATAAACAAGCAAACTTATTCCATCCTCAAGCAAAGCAGGGATGCCCACTTCAAGATTTCTCATCCAGTCAACAAGCATAGCCTTGTAAACAGTAGTACTACACGAGACAAAATCTATATCACCAACTCCTAGAGCTTTTTTGACAGAGTTCTCATTGAGCATATGTTCCATGCCTGAGAAGTCATAGCAGAGACGCCCCTCACACTTCTTTCTGATGTCATAGTACTGCAAATATAATTGTTCAGGTCAACCATGATGTATCCCACCAAGTATTCAAACAAGACTTTTCTTATTTGGTCAAAACCAGAAAAGGAAGCTTGAGAGCCTTCGGACCAGTCCACTTATGCTAACAACTTTATACAGTGCATGATATTCTGATCTTCAACAGAGAAAGTCTAAACTATCTGGCATAATCTCTATATGTTATATATGGGCTTTTAGCATTGCATTTCCCTTGACAACTAGTTTGATGATTATAGATTATATTGTGAAAGCCACCACTTACAGTGTGGATGTAATAACAATATATCAAAGAGGACGTAATAATTTCCTTACATTGATATTACCAGCACGTGCCATAATAGAATTAAATAAGGCATTGCAAACTACGTAGGCTGCCACGCAAGAAATAGTCCCATCGGTTCCTGAATCATTTAAAGAAGAGAACATTCAGGAGGAAAACAGGAATAATATAAGGGAATGCGTTTATGCCTCAGACAATTCGAAAACACGGAAGCTATTTTATAAGGAAACTCGACACCCCCCCCCCCCCCCACCCCCCCAAAGAAAAAAAAAAACTCTTTTTCCCATACAAGGAACCTGAGAAAAAAAAGGAAAAATATTTGTTACCACATAGTTTTATTGCAGCCTCACACAGTGGGACCACCTTGTTGATGCGCTGCCGATCAGACTCAGAAATTATTCCCATGTCAAATGCATAATCAGGGTAAGCTCTATATTGAATTGCTGGATCAGTGAGCCCATTACCGATCGCAAATCCCTTTTCAATCACTTTCAAGTTAGAGGGAGAATAAGAATAAGAGCAACAGCTGTAAATAGTTTCTAAAATACATTACCTTGAGGTTTACATGAATCCCTTCATTGGCTTTATTTCCCTTGTGTATCCTTGCAGCAAATGCGGGAATGTAGTGCCCAGCATATGATTCTCCAGTAATGAAAAAGTCATTCTTTGCATACTCAGGATGTTTTGTAAAGAAAGCCTAAAACATTAATATATTAATAAGTTAGTTTATAAGCAGAAATAAGCATGTATGCGTTCTGTTACTTTCACATATAACTTTGAAAGATTTCTCTATACCTTCAAAAAAGTAAACTAGAAAAAAAAAAAAAAAAAAAAAAAAAAAGAGAAGAAGAAGAAGAAAAAAAAAAAGGAGGATAAAATCACACTGATCTCAAATTTAGGGGAAACACCATAAACCAATCCCTTTCATCTATAACAGATGAAGGCATGATGCACTACTCCCTAAAGAAATTATAATATGCAAAATCATATGAGAGATAACAAGTTACAAATTAAATGCCATCCCACTCAACTAATGTTGTATATTAACATAGGAAATGCTGAAGTTCAAGCGTAACGCCTAAAGTAATGACCTTAGCCATGTGTCTCAGCTTAAATTGAATAGCATGCTAGATATTGTCAAAGAAAGAGAGAATCCAGTCACTAAAGAATGTGATTGCCTAGAAACAGATACAATGCAGTAGAGGACAGGCAATGTTACAATTTTTACTTTAAAAAAAAAACCCTCTAATTTTAGTCTATTTCTTATATTAGAGGATCTAAATATCATTTTTTAATCACATTATGTACTTCTGCTGCTTACAATTGTCAACCTCCTAGTCCACTCAATGTGGAAAGAAAGGGATAATACTGGTCAGAGGTACACTGGTACTTGTCATGATAGAAGATGGCAAATAATGACACTCCATTACCCCATCAATATGACTAAGGTCTGCCTTTAATATTTATCGAGCTGGGACCTCAAAACACAAGTTAATAAAAACTAAGAAGAAGAAAAAAAAAAAGAGTTATCTTACAAATAAGACATGATAGTAAATGCAAATGTAGCTAGCAAAAAGCAATGAACTGTTAAAGGTAATTCCCCTTGCTTTTGTAAGAAACATTGTTCAACGTAACAGTTAAACACACAAAGATTACAGCCAAATAACCTATTCTATGACTTATTTCAAATTAGAGAAACAAAAGCACAAGCAGGAAGCAATTTCCATATTCACTTGAAAAGTCGATTTAAGCAAGTGACAAAATTAACCTGCAAAAAGTCATATAAATCATTGCTAACGCCTTCTTCATTGTGACGAATATCGCGTTTGTCAGAGCTGTAACTGAAGCCAGTCCCAATAGGTTGGTCAACATACAAAAGATTAGAGACCTGCAGGGTAAACATGTCAAATCTATTGCATCCCTATTAGAAAAGATTCATCATATATAATGTAAAATTAACAAAAAGGACTTATAGTAACTCAAAGTTACATAACAAAGAATCCAGTAAACACAATTTGAAATAGACAAGACACAGCTTAATGGAGAAACTCCAGCATTAAGCCATTGACATTGCTCAACTGCGTAGAAATTATATATTCACATACAAGCATCATTCAATAACCTCTACATGTACACACCTCATATGAATTCTATTGTCAAAAACTCAAATTCCAAATTATAATTATTGGAACTATATAAATTCTTAGTAAAAGCACTCAGTCAAGTCTGCAGTGAAAAGGAGGATGTTAACAAAAATTTAAAACTTTATTCATCATGCTCTTCTACCATGCAATACTAACTTCAACATATTAGAGCATCAAACCAAAAGCTGATTTGAAAAATCATCAAAGTACCTTGTCCCATCCATACTTATTCCATACTAGTGACAGGTTATTTGCAATTTGGAAAGGTCCATTCTCATAGAAAAGTGCCAACTCACTACTGCAGCCTGGACCTCCAGTCAACCAGATAACAACAGGGTCATCCTTTTTGCCACGGCGTGATTCAAAGAAAAAGTAGAACATCCTACATACAGAATCACAGTTCAGTCTAGGCAAAGGAAACCTTTGGAAGTTGTGGAGACTAGGAAAAAAAATAGTAGCTAGGCACAGTAAGGCATGAATTGGATGAAATTTGTGGATATGTTGACCTCAAATATGCAATCCATTGTAGTCATAATTTTAATGCTACAGCCATGAATTTTCAGTGTAAACTACTAAAGTATGAAAAACATTTAAGGAACACTGATAGAGTGATGGTGCCAAAATTATCAACCGTCTTTCTGCTTTGTCCGTATAGAATCTCCACATGCAGTATAATCCTTACATAGTTAATTCAGGAACCTACACTCTATTAGAGCAGCTAATCATATAGCGTTCAACACAAAGTGATTCATCACGAACGAAGAGCAGTAGTGTTTCACTTGATAATGGATCAAAACCGAGCAATTATACAATGTACCGAAATTAAAATCCTCGGGGTTGAACGTTCAATAATGTCAAAACTCAAAAAGAATTTAGTAAGTTCACCATAAAACAGAACGAAAAAAAAAAAAGCTAAATACCTTGCAGCATAAGAGTGTTGGATCTTAAAGTAGCCGGCACGGTGACCTAAATCCTCAACGGAGGCGTTGGAATCGGCGAGGTTGGGGAACTTGAACAGCTTCTCCACGAGCTTGGGGCCCCGCTCGGCTGCAGAAAGCGAGCCCCGCGGGACGATGTTGACGGACTCCTTGGGGAACAAATTCAGCTCTCTGATCATCCTCTCCGCCTGCGCGGACTCAAACCTCAAATTCGAAGGGAATAAATCATCCCCCAAACAAGATGAAAGCGAGAGAACGAATATGAATACGAGAAGAGATACAACGATCGACCTCTCCATTTCAGCAGATCGATTCACAAATCACAACCAGACAGAGTTAAAACAGCTGAAGATCGATCACCGCAGGCTCTTCATATAGTTAGTTGTACGCAGAGATGTATACTCTCACACGTATGAACTTAAACAGAGAGATATTTTGGTTAGGAGAGATGGAAAGATGGGGACGAAAGTAGCGGAGAAGGAATGTGTTAGTGATGATGGACATGGATGAAAAGTGGACGTTTTGATTTCGTTAGTCTTAGGCGGGAAGAAAGGCATATTATACTATTTCACTTTATTTAGCTAGTCCTATAACTAATGCAAATAAATAAAGACAAAATTTTGTACTAATAAATGTAATACTAATGCGTGGGGTTAATATGAAATACAATAATTATACTAATAAATGTAATACTAATTAGGAATAAAGTATTTGTTACGGGATATTTGTTACTACTTACTAGGGAAAACATAATATTTTGATAACAAATGTAATATTTTTTACATTTTGAGGTAAAAGTATTATTTTTTCATAAAAAATACTCCGTATTATATTATCCTTTACATTTTCATTCAACTACTGTGAATTTAAAAGTACGAAGTAATACTTTTAAAACGATTGTGAATTTAAAATGGAAAATGTAATATTTTTGATAAAAAATGTACCGAGTAATACTTTTACGTCAAAATATAAAAGTATTACATTTGTCCTCAAAATTATTACATTTTCCATTATAAGTAACAAACACTTCACTTTATTCATAATTAGTATTACATTTGATAGTATAAGTATTACATTTACAAATTGATCCGACACAACCCGTCTCGTCCCGCACAAGTGTGAACCATAAGTAAATCATCCTCAAGTGTAATAATATTATTTATTAATCTTTTATTTATTTATATACCTTTATATTTATAAAGTTCATGATAGCTAATTACTTATAAATTTATTAAGGTTAATCGCTTAATATTAAAATAATCATTATAAATTTAGTCTTGAAAAGAGCAACCAAGTGAGTGGAGAAGGTTATGAGTCGAATTTTTGTCAACATTATATTCTTTGTGTAATAATTTACAAACTGCGGAGTTATTGTGACTTGTGATGTTGCTAAATAATACGGAGTAATATTTATAAAAAAATAAATAAAATTGAGAGACAAGAAATGCAATTTTCTTATAATAAATATTGCTTTTCAGAACAACTTAACAAGTGATGTGGTCTGTAGGTCTGCTCATTACATTCTGAAAGATGAGAAATGTCTCATTGAAAACCTGAGTATTACAGCAATTTGAGTCAGGCAGTCAGCTATGTTTGCCATTGTATATGCTCATTGCCCTGCAGCAACAATAAGAACATCTATCTGTCTCCACAATATGCTATCCTTAAATCTGTTCATCAAATGTTACCTAGTCGAAAAGTCCATCGTCGTGCCAAATATCAACCAGGAAGTCTACCATCTCCTGTAAAATCCAGAAACCAATCCAATTTAACCTCAACAAACCATTCCTACAGCCAAGAAGACAGATCGAAGGGGAAGGAACATCTTTAACACGACGCTAACAGAGAGATGTGTTTCTTGAATGCTTACGCGCAAGGGAATTCGCTTGGCAAAAGGTTCATTAGTTGACAACAACTCTTCATATGTCATTGACCAACTGCAAACAAAACGTCGTAAAATAAGTTGTTTAGTAGTAAAACAAAACTATAAAGGAAGAAAAGATGTCATGCTTTAGAATGCTATAGCGAAAAGGAAGTTTTACCTTATGATTGGATCGTCCAGTGCCATTTTTGACCTCTGTGATGTACCCCCGGTCCATCTGCTTCTGCATTCCTGCCATGCAATGGCAGCTGGGAAACGTATAAACATAATTTATTAACCGCTAAAAAAATTGTTCCTTTTTGTCTGCAACTGCATGTTTGTGTGTACAATATTTGGTTTCCAGTTGCCACATTAAGATATAATCAATTGCCTAATTTTCCCCATTGATCAGAGGATAATTAGAAGACAGAACCAACAGAAATTCCCCAATAAGCTGTAAAATCGAAACAGAAAAAGAAAGAAAATCTAGAGAACTCAGTGCATCAGCATTGTTCATTGCCTCGGTTAGTAAGATTCGATCAGTGACAGACCTTGTTCCCTAATTTCTGATCAGAAGAAACAGGCTAAGACTCACCATGATTAATAAGTACCGGAGCATTTGGACCATTCTCTGAATGCGTTATAGTTTCTCTAACAATTTTGAACCCTTCCAGAGGCCGCTTCTCATTGGAATGGGACACTCCAGTATCTCTTTCCATGGCTATTGAGTCGACGATCATTACCTTATGCAATGCAAGAGTAAATTTCGACAAATTCTTTTAAAACAGTGCCCCTCAATTTGCATTATAAGTCATGGTCAACAAAGATTGTAGCAAATCCCTGAAATAAAAACTATTGTGTTTGGACACAGATGGACAGAATGCAAAATCAATAGCAGAATTAAAAACATTAAGTTTTACGCTGTAAGCGTCTAAAAACTTGCAGCACCAGTACTTCATAGGAAAAGTTATACTGAACATTGTCTAGAACAGCAGATTAAAGGATATTCCACTGAAAAATATAGCAAATAACCCATGATTTGAGTTCTGTTTATTTCTGAGTTATGCAGTTCTATTCAAGGAAGTAAGGAGAACGCGTTCTCTACCAGTCGTTTCAGACAGGTCATGAACAGCTACGAATTCCCCAGCCAAGCAGGGTTAACATTGAAATAGCAGAGTTAATCTCTTGGTGTTCAACTAAATTCGACACTCTCTTTCTTGGTTGTATTATCTGAATCCAACAGATTCAAGAAGCTCCAAGATTATTAACTCTATTACTCCGTGTTTTATTCCCTCAGTGAAAAACAAAACCATCCATTTTTCCCTCGCCACATCTTAAATGATCCAAACTTTTATCCATTTTATGCTTTAGATCATACAATCAATTTATCAAGACTTGATCATCCCCCCACTGCAGGGCTATACCAAAACGGTATCTAACCTGGTAACTTTCAGCATTCAAAGGGCTAATTCATCAACCCTAAGACTTAGACATTTGAATTCAGTTTATAACATGGAAATATGAAGATGATTAAATGAATTTCTCTTTTCGCCTTTCCTAAATAGAACTACACTGTCACTATATACCTTTGTTCATTAATCCACCCAACCATTCTACACACAATGGAGTAATGAAACAACCAAACTTTGACTCTTGCATATCTAAAACTACAATATAATGCAGGCAGCCTTCCAATATGCAAGCAAATGCAGCTCTTTTCAATTTACCACCTTAAAGATTACTCTTTTGAACTTCAAACAACAAAAATGAAAGATTATTATTGAGATAACGAGAACAAAAATCGAAAATAATGATAGAAAGTAAATAAGATAATATTTACTGGTTCTAACAATTTATGTGCAACCCTAAACAAGAGACATGTACTAAATTACTCCTTACCGTACCTCGTCCAGTACAACATACACAACAATCATGCTACCTAAAAGCTTAAAGCTTTTTTAACAATTTATGGAAACCCAACTCTGAATCTAATTCACAGAGTGCCCATTAAATCTCATCAGGTGCCATAAACCAAACCAATGAATGAAAACAAAAACATTAGAAGACCAACAACACATTGTCAAGGCATATATATATATATATATATGAACCCTACAAGAAAGAAATACTGTAAAAATAGAAATATAGGGAAAAGCTTGTACCTTGCAGGATGCCCACCGTGAAGGAAAGAACAGAGGAAGATAAAAACCGTGGAAGAGGGAATTTATATTTAGGGAAGAGAGGGAATTTCTTGCATCTGACTGAACAAAATTACCATTTTCATTGTCTTTTCTGTTCAGTATTAATTTTCCTTCCCAAACTTTTCTGTTCAGTATTTAATTATTAAAGGGGATGTTCACATATACTATGTTATCCTACATTCCTACCTAAACTCGAATACCACGTAAATCATAGACGTTAGTTGGTCGATTGATCGGTGGTACGTTGGCATCGTGTATTTGTAATCTTTCCCTGTCTTGCTGACGTGGATTTGGGTCCTACGTGGTCGGGCAACAAATGAGTGTTTGGTAAATAGCGGTTAATTGAGTTAGTGAGTTTGATCAGTTGATAGTATTAGTTAATTGTATAAAAATGTTTGGTAAATTAAGTGTTAGTGGTCAAATAAGTCAAAATTAAAAGATAAATTAAACCAAAATGTGCTCTCAAATTGACGTCTATTTTGGACAATTCAGTCAAAGTAGTTAAACTGTTGATTTTTTTTTTTTAAAAAAAAAAAAACTGTTGATTTAATAACCACAAAGTTATAAATTTAACTTGATTAGGTGTAATTTAGACTTGAGCTCGAGTGCGGCGAAATGACAATTTCTTAGTCACTATACAAAATATGATGTCAGCTTTCGTTCTGACAGAGCTCTCTGCAATTGCAGTGTCGGAAAAGAAAAGATTCACTGCCCATTGGAACCAGAATATAGATTTTTGTTACTGATTAGACAAAGGGTATAGGGAATAATAATTCTTTAATTTACGATCAGATTAAATTTAATGGAGTCGGACAAAAAAAAACATTTTTGGACAAATAATTATAAGGCTACATGTGTAAGTAGTAGTGTGTCACAGACACCCGCGCAAATACACTCATGGCTGCTGCTGCTCCATTCCTCCCTTCTCGGATCTCTCTGTTTTTTCGATCCATAGGAGGTACCCTCTTCTTCTCTTTCTCCCCCTCACTCGCCCTTTCTCCTCGCTCTTACCCATTTCCGAGAAAAAGGAAGAAATTCATGCAGGTATGTACTCAACTCGTTGGTTTTTATCTCTGATTTTTGTTCACTTGTGTTGATTTCATTTCCCTGTTTCGTTTATAATGTTTTGCATAATTGTGTTCATTTAGGGGAAAATGTGGTGTTGGATTCGTGAAGATTGTGTTTATGTAGATATTGTTTATCGTTAGGGTTTGATTTGATGTTTTTGAACTCAAAAGCTATGGCGTTTGGTGTAGCGGTGGTGTGAGGCGGAGAAATTAGGTTTAATTAGTTATGTTTAAGATAATAAAACGGAAAAAGGGGAAATCCGATGCGGGAGAGACGCCACTGCCGTCCGCCCCGGGGGCGCCGGACGTGACGGTTAATCATGCGTCGCGCATAGCTGATGCGGCGGGGCATCACGCTGCACGCGTGTCTGAGGTGCCGCAGCTGGTGTGTTTGGCGAACGCGCCGGCGGATCCAAGCGTGGTGGAGATCCTGCCGTTGTTGAAGGATGTTCCGGCGTCTGGATGCCATATTTTGTTCGTCCGGAAGCTCCAGATTTGCTGCGTCCATTTCGATTTCACAGACGTGATGAAGTACGCCAGGGAGAAGGAGATCAAGCGGCAGACTGTGACGGAGCTGATCGATATAGTTCACACCGGGTCGTGTAAAATGAATGAGCAAATGCAGGAAGACTTGATCAAGATGATATCAATCAACATTTTCAGGAGCCTTCCCCCTGCGTCGTATGAGTGTACTGGCGGCCAGAGTGGTGATCCTGAGGAGGACGACTTGTTCTTGGACCCGGGATGGGCGCATATGCAGCTCGTGTATGAGTTGCTTTTGAGATATGTGTTGTCTTCTGACATGGACACCAGGGTTGCTAAGAAATATCTTGACCACGCGTTTCTGCTGAAATTCCTTGATTTGTTTGAAACCGAGGATCTAAGGGAACGAGAGTATTTGAAGACTATTCTTCACTGTATATATGGGAAGTTCATGGTTCATCGTCCGTTTATAAGGAAGGCGATAAACAACATCTTCTACAGGTTCATATTTGAAACCGAAAGGCATAATGGGATTGGGGAGCTGCTGGAGATTATTGGGAGTATAATAAATGGGCTCGCGTTGCCAATGAGAGAAGAGCATAAGTTGTTCCTTGTTCGGGCGCTTATTCCTCTCCACAAGGCCAAATGCGTGACTGACTATCATCATCATTTGTCATACTGCACTTCACTGTTTGTCGAGAAAGACTATAGATTTTCATGTGCTGTCATCAAGGGTCTGCTCAAGTACTGGCCTGTGTCGAATTGTGGAAAGGAAGTTCTCTTTCTTGGCGAACTGGAAGAAATCTTGGAGGGCACACATCCTGCTGAGTTTCAGCGCTGCATGGTTCCTCTTTTTAAACAAATCGGACGAAGCCTCAATAGCCCCAATTTCCAGGTTTGGAAGTAATTTTCCTTTAATCTGTTCCATATGTGCATGTTACCTTTTCCTAATTTTCTCTATAGTTCACTAAGGAACACTCGACTCACTTAAATTTGGAAAGCGAAAACTTTTGAGAAGAAAGCACGTAAGTATTATTAGTAGATGAAAGTTTAGTTTGACACAGAAGACTGTGAGTAAAAGAGAGAACAACAGCACACAAAGCCGGGAGAAAGAGGTGTACATAAGAATTGCCAGCAGGCTATTGTAATATTCATTTGATTTGATGTAACTATGAAACAGAGATCTCAGTGACAGATTGTGAAAGTGAAGTTAGAGAGATAAAATGCTAGTAGGTTGCAGTACTTGTTAACAAATTTGATCTGATTCAACCAGACTGGTGATGCCATTGTCTTTAAACCTTACAATTTCATCTGTCCTCTGCTATTTGGTTTTTGAGTGTTGGCTTTTCGGTTCATCCTTAACGCCACTGTCTAAGAATATCCATGCTTGACAGGTTGCAGAACGCGCTCTTTTCTTATGGAACAATGAACACATAGTGGAATTAATTGCCCTGCATCGACATGTTATTTTGCCCATCATCTTCCAACCCTTGGAAAGGAACATGCAGGATCATTGGAACCAGGCAGTTCACGGGCTGACTTCCAATGTCCAAAGAATGTTCCAGGAGATGGATACTGAGCTATTCGAGGAGTGTCAAAGGAAGTACGAGGAGCAAGAAGCCAGCGCAGCAGACGTGGAAGAGCAGCGCAAGAAAGCATGGAAGAGAATAGAGTCTGCTGCAAAAGCGAGGGGTAAAGCAAGGGGTAAAGCGAGGGGTTAAGACAGGTATCACATCATCCTTGCATAGGAGTTTTGCACTTTTGCTGGTACCTCTACTGAACCAGATTGCTCAAAAGTTTCTGCTTTTTAATTCAGCAAGCAGGAGGTATGGATATTGTTTGATCATTTAATTTACCATTCTTTCTAAACAAAATTCAAGAATTTTTTGCTGCTATTGTTTCTTTCTTTCAAGATTCATTATTCTTTAACACTTGTGAACATCAATAATGACAGTGCTGGCTGTAATTTATGATCAACCACCCAGTTTTCTCAAAAGAGAAAAGAGATCCAGTCCTAGTTTTTACTTCTTACTTAGCTCCATGGCTTTATATATAGTTGAAGCTCAACAGTGGTAATTTTACTTGTATCCCATTCTTCCCTTCAGAAGTAAACTCTTTGTTTTTAACTTTCAATTTTTCATCTGAATATTCATACTCGGGTAACTTTTAGTTAAACAGAATACATATTTCAATTAATAAAATTATAAGAGTCACACGTTTGAGAAAATTTGTCACAGGAATAAATTTTGTTTTAGATAAGACTCAAACTTCTAAACATCGGCACAGGGAAAAGATTCTTTAAATAGTGTTTTGTCAATTTTCCTCAACATGGGAGCAACCCCACACCGTTAATGACGCAATTATAAGATTCGGAAGGATAACAAAATCGTATGACAAAGTTTTATTGTTTGTTGAATTTAAAAGGTGACATTGATGTGTGCTCAAGAAGAGCCTAACAGAGGCTCTGAAATTGATGTAATCATCCAAAAATGTTACTTTATCTCAACATCATGGACAAAAGGGTCAACAAATCCCACTGCTGATAAAAGGAAAATAGAAAAAAAATAAATTAGAAGAATTGTTTGATTACTTAAATTACAAGCTATGACCCTAATTCCAATCAAGTATGTATAAAAATGGTGGGACAGGATGCCTTAGTCGGTGGAGCATAACTTTCTACATTATAATCTGATTTTTGTCAACACTTTTTTGATCAAATATGTTGTTTAGTGTTTTCATAGTGCAATTTACTTCTTTTATGTGGTTTGCAAGTTGTAGGCTATTACATAAGAGTTAAGTTTTATTCAATGCAAATTCTTAGTTTGTGGGTTACGGGCTACTACACAGTAGTTAGGTTTACTTAATGCACACCATCGGATAATGATTGTGAGTTTCTTTAGTCACAAAAAAGTGGGACGTGGTTGGTGATTATAATTTCCGTTTTTTTTTTTCTTTGGTTCTTTCTTGAATGATATAATTTGTTGCTTTTCTTGATTTGTATGGCAAACATAATAATGGTAATGATAATTAGCCACGTTGGTTGGTGGCAATGTTAAGGTACAAATTTGGAATAATTAAGAGAGACAAGAAGAAAATGGTGGTTGCAATAGGAGGGGGTGATGATGGTGGAGCGGCGGCGTTCCCGAATATCATTCCGAAGGGGTCGTCTGCACTATCACCGCCGGTGGGCCTAGCATGGTTGTTGCTGGTTGCGCCGGTGGTGGTCCCGCCACCGTAGGATATGGGAATGCTGTTGTCTCCCCTGTAGTGTCATGGTAGAAATAGCAAACATCAAGCTAAGGCCAAATTAAAGTTTAAAAGCTAAGGCTCAGGTCTTATTCCACAAATTTATACCAATATTCTTTGTTATATATGATAGGATAAGATAAGATGTATCAAGCAAGGGCAATCAATGATTCTTTGTGCTCACTTAATTAACTGTTCTATCGGGAAAGGTTCTTGAGATGAAAAATTTTACATTTTATAAGTAATATGTGAAGAGTATTAAAAACACAAAATTTTCTTGAAACCAAAAAGGTAACCAAAAAAAAGGTTTAAAAGACAAGGCAAAACTAGGACTCTACCTACCACTCTACCAGGATGTTGGCTGCCTGTCAACTTAGATTCTCTACACTCACATGGCTCTATGTACCACATAACACCTTTATACTTATTCCATTGTTCCTCTACCTTTCTCTCCTTAAACAATGCCATAAACTATCATGTAACTAATTAATGATCATTGTTTAATTTATTCAAACACTATACCAAGCAATTGTTTATATTATTTCTGGTTAGTGCATCAAACGGTCCAAGGAGCCTAAAGCGCAGCCCCATTGAGCGCAACATGCGATGTGACCTCGTTGAAAGAAGACAGGCACTGACGAAGAAGACTATGATACCCCTATAACTATGAGAATGGCTGAATCTCGACCCGCTCTTACCTGTCTTTACTTAAAATAATCTTGATATATGAAATAAATTGTAAGATATGCCTTAACTGTCTTTACTTAAAATAATCTTGATATATGAAATAAATTGTAAGATATGCCTTAACGATTTATAAGTTTTTCAATACCTAGGACCGCCAAAGACTCCTGCATGCATGGTGAGTTGGTCAATAAGAACAGCAGATTGAGGATCGAGGCTAGAGGCTTTGGCATACTCGTTGCTGAGACCGTTGCCAGAGGGCACGAAGTAGGCTCCGTTTATCATCATGTCCCCCTCTGTCCTCCAGTTCCAATCACTCCATTCCCCCTCATTTGTGTCCACGCGCTTTGTCACCTACCCTCGCCAAAACAAATTCATTAATGAAACCCCAACATCAATGACCACAGTTAGTAAATGATCACACGGAAATAAATCAATATAAATTACACATAGTTAATCGGCTCAAATCAATTATTAATAAGTAAAAGTAAAGGTACGATGGAACACTTTGAATTGAAATTATTTTAGTCGATTATAGAGGTGTAACATAATAATTGAAGTGGAATACTTAAGCCAAGTTGATCCATCATTTTCTTTCCATTTTCTAATATAAATTAAAATTCAATTAATCTTCTTACTTTCTTAGAGATAACCATACCCCACGTTACATTATTGAGCCAACAACGTTGATAAATCAAAATGGGTTTAATTTGATATTCCTTATTGCGGAAGCTCTAACAACGCAAATTATATGGTAAATCAAGATTCACCATATGTAAGTAAAATATTATATACCTTCAGATAATCTATGTACATATTCAAAATTTATAACGTGTGAACCATATGTAAATAATTTAAATTTATATAATAAGTTAAACGGTGGTTTATGATATTACGATGGCTCTAAGAACAGCTAGGTTGACGAGGATTTGAAAGATACATACAGAGTATGCATTATTAGACCAATTATTCCATCACTGAAAGAGAAATTTTTGTTTTAAAAAAAGAAAGAAATTTAAAAAAAGAAGATATACCTCCTTGGCGTTTGGATCAACCGGCGCAATATAGCGGTTGCCCTGGCTGTTGATGGTGGGGTTTGCACTACCGCCGATAGCATACATTTGCCATTCAGTGTAATCGTTGTTGACCACGTGTATATATCCTCTCCTGCACCTTGGCATCCTTTGCACACACCCTTCCCCAAAGTGATTAAACGCAATTGTCACCTTCATCGCTAAAACTCATTACTCACCTTCAACATTATATTTTACCTCAAATCATACACATAAGTCTCATGTAAAACTGTCTCACGTGAAATGTGTAATATTTTGTTTAACAAAAATGTAATATTTCTTTATGACTGAGATTTTTTTCAACACGAATCATGTTCAACTCGAATATAAAAATGACATTGTCCCTATTACTATAATAAATAAAAGAAAAATTTGTGATTTTATCTATTCTACTATTAGCATTTAACCTTTTTAGCTCATAACTATTATAGATGGATAAATGTCACCTTTAATTATTTTACATAATTGTAATTTTGACTCTTCTACTCATCGTCATGGAAAAATCCTATTAAAAGTGAAAAAGCATGTATTCACATATTTAAATAACATGTGATTTCTTAAAATTACGGCGACACACTGTTTATTAATCTTAATAGAGTTTTCACGACCTATCATTTAGGAGAGCGATTTCGTGCCACTAAATCACAAAGTCATTGATATCAATGTCTTTTATCTTATAAGTTATATAAATAATAAACACCAATACACCATACATTTTCAACATCATAAAACTTGTCTAAATAAAATTTATACGTAGCATTGAAATGTTCTTTACGTATGCAGTATTATACCGATTGGTAAGGCACGTGCCATGCACGTAAAGAATAACCGCAGCCATTGCGCGTGACAATTCGAGCACACCATGCAACGTATCTAGATATTTTTGCAAAAAGAAAAAGAGAAAAAGATATAATATTACTTAAAAGGGTAAAGTCGTAAATGAAGCTAACCTGCATGCCGGAGTCCGGCATGTATCCGTCTTCGTGTCCGAGGAGCATGACCTCATCATGGTGGGAGAAATAGCTGTTGGAGATGGTGATGGCGGTGGACCCCATTATGGCATCGATTAAGCCGTCGGTACAATGAGACAAAGCGCAGTGGTCAATCCAGATGTTCCTGGCGCCGTACAAGGAGATCCCGTCGCCGTCGGATCTGCCTCTCCACCCGGCGTGCGTTGGGCTGGAGCGTACGATAGTATTCCCGGAGGGGAGGCAATTGTAGACGTGGATGTTGTGGATGATGACGTTGCTGACGTACTGGAGCGTTATGCAGCCGTTGCCGGTGACCTGGACGTTGGCACCGCGGCCGTCGATGGTCTTGTAGCTGTTGACGATGAGCTCGTGTTTGAGCTTGATGGTCATGTCGGCGGCGAAGATGATCCAGAGCGGTTCCGTTTGGATCACGGCGTGCCGGAGAGTGCCCGGCTTCGGGTTCACGGCGTCGGCGTCGGAGGAATCGGAGACCACGTAGATCATTCCGCCTTTGCCGCCCATTGCGGCTTGCCCGAACCCTATGGCGCAATCCGCTAATCTCTGGCGGTTGTTTCCCCAGTTAGGGTCGCACTGCCAGCAATCGTCGATAGGGTTTCCGGTGAGGCATTGGTCTTTCGAAATCGTCGGCAGCAGGAGTCGTCGCGAGATTGATTCATTCACTCTCCTGTTGATTGCACATCAGGTGTTTGTGAAAATGCGTAGGAGATAGCAGGGGATAACAAATGCAGTGCAATCAGAAATTGGGGTTTTGACTTCTTTTCTTTTACCAAAAACATTGTGGAATTTGGAGAGTGGGGAAGGGGAATAAGCTACAAGTCAAGAAATGTAGACCCAATTTTGAAAAGTTGCAGTTTTAAGAAACACAGCAAATGAAGAATGGTGTTGATTTGGGTAAAAACAGCACTGTTAAAACAAAAACTGTTCTTTTCAAATTTCAGCTGCCATTGGAAGGAAAACAGAGCTGCTCAGATTTTGAAAAATGTTTACAATGAGCAAAATCTGGATTCTTTAAAGCCTGCCCAGAAGCACAATCTTGAAAGAGATGAGAAGATTTTACCTTTGAACTTCTTGAGCCACCACCTCAGGATAAGGGTGTTGATGGGGAAGGGTGAGGTTGTGGGTGGCACTGATAAGAGGATTCAAAGAGAAAAGACAGAACAAGAAAATGCAGGTGGCACTGCCAGGAAGAAGCATCCTTGGAAGAGCAAATGCTATGGTAAACAACTAAAGGACAGGTATATAATTTTGTGATTTGTTGTTATTGTTGCTTGTGTTCAAAAGAAACTCCAAATGGAGGTAAGAACCCAGATATCTTGCCCTTCAATGCACACTTTGGGGAAGCTGCAAAATCTGGGAAATTGTGATACTCTTTTCTATAATAATGAAAACCATCCCCCTCTCATATAATGATGCTGAAAATGATCAAATTGAAAAAAGAATCATTCTGCTGCTATCTTCTTTGGCTACCATGTTGTTTCAACAAGAAGAAAGAACAGAGACTTTGGATTTCTAAGGCTGCTATGTTGTCACCAGCCATGATTGTCTCTCAGACACTCACATTCCTAGCTTGCTTCCCAATTATTCTGGGATCTTAGGTTAATCCATTCTCAAATGTGAATACATAGGAAGACAACCTTTTACCTTCCACCTTTCTTTTATCAAGAAAAAACAGTGGCTGCTCTTATCCTAAAATATTAGTAGCTCCCCTCCTGGCCTGATTTTTGTTTTTTATATTTCTTTTGGCCACAAACATTGAATCAGACAATAGAATGAACTCTGTTCACACTTTCTTCTCTAATGACTGTAGTCTAGTCCTGTTAAATTAGCCTTACATTACACTAAAATTTCACAGGAGAGGTAGATGGTGTGTTTGGCTGTTCTGGGATTGAAGATTCTTTTGCTGGAAAGGAGAAAGCTGAAGGGTTGGGTTCTGATACTTTGAGTTAAAGTTTCCTTTTTTGCTTTCACTTTTTTCTTCAATGGATGAGGAGAAGGTAAAATTAAAAGATCTTAAAAGTTACATACAAACCCAATCTTAGCAGTAGGATTAGTACAGTTTTGGAACTTTTTTGAGCCATGATGACATCAAAGGCTACTGCCTTTTTTCACTCTCATCTTATGAATAACTGAAACCAAGTTATGTTCTCTGCTCCAACAGGTAAAGAGAAAATTGTAGATTAAGGGTTTGTTTGGTGCTGTGACTGCTGTCTGGGATTGGCAAATGAAGTTGTATTAAAGAATATAAAATAGTAGCATATATACTAGCATTATCCAAATAAAAAATATTAGTAAGGCAATATATTATAGCACCTTTCATTTTTTTGGCCTTAAATACCAACCAGCACTTAATTATCACAAACTGCCATTTTTAATGAAGCAAGCGTCAAGCGTGTGGCTCCTACAATTTGAAAAAATAAAAATAAAAATATGACCCGAAAATGAGTGGTAAGGTATGTGAAACATAATCTCTTTACCAAAAGATCACAAATTTAATTATTATCAACACTTTCTCGATTTTTTTTTGTTTAATGTGTACATAATTTGTGGACTACTAGCATCAGAGATTGATGTTTATGTTTTACTATAGCATAACATAATTCAACAACTTGCATAGCGTGTTTGGACAATTGAAATTAGTATCTTGCTGTATAACCACCTAATTTATTTATTTATTATTATTATTTTATAAAAGAGCCAAAACTTGTTTCATCAATTTTCAAGTTGTCTAACGTAAGAACATTTTTGTTGTTGAATTTGCTGTTTCTCATGTTATGCATGTCGGTAACACTTGAATTTATGCCAATTAAATAAAATTAAACTAACTAAGCATTTTTTTGGTACTTTCTCAAAATCAATTTTTTTTTTTTTATAATATGATATTGACAGATTGATGGGTGTTATACAACAAATCTATTGGCGTGATAACACAAGCATTGGGCATAATATGCCCATAATCATTGTGGTTGGAAAAATAGGTCACTTAAGTTGGGCGTGGAATATGTTAAATTTGTCGTTATTATTTCAGTCATCACATAAGTAATTGGCACGTGTCATGATAAACCTGAACACCTAAATAGGAACTGCCATGGTGGACTTGCAGTTACAACTGTGTGCCTCTAGCTTGCTCCACCATTATATATGCATTAGAGGTCTTTACCAACATGTTAGTGATTTCAATCTTTACGTTTCTAACATTATTTCTGACCAAAACAGAGTCTTCCGAGTTCCTAGTCATAAGTGTTGTAAATTGTAATCTTAAAATTTTGTATTTGAACCTATGTCCAATTATGTTATTACACATTTTTAAAAAATAATGGGGAAAACACGTATCTTTATTCTTGTCAAAAAATTATAATTTTTAAAACATTTTTAAAAAAAATTATGACTATTTATAGTTTTATTTTTTATTTTTATTTCTTTACATATTATAATGACATCCGCATACTACAAGACGGGACTATTGGAGGTACGCAAATAATATTTTAAAATATCAAAAATCATAGATAATTTATTTTTATTGGTGTCGGAAGGAGTAATCATAATACAATAATAGGTCAATTAAGTAGTGATTGCAAGCTAAGTGTAATTATTAGATGGGATTGAATCCACAAATATATATATAATTCCTATATATCGTTGTGCCTTAGAATTCAAGGCAACTCTTCATGTTTCCCATTTTGCAATAATATAGTATGACCCCTTAGGGCTTTAGGTAAAACTCCGTAAAATGGATAGATATATAGGATATTATCACATTTCCCACATAAAGACAGATCCGATCAGATCAAATCAGATGCCACACTTTTGTACACTTTTTTCTTTTTTTTTTTTCTTTTTTTAATTACAAGGCTAGGGTGTAAGAATAAATTCTTGCACCAATTCCTTTATTAAACTGTATTATATGAAATTCAAACTCCCTAATTTACTAAGTTTTATGTCAGTTTTATATGTATAATAATGGTTTAAATAACACAATTATATTACACACTTTTAGTAACTGCTTTGAGTCTTTTTGATGGATCCGGCAACAATACAGTTCGTAATATAATGCCTAATTTCAATCTTAAACAATCTACATTTACTACATGATGGTGCCTCCACAGCACAACCCAACTAGTCGACTCATCCAAAATAGGTAGATAAGTTTTGCTTTGCTAGTAACTGCATGATTTGAATCTTATCAAGGACCAAAATTTTGTTATGGGTACTAATTTACAAAATTTAGAGGCATGTAACCTGTAAGTAGAAACGGTGATAGACCCTTAACTAACTTGACCCTTGCACCATTTCTTCTATAGGCTAGACTCCATTTTGAATCTTGAAACCATACATTAATACTCAGAGAACCTAAACTATAATCATTATATTGTGGAATATGATTCACATTGCAAGGTAGTTCATTGAGATACATGTTTATTTTTAGTATATTGAATGTTCATTTTTACTGTATTAAATGTTCATATATTTTTTTAAAATTCATTTTTAGTATACTGCAAGTTTATTTTTGATATACTTATTAAAAACAAACTAAAATACATTAAAAATGAACGTTAATAGGATTTGAACCCTACATGGCGCTACACCCTGCGACTAGATCGACTTAATAATAAATATAAATGAGATAATATGGTTTCATTAATTTGGTATAGGCCAACATCATCATCTATATATATTCATGAATTCCACGTAAAGTAATTTAAATGACAGTTGTAAAATTAAAGAAAAAAATTGCCCTGAAATTAGGGGTGTTTTTGGACAAAAATTGATTGGTGAAGAGTAATAGTTTCCAGTTTCCACTCAAAAACACATCAAAAAGACGTAAGATGATAACATCAATCCAAGAAATCCTCAACCACTTCCTACCGCCAACAATATATCGTTTTAATTAGGTGAGTCATTGTTTTGTAATCTTCCACCGCCCAATTTATTAGGCTCTATTCTAGTCAAACAAATTAAAAGAATTAATAATAATAGTCACGCTATATTATTACCCTACTATATATATATATATATATATATATATATATATATATATATATATATATATATATATATATATATATATATATATATATATATATAAATTAAGAAGTTAATTAATGTAGCAATACTCTTGTTGTCTAATGACATCATTCATAAAGTATTTTGTGATAAGTATTATACTATTCATCTATTAATGAATTAACCAATAATCCTATCACAAGATAGTCAAATCACATTATATATATAAACATATAGATTAGACTATATTATTTTGATTCAAACATAAATAAAATTTACGCAATACACATTATTAAATAGTGATTGCGAGAGTCGAATTTCCTTTGTCATCCCAAACACTTTTTCATTGAGAGGACACCCGGCCTAACTAGCACTTAATTGGCCAAGGAAACTGGGAAAGTCAAAAGCTAACAAAGGAAAACAAATCAAATATGAAATATGATATAGACAAATTAATTAAGCCTAATATAATATAATAATATAATAATAATAATAATAATAAAAAGCATTTAATTAAATGTGTGACGTGGATCATGCAACGAACCAAACTTCTTATATGATCCAGCGTACAAAGTGCATGCTTTTCGTGAATTCTGATGAATTGTAACTACAAACACCTTTGCATTGCCCAAACATAAAGACTTGAATTGCTTTTACCCATGTTGCATGCTTTCTATTTTTATTTGTTGATTTTTTTATTATTTAAAAATTTTCCCATTGGCTTCTTAATCTTCTCTCCCTGGCGGCATTATCCTACGTGGATAGAATGACGATGAAGTCACACATGTTTCCCTAGCTACCTTACCCATTATTCATCCAATTAGAAGTTATGTTTAACGTATGTAATAATGTCTAAGTTATTAACATCACCTATTCAATTAACTCACCGCTGCCAAAGACCTTAGGGTCAAGTTGCATGAATTGACTCTCCTAAATGAGAGATCATGGGTTCAAGCTTCTCTTATCAAGATCGCAATCTGACTCATTGAACCAAGAATATATTACTCCAACAATATTCAAATAAAAAATCCACCACTTGTTTATGCATATATTATAATTATATAATGTAGATCTTCTTTATTCTACTGTTTTTTTTTTTTTAAATTAAGATTTCATCTTTATTACTTTCGATCTTATGGAAAAAAATCTTTATGAGGTGTACTTTAAAGTCAAAAAATGGTAGCTAGCTACTGGCATGAGATCCAAGTCAGGCTACAGTATGCAAATCTGAAAAAAAAAAAAAAAGAAAAAGAAGTTGCCAATTGCCATGTAACGACACGATTAAAGCGAAGAATTCTGATACATCTTTGCATTTATTATGTCACGTTTGAAGAAAATACTCTTCAATGTGTATACATATATGTGTGTGTGAACAAATACATACATGCATCTTCACTACCAATCCCAATTTTGTACATAATGTTGATATAATATACTTTGATTAATCTAGAGAAAAATAAAAACGGGTTAGAATTTTATTTTATTTTTAAATCTTGCTTTAATAAAATCATGCGAAATAATGTTTATATCATGGACCAAGGTTCATGTAACAAGATCTAATATTACAGGTTTATTTTTAATTTAGTATATTACAATTTACAAGTTCATTTTGACTTATAATAACTAAAAATGAACTTGCACTAAACTAATAACGAATCTATACCAAATATAATAAACATGTAGTACATTAAAAATGGACATCTAACAATCAACTTGATTGGCGTGAGTGGCCATGTACTCTCGTCCTCTAGAAAAGGTCAAACACATTTCATATGAAAAAACCAATCTAGCTAGCCCACCTCATGATCTGACATTCTGGGTGCGTGATATAATTTGCCACGGCGAAATGAGTTTTTAGTCTTTTTACCATTTACCAAATAAGGCTATAAGGCCCAAATAGCATTTGGGTTGTATTAGGCTTCTGGCACTGCATTGGACCATTGACCATTGTATAAGGATTGATCAAACAGTTGCATTGGTTAATGGGCTATTTTCACATAGGCTTTCTCTTTATTTGTGGGCATTCTTATGTTCAGCTATCCTCTTATTTGTTTGTGCTCCAATAAATTGAGGAAATATGTTTAAACAGATACTAAAATGTATTAGAGTTAGATGTATTAAAAAAAACTAATCAAATCAAATTAATTTGATTAATCAGTTTGTAATTGAATTATTGGTTTAACGGTTAAGATTAGACTGATAAACAATATAATTTTAATGCTGAGTTTTCAGGTGTCAAAAGAGGATTTCGTAATATTAAGGTTGAACTTGATTATTTACCAAAAAAGGTGGAACTTGATTCAGAAACGGTTGCGAATACAATTAAAGGAGATATTGGCAATTACCAAGAGACTACGAAAAGCTATTGTCCTACCAGGGTGTTATATACATATGCAGAGTTTCTTATGAATTTAGCTTTGACAAGTATGAAATTTAGGTACTTTAGCATTGATTCAATTCTTAAAAGAATATTAGAGATCTCATCCTTTTAGATACCTTAGACTTTTCGACTCGGAGCCAGCTATGAATTAGTTAACAATACAGGTGTGAATGAAGTCCTCAAAGAACATTATATTAAATGATGCTATGAATCAAATTTTCAAAAAAATGTTTTCCGGTGACCCTTCAAGTTGATTCAGTGATTACAAAAATAGTCATAATTATTCCAAAATGAAAATGACAAAGTTCAGATCAAGGGCAAACTTTTACACAAAATAAAAACACATAGATAAAACCATAAATAAGCTAGGTACATCATATATATTCAACAACATTGTCCACACAAAACAAGCTTGCATATAGATACATTCATGATTGGATTTATAGAACAATCAGATAGTGACGCTGTTGGGAATACCTCTACATGTAACCCCGGGACCGGAGCTCGGAGTAAGAAGTTCATAAGGTATAACGCCGGCACCACACCTATTCTTCAGGCTCGGGTTGCAGTTCCGACTATCAATCTCCTCCTCAATTTGGCCAATATCCGCCGAGAATTCATAGAACGCCTCGACCATAGCAGCGTCCGAGGTCCACGTCGAAGGATGCGGTCTCTCTCCCAAGTATTCCTCGTCCGGGGAATGAGTAGACAGTGTATCCACGACGGCGATCAGCTTCGTCGCGTCCGGCTTGCTCGGTAGCGCCTTGAAGAAGTACTTTTGAGGGTCGGAAACGAACACGGCGTACTCCGGGTCGTTCTCGTCGGGGATTAATCGCCGCATTAGCGTCGGCCGGTTCGGCAGGTACCCGCCGTAGGCGTATTGCCCGAAGTTTAACGCGGCGTGCTGCGCGGAACAGAGCCAAATGATGGTGGTGAGAATGGAAGCCAGGTCGGCCGGAGATTCTAAAGTGGGCCACCACTCCGCATTACGTAGGTCAACGTGCCCGACGTTGACCGCCTCGGAATACCACGCTTGAAGCTCCCGGTCATTGCAGACCCGGTCGGAATCCGGGTAGTAATAGTTCACGTAAGTCGTGACCCACTTTTGGATCGCCTCCCAAATCAAAAGCCCATCCGCCGCGTACGGGTAATCCTCGATCAGAAGCTTTAGCCCGTGCGGCTGGGTCGGGTCGGCCACCGCCATTCCTCTTCGAATCAGGTCGGCTCGGAGATTTTCAAGATCGAATCGCCAGAAATTTTTGTATGCCGCCGCGCTAATCTGCATCGCGTAACGCCCGGGAGTGAAGCAAGATTCAACGACGCCCTCGTTATTGATCAAAGTCTGGCGAGCCAAGGCGTTGATTTCCAGCGTGTATCTCATGTGCGGATCAAGAAGCTTGTAGATTGGATGCATTGCACTTAATTGTCTATGTGCAGATAGAATGAAAGGTTCCATGGACGCATGGGTGCGCAACCTGCATTTATCAAACAAAAATCAATGAATCTCAAAGACAAACTATCACTTCCAACCATTACTCCCAGTAGGAGTGACTTATAGTCATTTATGTTGAATTGGACAGTTATAAATAACCTAAACTAATTTATCTTCTTATGATCCAGCAACCTAAAACTGGTTAAGAGGAATTAGACAGTTATGACTTAAATTGATCTATCTCCTTATGATCCAGCAACCTAAAACTGGTTAAGATCATAATTTGAATTTCTACCAAGTAATAAACATTTTCGGAGAGTGATTATGATAAGGTTTACCAATGGTGAATAAGTTGATGAACACTGGCATCATTTGCCCAGACATGAGCTTTAGCTATCTGCCACATCCAAAACGAGGTTGCATTGCCGTCCGGCGTGACGACCCGCTTCGACCGGGAAACAGGGCCGTTTGCGGGGAGGCAAAGCTCTATAGCAATTGGTTTAAGAGTTCCATTATCCGTCAGGAGTAATATGGTCCGGGTAGCATAAATTGCACGGCCGTCGAGGGCATTAATCCGATCAACAAACGGCAAATAAACGTCGTGATAATCGACAATGTACAACTTGTTTGAATCCAGGGCTTCTTGGACACTCATCCCGTTAAGATAAGGAAGAATGTGGTCTTCTTTGAGCGCAGATTCCAGCGGCCCGTACACCGCAGGATCAAGCTTGCTGACTGGAGGAAAAACCTGAAGCCGTTCGATGTGGACAGGACTGATCCCTGCTAACATTTGCCTCGCGAACTCGCCATCTCGCAGCCACGCCAGCTTATCCTCTGAGAAATGACAGAACAGAGTAAGACTCAGTAATAGAAAATGTTTAGGCCCTGTTTGTTAAAATAGTTAACAGATATCAATTAACAGCCATTTACTAAACAGAGAAAAAGAAACAGATAATGGCGGATTGGGATTACTTCCGAGGATGGTGGGAATGTTGAACTTTAAAACGTCGGCGTCTTTGAACTTCTGGACGATTTTGGGCAGTGGGAGTTTCTCCACGACATCTTCCTTAATTCCCAGCTTGTTAAACAAGGTTTCACTGTAAATGCTGTCAAGATCCTGGAAACCTTGAAAATCCATGTTCTTCTCCGACAGCTTCGCCTGTAGCCCTGGAAGTAAATTGTGCATTGTTCCTCTCAGCCTCGCACTCAGAAAAGCATCGCGCTTTGGATCATCAAATTGCTCGTCCCTTGGAACATACATTTGCGCAGGCTTCTCCAATCGGCTCTCGCAACTCGGGTCTAAACAAACCACAATAAAACATCATTAACCAAATCAAAAATAGTACCAGAAGCATAACAGAAAACGCACTAATGTCATTAACCAAATTGGAAATAGTAACAAAAAAAAAAAAAAAAACAGAAAACACACTAATGTCATTAACCAAATTAGAAATAGTACGAAAATAGAAAATAGAAAACGGACCGGTGATGCATGGCGGGCGACCAGTCCGACAACGCCGAGGATAAGGAATGGCTTCACCGCCGAGCGTGGGACGAACAAAATCAACACCCTTATCAGGGTTCCCCAAATCATTGTAAACATCAAAATCGAAAATCCGGTCATGTAATTGCCGGACGCCAGTGCCATCTCCCCTTAAATCTCTGAGCTCTTCCTCCCTTAACGCTTTCAAACCTTCAGGTGTCGCATGAGGCAAGTATGGCTGCCAATCAAAAACCCAAACATCATTCCAATTATCATTATTTTTCTGAAAGTATCATTTCAATCATTATTACCACTCAAACACAACTATGCCAGATGTCAATGTCCCAAACCAAACATGGAAAACGTGCTTGTAATGAGATGCACTTTAACAAGGAAAGTTTCTCTGGCTACTTTAGATACCAAAAATTAGTGCATATCCCATAAAGATTACCACAAATTATGATGCCCTTTATTTCACCATTTCCTAACTTTTAAAACCTTCTTTAAAAAAAAAAAAGCACTTTCTTTTCAGTATGATGTTTTTCTTTTTTGAAAAAAATTATAATGACCAGATAATAATATTAGCAATCAAGCGACCCAGATGTCATTGACCCAGATAATAGTTATACCATGGATATGGATCCACCTTGCAATTCCAACGTGGACTCGTGTCCATTTACATATTGATTGTTCACAATTTACATACTAAATGTTCATAATTTGAATTGTGAACATTGAGTATGTGAATTGTGACAATTCACCATATAAATTATGAACTGTAAATTGTGTATTTTGCAAAGTGGATCCAGGTCTAAACAAAGAAACAGAAGAAAAACAAGAAAAAGTAAGCAGATATACCTTATTGGAGAAGAAAATCCTTTTTCTGGGATAATTTTTCTTGGACTGAACCCATGAACTGCAGGGGAAATGAACCGGACCACTAGAAAACCCTTCAACAGTAATATTTTCAAGAAAGAATTCCTGTTGGTGTTTGTTAACCACCGTTATAGCACCTGGACACCCAAAATTGGTGTCCACTTCAAACTCAGCACTGTAATTAACTGTCTCTGTTTTCATCCCAGTTTTCACCGCCCAGTCTTTCAACACCGCCGGTTCACTCTTCCTCGGACCCTTAGTTTCTGCAAAAAAAAAAAAAAAAAAAAAGTTTCGATTCTATCTCAGAAAACAAAAGACACCAAAACAGTACAGTTAAAGTAACATAGGATATAATTGAACTTACTAGGATCAATTTCTGTGCTGATAAGCTCCAACACAACGTTCCTTCCCAACTGATCAGTAAAAGCATCCAAACGTTTGATCAAAGCCTCCTTAAACCCTGCCTCCTTCTTGTTCCTCACAGTCACCACCGCTCTGACCTTAAACTTCACCGCTTTCTCAGGAACCATCTTAAACACTCTATGCTCAACGCTCACAGACGCCATTGGACCGGTCCTCACGCCCCTCCTCAAACGCAGCCGGTTCGCGTGAACCCGGTTCTCAAGATTCACCAGCGCAGTCGATGAAGAAAGGAACAAACCCGGCTTCGCCTTCGCCTTGTCCATCACAGATAAACCCCAAAATTCATTCGCAAGCGCCATGCTTAATTAGCTTTCTCCTTGTCTCAGAGAGAGATGGAGATGATGTTAAGGTTGTCGGTTTCGATTCCTCTCCACCCAGAAGTTGAAACGCGGGTTTATATATATGGGCAGAGTCGTTTAATAAGGCCATTAAAATTTTAAATTACAATTATTTGGCAGTGACAAACACAAATTAAGTAATCAATTGTATGTATGATGATCCTTTTTGATGTACTAGTGTCACCTAAAGTGCACTTAACTTTATGTTTATGGGAAAGATGAGAAGTTGACAAAACAAGAAAAAGATAAAAACGGTAGATGAAAAGATTTCTGCATTGCATGCACCGACCACCGGCCGGTAAGGTAACATGCAACTATCACATCCTCAAAATTTTCTTATTAATCCTTTATTTGGTAAATGAAACAATAAAATTATGCATATTATATTGTTAGTGTTAATTAACTATATTTAAGATAAGATTATGGAGCTCGATCTAGAGCATATATAGTTTGAAGTAGTCGTGGAGAATGCAAAATATAATGCGGGCATAATCCACCGTCCAGTCGTCCACTTCACCTTGTATGATGAGCTAGCTTGTGTGAACGAAGTGGTCGGTTTTGCTGCGGAGACCCAACTCATCCAAATAAATTAATCATTTGCTCTAAAATTCAAGCTTATAATTAACATAATCATTCTACTCAAAAAAAAAGTTGACCCCATTGTTGGAGTATCATTTTCATACTTTAAAAAGTTTGATTCTTGACAACATTAAAGCCATGTTTGGTTCTGTTTGACTTGATTAAAACAACCAATATGTTCATTTTTAGTAACAGCTTATTACTCCAACGTTAAAATTCAAAAAGATGTCCAACAGGTTTTTCGATCAGTTTTTTAGAATCAATTATTAGCTAAAAGCTAATTTACCAACCGTGTTATCAACTAGTCAATATACCACCCAATTAGTTATCAGTTATTTACCAAACGTTCATAAAACTATTTCATTAGTGAAGTTAAATACGAAAAATATGTTTTTGATCACGAGTTTGATTATTGCCAATACTCAAACACATAAAAATAAAAATAGATAATTCTCACACCAATTAACAACTGCATGGCAAGTAATAGGTTGTATTTCTTTAATCACTGAAATACAATAGTTCATGATAAATCCAACTACCATCCCAAGAATGGATACTAGGGGATATGATTATAATAAGAACCATGTCGCCGTTGGCCGGAGAATATATAGTCGCCGTAAATTGAGTGCTAAAGAATTTATGCCTAATAACAACGTAGTATGGAACTTTTTTTTTTTTTTTTTGGTTGGCATTTTAGTTCTTTAAGATTTCACGGGATCTAGAAGAAGAATCCGGCAACGGCAGCAGCTCCGAGAGCAGCGGAGACCTTTAAAGCTGCGGCGCCGCCTTCATCATCTGCGGGTGCCTCAGCAGGAGCATCGGTAGGCCCATCAGCTACGGGGCTTGCGGCGCTGTCTGGGGCCGGAGGTGATGAGGGCTCCGCTTCGGGGGTTCCGGCGGGGGATCCCGCCGGCGATCCAGTCTCCGTTGAGGCGGCCGCAGGGGAATCCGACGAAGATCCGGCCAATGGGCTGCCCGCCGACGGAGAGGCTGCATCGGCTTTCTTTGGTGCGGCTGCCGGTGATGCTTCAGGAGCGCCGGTAGCTTTCTCCGGTGCGCCGGCGGGGGCGGCAGACGGGCTGCTGCTCGGGGAGCTGGCGGCCGAGGCCATTCCGGCAACGGCGACAAAGAGGAGGGCAAAAATAACAACCTGGTTGGCCATTATTGTTGCTTTCCGATCCTTTGTTATGGCAGTATTTCTCTAAAACAATGGAAAAAGAATAAAAAAAAATAGAGAAATACTGCACGGCCAAAGGGTGAATTGAACGGTGATGTTTGGAGGCTTTTTATACGGCCGAACGGCACCGGAGATGGCGGAGGAAGGGCTGGATAAGCTTCATTTCCGATATCCAATATTCATCAAAGTTATTTGTGGATCAAAAATCTTTACATGCATGGTGGAGATTGGTTTGTTTTAACTAACAAAAAAAAAACTATATTTTTAAAATAATTACCTTAATTAATTTATATAAAAAATTGTGCAGTTGTCAAAAAACAAAAGTTAACGAGAGTGTTAATGAATTTTATAATGAAATAAATAATTATATTCAAATAGGATCGAAAATGATAAAGAACTGAAAATAATTTTGCATAGCCATCACTACTTTTTAAAAATATATAGTAGGATATCATAGATATATTTGTCCACCATAATCATTTATATATAAATTTATTTCAATACATCATTTTCATACAATTTGATATTAGTATAAATATAGTTCTTTTAAAACTTTTTAAAATAAATTTGTGTTCAGTCCGACACTGAACCATTATTTATTTATTAAAAAAAAGAAAGAAAAAAAAACATGAAAAGGACCAACCTTTGTCAAGAGTGGTAGATATTTAATATTTCTTGAAACAAATTAATAAAAATTATATTTTAAGTTGTTATTTTGATTGAGTGGGTACGGTATTACTTTTGATTTGAGTCAGATTGAAAAATAAAGATTTGAATTCTCCTGAATGAAAGATTTTTAAGTAACATTTGTTCTACATTAAAAAAAAAAAAAAAAAAGTAAATGGGATTGCATACTCATAATTCAACTTTTTAAGAAATTTAAATTGTTAGTTAAGAGGTTCTATCTATACCATGAACATCTAAAAAAAACTCTGTCAATTCATGTACACCTTGAATCGATTTTGTAATTTACCTTAAATTTAAGTAACGAATTTATTTGTTTAATATTAAATAAGTTAAAGAAAATAATATGAAATAAATAAAAATAATTTTGCATAACTAACATTATTTATTAATAGATAGATAGTCCACAACAATTTGTACAGTGGATTTATTTCAATACATGGGTTATACTAGGCCCATTTTTGCACACATTTATAGTGCAGATCGAGTCCCATTTAGCCAAAGAACAGCTATTGGACTACTAACAATGTGCACCCCATCTTCCCAAGCAATTGACCCATATGAGTTATCATAGCTCCCTGAGTTAACATTCGTAAAAGTTATTTCGTACGATAGCGTATCAGTCTTCTCATCAAACACTAATTTGGCTGGTGATACGCTTACTTGTACCCCTAAGGGAGCATTCACTTTGACCTCATAAACAACATATTTTTTGCTTCCGACATTTTTAACTGATCTCTTGTATTTTACCTGGTTTTGGTCCGAAAAAACAACTGAAAAAGCTGGGTAGTTTAGAGACCCGGGTGTGCCCAGATTCTGCACGCTGCAATTCACTGTGGAGGGATCCTTTACGAACAGGGATATTTGATCTTTCTCGTATCCAATGGTACATAAGAAGGCCACGTAATCATTCACTCCTAGGTCGTAAACTAGACCCGGATCCAGCGCTCTATTCGGGTCAACATGGCCGGCTCCGTGGATATACGCGGTGGATTGATTGCCATAGGCTTGATCGATAAAATTGTTTCCGGCATTGTCGACGGTGTAAGCAGTTGTCATGAGCGCGGATTTGATGGCGGCGGGGCTCCATGTTGGATGAGCTTTTCTAAGCAGGGCAGCCAAGCCGCTGACGTGGGGACACGACATGGACGTGCCGGAGATGATATTAAATTCTACCCGTCTCTTGTCCATCTCCGATTCCGACGGGCTCTCCGCGCCGGTCCAACCAGCTAAGATGTTAACCCCAGGAGCAATCACGTCAGGTTTTAAAATTTCTAACGTCAAAGCATTCGGGCCGCGGCTTGAGAAACCCGCCACTCGGGGCGCGGACGGCGAGGTTCCGATTACTGTTCCCTTGAATACAATTGCGGCAGTCGGCGACGGGTCCGACTTTATATATTCATAGATTTTGTTTCCGTCCGTTTCATCCACGTTTGTCGCCGGGATCACATGTGCGTTTGCAAAAATGAATTCACCCCAACCAGCGTACCCAGCAATGATCATTCCAACGCCGCCGGCTTCTCTTACAGCAAATCCTTTATCAACGTCGAGATTGCCTCCGGGCTGACAGAACACGATCTTTCCGGTGACTTCGGTAGCGTTGAGTTCTCCGGAGTAACAGTAAGTGCTGCCGGCATCGCCACCGTAGACCACCGGAAGTTTGCGGTCACCGAGCGGTTTACCGGAGTAGAACGACATACCAGTGAAAATCCTACCATCTCCTAATACCACGTCAGCGGGGAATGTCCGATCAATGGTGGAAGCACCGACCGTTAGAATCCATGGCGCAACGTTCACCGCAGTTAATGGATCGGGACCGGAATTTCCGGCGGAGCAGGAGACGACAACGCCGTGCTCCATTGCACCAAAAGCTCCGATTGCCGTGCTGTCACTGAAGTAGGGCGGCGCGTTGCCACTGGCGCCAACAGAAAGCGAAATCACGTGGACCCCATCTTCAACGGCTTGATCGAACGCAGAGAGGATATCGGAATCGAAACAGCCTAAGCTCCAACAGATTTTGTAAACTGCAATTCTGGCTTTTACCGCAATGCCTCTGGCTTCCCCTTTTGCGTATCCGAAAAGGCTCGCGTTGGCAACAATAGAGCCGGCGGCGGTTGAGGCAGTATGCGTTCCATGGCCTTCCGTATCTCTCGGAGATTTCGATTCTACCGAATCATCTATCGCACTTCTCTTAGCAGCTTCATAGCCTTTGTAGAAAGCACGAGCGCCGATGATTTTCCGATTACACAGAGTCTTCGGAAAGTCTTTACTATTCTCGCACTTGCCCTTCCAGCTGGAGGGAACAGGGGATAGACCCTTGTCGGAGAAGCTAGGCCTCTCCGGCCAGATTCCAGTGTCGAGAACCCCCACTATAACATCATCTCCATAATCAGAGTTTGGCCAGAGGCCAGACGAGTCTGTTAAGCCTAAAAACTCAGGGGAGTGGGTGGTGTGGAGCTGGCGGGCTTGATCGGGCATGACGGAGATCACGCCGGGGATGTTTAGCAGTTCAGACGCTTGGGAAGGCGTCAGGCGAGCGGAAAAGCCGTGTGCGACGCGGCCATAGGTGTACAAGAGCTCAGATGGAGGAGAAAGGCGGCGGATGATGGAGGAATACCAGTCATGATGGGTGGAGAAAAAATGGGGCTTCTTGGATTTCGACATGTAGACGATAAAGGTCTCTTGATTTTCCGATGAGGTGGAGATATTGACTGAAACAAGGCATAAGAATATGAAAAGGAAGCTGTAAGCAAAAGAGGGAGTCGCCATTGATGTGGATCGGAGGTGAGTCTGAATTATCATTACAAAAAACACAAAGCTCTATTTATAGGCTCTGAAGTCTGAACGCCAAAGTGATTCTACACAAATCACCGTGAGCCTACTTGGTAAACAAAATTTTTATTTATTTGTACCAAAACGTGCCTACTTTTTTTTCTTCTTAAAACCGGGCCTAATTAAAAATTGAAGAATTAGAAAATATAAACCAGCTAATGATTGTTGTTTTTGAAAACCTGCTAATGATTGTTTATTGACATGTTTTTAATTCCAGTGAATTTCCAGTGCACTGGAAATGACTACCCAGTGCACTGCAAATGACTTCCAGTCCACTGGAAAGGTTTCCAGTGCACTGGAAATTACTGATAGTGCACTGGATATGACTTCCAGTGCACTAGAAATCATTGATATCCGAATGTTTTATTACTATTTTTTTTTTTGGTTAATGATTTCGCATGGTGTTAATTAGTAGGCTTAATTAAACATACTTTTCTATAATAATTAAGTGTGTTCATTTTTTGCATGGTGTTTGTAACACCCAGAAAATGTTCACTAATATTATTTTGACAATAAATATTTTTCAAAATTATTCTATTATTATATGATACATAATTATACAACTTTATATTTATATGACCTCCCAGAAAATGTTCACTAATATTATTTTGACAATAAATATTTTTCAAAATTATTCTATTATTATATGATACATAATTATACAACTTTATATTTATATGACCTTAAATTATTTGAGATAAATATTGTTTATTATGTCTTGAACGTTTCTAGCTATTATATATATATATATAATACTTTGATGGGCTCCAAGCAACACGTGGACCATAGTCTTTTTTTCGGAGATTCGAACCTCTGATATCAAATTGAATTATGTGCTCCATCTCAACTAAAAGCCTAAGCTGATAGTTGGACTGCACATTTATGTTTATATTATATTTATGCTCACACAAGCGACATAGATGTGGCCCTCCCAAGTGCGAGGTCACATATTCAATCCTCAGTGTATTTGAAATACAAACTGTAGAGTAGCACAATTATATATAAATTTATTTCAATACATCGTTTTCATACAATTTGATATTAGTATAAATATAGTTCTTTTATAAATTTGTGTTCAGTACGAAACTGAACCATTATTTATTTATTTAAAAAAAAAAAAAAGGAAAAAATGGACAAAGGACCAACCCATGTCAATAGTGGTAAATATTTAATGTTTCTTGAAACAAATTAGTAAAAATTATATTTTAGCTCGTTATATTCATAGGACCAACAACCAAGCTGCTCATGCTTTAGCCAAGGTTGATGGGACTGCTTTATCTCATTATGAGCCCTAGTTTTCTGAATTCATTAATCTAATCTTTGAGTTATTTGCTTTAAAAAAATAGATAACAAATTTATTTGTTTAATATTAAATAAATTAAAGAAAATAATATGAAATAAATAAATATAATTTTGCACAACCATCATTATTTATTAATAGATAGTCCACAATAATTTGTACAGTGGATTTATTTCAATACATGGGTTATACTAGGCCCATTTTTGCACACATTTAAAGTGCAAATCGAGTCCCATTTAGCCAAAGAACAGCTATTGGGCTACTAACAGTGTGCACCCCATCTTCCCAAGCAATTGAGCCATATGAGTTATCATATCCCCCTGAGTTAACATTGGTAAAAGTTATTTCGTACGATAGTGTATCAGCCTTCTCATCAAACACTAATTTAGCTGGTGATACGCTTACTTGTACTCCTAAGGGAGCATTCACTTTGACCTCATAAACAACATATTTTTCGCTTCCGACATTTTTAACTGATCTCTTGTATTTTACCTCGTTTTGGTCCGAAAAAACAACTGAAAAAGCTGGGTAGTTTAGAGACCCGGGTGTGCCCAGATTCTGCACGCTGCAATTCACTGTGGAGGGATCCTTTACGAACAGGGATATTTGATCTTTGTCGTATCCAATGGTACATAAGAAGGCCACGTAATCATTCACTCCTAGGTCGTAAACTAGACCCGGATCCATGGCTCTATTCGGGTCAACATGGCCGGATCCGTGAATATACGCGTTGGATTTATCGCCGCTGGCTTGATCGATAAAATTGTTTCCGGCATTATCGACGGTGTAAGCAGTTGTCATGAGCGCGGATTTGATGGCGGCGGGGCTCCAAGTTGGATGAGCTTTTCTAAGCAGGGCAGCCAAGCCGCTGACGTGGGGACACGACATGGACGTGCCGGAGATGATGTTAAATTCTACCCGTCTCTTGTCCATCTCCGATTCCGACGGGCTATTCGCGCCGGTCCAACCCGCTAAGATGTTAACCCCCGGCGCGATGACGTCAGGTTTTAAAATTCCAAACGTTATGAGATTCGGGCCGCGGCTGGAGAAAGACGCCACGCGCGGCGCCGAGGGTGAGGTTCCGATTACTGTTCCCCTGAATATAATTTTAGCAGTTGGAGACGGGTCCGACTTTATATATTCATGGATTTCTTTTCCGTCCATTTCATCGACGTTTGTCGCCGGAATCACATGTGCGTTTGCAAGGATCAGTTCACCCCAACCAACGTTCCCATCAACGATCATTCCAACGCCACCGGCTTCTCTCACAGCAAATCCTTTTTCAACGTCGAGATTGCCTCCGGGCTCGCAGAACACGATTTTTCCGGCGACTTTAGTAGCGTTAAGTTCTCCGGAGTAACAGTAATTGCTGTTGGCATCGCCGGCGTAAACCACGGGAATTTGGTAGTCGCCGAGCGGTTCACCGGAGTACAATGAAATGCCAGTGAAGATCCTGCCATCTCCTAATACCACGTCAGCCGGGAATGTCCGATCAATGGTGGAAGCACCGACCGTTAGAATCCATGGCGCGACG
Source organism: Ipomoea trifida (assembly GCA_003576665.1). Taxonomy (NCBI): domain Eukaryota; kingdom Viridiplantae; phylum Streptophyta; class Magnoliopsida; order Solanales; family Convolvulaceae; genus Ipomoea; species Ipomoea trifida. The sequence continues at coordinate 7,837,782 of CP025645.1, read as the reverse complement.
TTCACGGCAGTGAATGGACCGGGACCGGAATTTCCGGCGGAGCAGGAGACGACAATGCCGTGCTGCATCGCACCAAAAGCTCCGATTGCCGTGCTGTCACGGAAGTACTGCGGCGCGTAGCCATTGGCGCCAACGGAAAGTGAAATCACGTGGACCCCATCTTCAACGGCTTGATCGAATGCAGAGAGGATATCGGAATCGAAACAGCCTGAGCTCCAACAGATTTTGTAAACCGCTATTCTGGCTTTTATCGCTACGCCTCTGGCTTCCCCTCGCGCGTATCCGAACACGCTCGCGTTGGCAACAATCGAGCCGGCGGCGGTTGAGGCAGTATGCGTTCCATGGCCATTCGTATCTCTTGGAGATTTCGAGTCTACCGATTCATCCATCGAACCTCCCTTAGCAGCTTCGAAGCCTTTGTAGAAAGCACGAGCGCCGATGATTTTCCGATTACACAAACTCTCCGGAAAATCCGTACTATTCTCGCATTTTCCCTTCCAGCTAGCGGGAACGGGGGATAGTCCCTTGTCGGAGAAGCTAGGCCTCTCCGGCCAGATTCCAGTGTCGAGAACCCCAATTATAACATCATCTCCATAATCAGAGTTCGGCCAGAGGCCAGACGATTCAGCTAAGCCTAAAAACTCAGGGGAATGCGTGGTGTGAAGCTGGCGGGCTTGATCCGGCAGGACGGAGATAACGCCGGGGATGTTTCGCAGTTCAGACGCTTGGGAAGGCGTCAGGCGAGCGGAGAAGCCGTGTGTAACGTGACCATAAGTGTACAAGAGCTCAGATGGGAGTTGAGAGAGAGGAGAAAGGCGGCGGATTATGGAGGAATACCAGTCATGATGGGTGGAGAAAAAATGGGGTTTATTGGATTTCGACATGTAGACGATAAAGGTCTCCTGATTCTCGGATGAAGTGGAGAGATTGACTGAAACAAGGCATAAGAATATGAAAAGGAAGATGTAAGCAAATGAGGGAGTCGCCATTGATGTGGATCGTAGGTGAGTATGAATTATCATTAAAAATAAAAAGCTCTATTTATAGGCTCTGAAAGCAAAAAAATCACCATGAGCCTACTTACTTGGTATAGAACATTATTATTTATTTGTACCAAAATGTCCACATCTCAAGACATAATCATATACCTTTAAGCTACCCTCCCAGCGACTATGTGCCGCGTGGACAATTGTTACACCATGTATATGGTTTACCTTAATTATGCATCTATAATTAATAAAATATGTGTCTACTACAATTAATATATTATGTATATACAATTAATATATGTATAAAATTAACATATTATATGTCTTCAATCTATCCATTTACAAACTAGATAATTTTTTAGTTTCACTATTTTGGTCCTCAATTATTATGATTTCTTCACTTTGGTCCTCGCCACTCCAAAAATGTCTCCAAATTCACAATATACTTACATTTTAGGTTATCATTTGCATAGCTGGGGACTAAATTGAGCAACTATAATAGTACAGGACCAAAAGTGGTGAAAGCCTAATAGTCTATGGACCATTTTTGGTATAAAAAAAAAAATTTGCATATTTAGGGACTAAATTGATCAAATTTGGTAGTCAATGACTAAAGTGGTGACATCCTAATAGTCGATGACTAGAGTGGTGAAATCCTAATAGTCGATGGACCATTTTAGGTAAAAATTACATAGAGACTAAATTGAGCAACTTTGGTATTTGAGGACTAAAGTGGTGAAACCCAAATAGTCAAGAGACCAAATTGGATATATATATAAGCTCACAAAATATTAATAATTTCTAAATTATATTTTATGTGAACTTAAAAATCATATTACATATATTAGACTTAAAAATAAAAATATAATTATATTTATTCCATTTAAACAAACATATCTAAAAATATTTTAAATACAAGGTTTAAAAATCATTAGAAATTAAACTTGTGTTAATTTTATAACGTTAGTCTAAAAAAAATTGAAAAAAAAAAATAAGTGTTAGTAAACTAATTTTCTAAATATAATAGAAAACAAAGAATAAAAAGTTGAAAAATTAGAAAACGAATAATAGTTTTCTGAAGTAAATGGACCCATAATATATATGTTAAATGAGACATATAATTTGAATATCATTTTTTGGACCAAAGTTCATAATGTAAAGTAAATCCTAATCCATTTTATAATTTGTCCCGCATGATTGAAGTTTTCGGTGGGGTTGGAACCATCACTATAATTAAGCCACCATTTTATAGTTGAAAATAAGATCGACGGTTGGTAGCAAGACTGACCGTTAACCATTACTTCGGGTGGCACATCAAATCAATATTCGTGAAATGAAAAATGGAAAGAATTGTTGAATGTAAAATCTAAAATTTTGGAATTCTTTTTACTAATAAAAGAAAAGGCATAGAAGTTGAACCAGCGTCGTATAATTTATGTTTCACCAATGTAGCACTCAACTCCAAACCAAGTAGAATCAGTTGAGTGCACATATATAGAAGAACCGTACGTTGATCTTAGCTGCTTAAACTAAATAGTAATTAACTAGGACGTAATTATAATAAATGTATAAAATAGCGATAAATTATATTGTGGATCATGGTCTACTACGTTGCAATGCAAATAATAAATAAATGTTATTTTTTAATATACTGAAGGTTTGTTAATTGGTATATGAACATTCAATACACAAATAGTGTATCTTCAAAAACACAAATATTTAATATATTAAAAATAAATATTTAATATAATAAAAATATACATTGTATAAGTGGTCCTCCTTAGTCCATAATATAATGATTGTAAAATAGCAAAATAGGCCTATGGGTATTTAGAGAGTTAGAGAGTTAGAGATTTGGGGACAATTTGAGTCAGTAATGGATTGGGCCTATAATGGATTGTACAATAATTTAACATGTATAATCATGTTTGTGAGATTTTTATTTTTTAATTTCTGAGCCATGGACGATGCACCCTTTCATAGGTGCGAATGGCCTTATATGATTTAACAAAAATGAACTAAATTTGATATAAGTAGCTTAGCCCTCCACGATTATTATATTGATTGAATTGTTGCATTCTAACTCTTTGGGAAATGCCCATTATTGCCCAGGCGAAATCAAAACAATATATATGGGAAAATAATACATTTATGTACAGGGCCGGTACAGCTGGAAAGCTATGAACGTTGACCTCGTTATTAAAAATTCTGCCACTGTTACGACATTCACGTCCGCAACAAATTTAATCTTTCATATTAAAATTTGTCTTAGTTGGTGCCGGGTTAACGATACACTTAAAATAAAGGATAATGTAGAAGTTGGAACAAATTAAAGATTAATGATAGATAATTAGTACATATCAGGTGTGTGTCCGTTCATTACAATGTTATAACTGTTTATATAAAGTTTTACAATATAATAGAGATAATTAACCATTCTCTTTGTCCACGTCATTTGTGACAGCGCCAGTTTAACGGTCTTAGTTGATTTCAAGCACTCTATTGCTACTTAACGAGCCATTAATAATAATGGGTTGAATTCAGAAGGTAAAATTGGGAGATGTGTTTTTAAGAGGGGTATCTAATATTACTCGAGATTAATTTTGTGTTGCTTAGATCGAGTTGCTGAGTTGGGGTGTACAATCAATCAGTGGCATATTTGGAATCTCCTAATTGTATAATTACAATAATAAATAAATTTGAACAGTGACGAAAGTGCTGACACCATATGTCACAAGTAGTCGTACGGTTCGATCTTTTTTTATTTCTTTACCCTCACATTAATATTCATCATTTAACTTATAAAATATTTTTTTGGATAATAAATATAAAATATTTGTTTGCTGAGGTAAGATGTTCTGATTAGTAATGCCAAAATAATTGTTACAACTTGGGAACAAAAGGAATATATGGTTCCCCGGCCCAAAGATCAAATAGAGTCAACGAGGCATGTGATCTCCCACGTCTAATTAACTTGCAACGTACGAAACTATAGCTTAAGAACATATACAACTTTGATTCGTTAAAAAAAAATGTAGTCGCTATCCGAAAATATATTATGTGTGAAATTTATATTATGATTTCAAAGAAACAAATTCAATAATTGATCTGTTCAAACATATAAGTCAAACTTAAAAATGTTGTAATTATCAAATTACCTGTTTCACTAATTTGATTAAGAGTGTACTTTACTCCGGTGTATTAAGATTTTTTTTGAAACTAAACGCAAAGTAGATTAATGTAAAAGAGCTGAAGCAAAGTCCTAAGATTATAATTTTAGTATAAAGAATTAGTCTGAGAATAGACTGCGGAAGCTAGAGAGTGAGCTAAACGGTTTTGATGCCAATGTATGATCTCAACTCAGATGCATGTATTTGAAAATTAAAAATAAATTGGGGGTGTAATAATGTGGGTTATACAAGATTAATTAAGTAATTAATTAATCAGTAATCTTCTTTGTTCAGCTACCAGAAAATTAGGAAATAATTTGGTAACTCATTTTCTTGAAAAGAAAATCGTAAAAATCTCTTTTTTATTTATTTTTTGTTTATTCCCAGTGGAAGATCTTGAGAAAGTTACAGATGAGAATGAAGGAGATCGGAGTTATTTACCGGATAAACAAGAAAATCCGCCGGCGCCGGCGAGCTATTTGCCGTAATGGCTAGGAAAAGAGTTCAAAGAAAGTCCCATCACCGGAACGGCAAAAGACGTCTCCATGATCAGGCGTTGGTGGAAGGAATCAATGGCTCCGCCGCCGTCGACGATATCCTTTATGAGTCGCTGGTAATAATCTTTGATCTTCTTCACCATGGTTGAGTAGTGCAGCCGCAGCCACCGCAGTCTCGCCCGCCGGAAAAGCTTCACCAGAAAGAATCCCCGCCGCGGCTTCTTCCCTCCTAGCCGCGCCGTCGGCAGCTTCCCTCGCTTTCGGAAGCAAAACTTCCTGCGGCTCGCCGGTGCTCGAGACGCCGCCGCGGAGGCGGTGGTGGGTGCAGGGGCATGGATGAAGCTTTTGTTGGAAGAAGGTTTTGGGTGTGAAGCCATTATTTAGGGAGAGAACTCAGAATGGTGCAGAGTTAATGAAGACCCATATGTGATATAAATATAAATTAAGTACGGAGTATAAGATAAGAAATAATTAAGGTTATGTCTATATCACCATATGTTTGGTTAGGTGCTCAGGTTATTTTATATAGCGGTTGTTATACGTATATAAAATTGGCCCGATATTGGTCTAGTAAATGAAAAGTATCATTTAAATATTACTTGAAGTGACAAAGTAAAAGTTTAAAAGGATGTTTGGAGCGTATTCATGATATTCGATCTAGACTTTTAAATACTCTTTAAATGTCTATTGATTTAAGCATCATTTTTTATCTCTATATAAATTCGACAAACCATTCATCTAATTACATCACATATCATTCTTAAATGCAACACATACTAGAACTTAATGTACCACATAAATAATTAACTTGGTGCAAGAAATTACAACCAACATATCAGTATTTTATGGTACACCACATCTCACTCAAACGTGCACTACACACCAACACTTACTACACCACCAAAATATACATGGTGCCAAAAGTTACCAAAATACTATCAAATTTTGTTACATTTTTATTGATTTTCAACCGTTGATTTGAATGTATCTAATGGTCCAGATGAGTTTGCATGGGAGAGGAGGTGTATTTGAAATATATATATATATACACACACACACACACAACTATTATATTTGTTCTACCCTTAGTTTATTCAGGTGAAATATGGGTAACCAAATTATAATATATTTGGTTCAAATTGGTTTAAAAGTACTTGATAAATGATAATATAGTTCAAATTGAAGTAAGGTTAATAATTTCTCATTAACCTAAAATACCAACCTAAGTAATTTGATAAATGATAATTAATAATATGCATTCAAAAGATTAATATATGGAGTGATTGATGAGTTCTGTAAATTTCTCGTGGGGATATAGTAGAAATTTAATATAAGGTCCACATTTGAAGCATTTCGCAGAATTGGAGGAGCATGGATGATGGAACGGAGTATTTTAAGTGTCATGAATAATACGGAGTAACAAACAAAAACAATGTTTCGACGCCTGAGAGATTCGAACTCTCGCGGGGAAACCCCATGTACTTAGCAGGCACACGCCTTAACCACTCGGCCAAAGCGTCTTAATAATGCCTGGATTGAGAAGAATTATACTTATTCAATAAAATATATTGTGATGGAGAGATATAAACTCTTTGTTGGAATTAACTCTTCATAATTCATAGATAACATGCGAAAGTATTACAATTGATACATTATAATAAATGGATTCGTCACATGGATTGCTTATTCCTACTAGAATACGCACAATTCATTAATTAAACTATTCTAAGTTCAATATGATTCCATTTCATCAAACTCACAGGATATAAATCATATAATTACGGATATTGATGACAATACATTACAATAGTTATAACAATATCATAAAAATAGTTTTCCACCATAATATATAGATTATGTGTGGATTTATTTCATTATATGGGCTACATAATAGTGAACTATGCCCATTTTTGCATACATTTATATATGGATAGGATATATCCACTATTTTATGGCAAATTATTGCATGGACCATGGTCCACACAGCTGTGTGGACCAAAAATAAAAAGTACATTATTTTTGTATTGTAGGTACATTATTTTTGTACTGTAGATACATTATTTGATAGTATATCAAATAATGTACCTTCAGTACAAAAATAATGTACCCTAAAATAATGTACCTACAGTACAAAAATAATGTACCTTCAGTACAAAAATAATGTACTTTTTATTTTTGGTCCACACAGCTGTGTGGACCATGGTCCATGCAATAATGATTGCTATTTTATTGCATGGGCTACACAAGAACAAACTAGACCCATTCATGCATGCATTTAGAGTTCAGCCTGCAAATCCACCCCTTGTCGCCAAATCACAGCTATTGGGCTACTAACAACGTGCCCCGCCCCATCACTCCAGACTAATGACCCAAATACCGAGTCAATTTGTGTAACACTGGTAAAAGTTACCTCATAAGATAGTATACTATTTGCCTCACTAAATACCAGCCTGGTTGGTGACACAGTCACACGAACATTCGAGGGAATAGTCACTGCTACATTATAAACAGGGTTCTTGATCCTCCCCACATTTGTAACCGTTCTCTTGTACGTTACCGTCCGGAGATTATTATTGAAAACCACTGAAAAGGAAGGGTAATTTAGAGAGCCGGGATTACCCAAATTTCGCGTGGTGCAATCCACCCGAGGCCCATCCCGCAGGAACAACGCAATTGTCTGACTATCATACCCAATGGTACACAAAAAATCCACATAATCATCAATTCCGGTATCATAGACCAGACCCGGATCTGCTGCCCTGGTTGGATCAACGTGCCCAGATCCATGATAATAGGGCACGGATGTTTGTCCAGTGGAAAGATCTATGAGACTCCTACCGGAATTATCTTGAGTAACAGCTGTTGTCATGAGTGCAGACTTGATGGCACCAGGGTTCCATAGTGGATAGAGCTTTTGAAGCATGGCAGCCAATCCACTGACATGAGGGCAAGCCATGGAGGTGCCGGACATAATATTGAAATCCGTTTTTCTATAATCAGTGGCGGTTTGGGAGGGGCCCTTTGTGTCAATCCAGGCCGCTAGAATGTTAACTCCTGGTGCAATCACATCTGGTTTGAGAATTTCAGGAGTCAAGGAATTGGGGCCTCGGCTTGAGAAAGCAGCCACGCGCGGAGCAGACGGAGAAGTTCCGATTACTGTTCCCTTGAATTCAATTTTAGCAGTCGCCAATGGAGACGACCTTACATATTCCCGGATTGTGTTTCCGTCCGCAAAGGTAACCACTGAGGTGGGAATCATATCAGCGTTGGCCACAAGCTCGTAGCCAGAGGATTGTGAGTTAGGAACGATGATTCCATAGCCACCAGCCCCCGATACAGCAACTCCTTTATTAACAACGGAAAGACCGCCTCCTGGCTCACAAAACACGATCTTTCCAATGACTTTTGAAGCGTCGAGTTGTCCGGAAACGCAGTAAACGCTGTTGGCGTCACCGCCGTAGACCACTGGAACTGGGGTTGCGCTTGGTGGTACGCCGGAGTACAAGGAAGTGCCGGTGAAGGTCCTGCCATCCCCTAGTGTCACCACAGCCGGGAATTCCCTATCAACAGTGGAAGCACCGACCGTGAACATCCATGGCGCAATGTTCCTAGCAGTATACGGATTGGGGCCATCATTTCCAGCAGCACAAACGACGTTTATACCATATTGCACCGCACCAAAAGTTCCAATTGCAATGGGGTCCTCATGGTACGGCCTGTAAAAAAAGTAGTGAATATTAGTTCAGTTTGTTTAGCTATTTTCTCTTCTTTCTTTGTAATAAAGCATTCACTTAGTATCTCTAACCATAACTATAGAGAATCAAGTCATTGAACGTGACTTACCTAGCGGAGACACCAATCGATAGGGAAAGCACATCTACACCGTCGATAACGGCTTGATCTATGGCAGCGAGAATATCGGAATCGGAACAGCCTGCGCCTAGGCAAACTTTGTAAACTGCTATTTTGGCTTTTACCGCCGTGCCTCTAGCTTCACCCTGTGCGTATCCGAAAAGGCTAGCGTTTTGAACAATAGATCCAGCTGCAATAGAGGCAACATGTGTGCCATGCCCGTCCACATCTCTGGGTGATAACGATGATTGATCTATTGGCTTCCCAGTAGCAGCTACGTTGCCTTGGTAAAAAACACGGGCGCCAATGATTTTATTATTACACGAGGTCGCCGGAAAATCTGGACCCACCTGACACTTGCTCAGCCAACTATTAGGCCTGGGAGATAAACCCTGGCCGGAGAAGCTGGCCCTTTCCGGCCAGATTCCAGTGTCCACAACGCCCACTATAATATCAGCTCCGTAATCAGAGTTTGGCCAGAGACCAGATGAGTCAGTTAAGCCTGAGAATTGTGGGGCCCTAGTGGTCTGGAGCTGGTGGACCTGATCCGGAAGGACAGAAATCACGCCCGGAACGTTTCGTAGTTCAGAGGCCTGGGAGGGCGTGAGGCGAGCAGAAAAACCATGGGCAACACATTCATAGGTGTACAACAGCTCGGATGATGATGATGAGTCGTTAGTGAGAGGGGAAAGTGTACGAATGATGGATGAATACCAGTGATGATGGGTGGAGAAAGCCAGGGGTTTCTTAGATTTCGACATGAAAACGATAAAACTCCCGGGTTCCTCCTCTACTGAAACAGTAGTAGAAGAAACCCTGTGGACTGAAAGGAGACTACATAATAACAATAAGAATATGAAGAGAAAGGAGGATGGGTGGGAAGGAACAACAGCCATTGATGACTGCATGTATGTGAAGGTGTGGATGAATACACATACAAATAGTGCTGAATATATATAGGCAATGAAGGACTAAGGAGCTTAGATTTTCAGCATGTGGATGGCATGCAAATTAGCCAAAGAACAATAATTGTAGTGCAAAGCGAGGCCTGGTACGTGGCTTATTACCATGGATAGAATATGGCACACCACTTCACATTTAATCTATAATAAATTGGAGCATCTTCTTTTATAAAAGAGTTTTTCTAGGTATATACCAGCATGAAGCCATGAAGAGAGTTACGTTGAGTTAAACATCTTAGAAAGTTTATTTTAACAGTTCCGTTGCACTAATTAAAAACTACAATTTCATAATATACATTTAATACACAAATAATATATTCGGTTACAATGTAGTATACCTACTAAAGCACAAAGAGTCAGCATTGCTGGCTCGAACCTGCCCCTCCAACATGGAGAGCAACCAAATGCCACTACCGGATGCCACTAGACCACAAAGCCATTGGCATATATATATAATACATTTTTATATTATCCACACTAATTTGGCACATACACCACCCCTAACTCTTATCACCGGACTCCATGGAGGTCCAATTTGGACGAGGACCAGTGGACCACCATGAAGTCCTCATCCAAAATAAATAAATAAAATAAACGTATTTTAGGCATGTGGATTGCAGCCGAAGTATAAATGAACAATAATTGTAGTGCGAAGGCGAGGCCAATTACGTGTCTTATTACTGCACGGTTCAAAAACAATATCATTTTTTTTACGTGTCCCATTGCAACATATATTAACTCATAATGTACATTATTCTAAAGTATAATGTATAATGTGCATTATACATTGTTCTAACACATAAAGTACATTATTTTAACATGCATAATATTCTAACACATAAAATACATTATTCTAACACATAATGTATAATATTCTAATACATAATGTACATTATTTTAAAATATAAAATAATTATTTTAACTCATAAAATTTAACGACGTTCTTTTGGACCGTGATCCACGCAACTGATGGTCCATTCAATAATTTGCCTATCACGATTCACGATGGCACATTTCACATTGCATATCCACAATAAATTGGGAGCATAAATGCCCCTTTCTTGGGCATACATTCCACCAACCATATTAATTATGCATACTGTTTAATTTTAACTAACTACCATCCATTTGAAGTTTTCCTAATTTTACATGCCACTTGGCCTGGTATACCAATTATTGGGTAACGTCGTGGTCCTCAGCTCGCCCCGTTCCCACTACCAAAAATGGAAGATGAGTCTTCATCACTCAATAAAGTTGGCAAGAAGAACTTCTTCCCAGTCATCATCAGTGGACCAAAATCAATCGCATCCTGAGGGGTTGGTTCTCAACTTCTTGTGAAGGGTTAGTGGTCATCTTTTATCTGCTTGGTCATTCTGAATCTGTTCACTTTTAATATAATACTTGTAACTTTTTTATTATTATTTTAGACTTCACATAATTGCTATGAATATGAAGGAGGAAACGAGAGATCGAGGGAACAACCATTGATGATGATCAAGGATGCATACATGCCTGTAACTATGAAGGTGAGTATGAATGAATGCTACTCAGAAAGCTGATGATGAAGATGCAGATAAGGACGAAGGGAGTTTTCTGTAAAATCACCATCAACTGCAGATAGATAGATAACCCTATTTTCAGCACGTGCATGAATATTAACAGTATCATTTATTGCTACTAATGACTAATACCTACAAATTAAATTGAGAGATGTATGTATATATGTGTGGTAGGAATGGCAGAATAATATTGCAGATCCTTACTTACCACCACTAGATGAGTATCTGAACATTTTTATGAAATTTTTGAACGCTTATACTTACAAAATAGACAACATTATTTTATCGTTGTTGTTGGATATATCTACTTATAGCAATATAATTAATGAGATTGCAATATTTAAAGTAATGTCATAAAGATATATTTGACCGACATAATACTTTTAATTTATATATAGATTTGTTTCATTACATTGACTACATAGGAACGAACTAAGCCCATTATTGCATACATTTATTCGTGAATATATCCACTATTATACATACGGAGTACGTACTTTATTTTATTACATGGGCTACATAGGAACAAACTATTAGATTTCAGACTGCAAAGCCACCGTACCCTTTGCCGCCAAATCCATCACAGCTATTGGGCTATTAACGACGTGAGTCCCATCAGTCCAGGCTAATGACCCGAATACCGTGGCAACCGGTGTAACGCTTGTAAAAGTTACCTCATAAGATATATCAGTATATCATTTCCCTCACTAAACACCAGGCTGGTTGGTGACACAGTCACGAGAACGTCTGAAGGAATATCTACTGCTACATTATAAACAGGATTCTTGATTTTCCCCACATTTTTAACGGTTCTCTTGTACGTGACAGTCCGGAGATTATCACTGAAAACAACGGAAAATGAAGGGTAATTTAGAGAGCCGGGATTACCCAACTTTCGCGTGCTGCAATCCACCGGAGGACCTGCATCCCGCAGGAACAACGCAATTTTCTGACTATCATACCCAATGGTACACAAAAAATCCACATAATCATTAATTCCGGTATCATAGACCAGACCGGGATCTGCTGCCTTGGTTGGATCAACGTGGCCGGATCCATGATAATAGGGCACGGATGGTATTCCAGTGGAAAGATCTATGAGACTATTTCCGGATTTATCCCGAGTGTAAGAAGTTGTCATGAGCGCAGACTTGATGGCAGCGGGGCTCAAATTTGGATGGACCTTTTTCAGCATGGCGGCTAATCCACTAACATGAGGACATGCCATGGAGGTGCCGGAGATAATATTGAATTCCGTTCTTCTATCATCAGCGCTGCTTTGGGAGGGGCTTTGTGCGCCAGTCCAGGCCGCTAGAATGTTAACTCCCGGTGCAATCACATCCGGTTTCAGAATTTCAGGAGTCAAAACATTGGGGCCTCGGCTTGAGAAAGCGGCCACACGCGGTGCAGACGGAGAAGTTTCGGTTACTGTTCCCTTGGATTCGATTTTAGCAGTTGCTGTCGTCAATGGAGACGTCGACCTTACATATTCCCGGATTATGTCTCCGTCGGGTGCGGTAACGACTGCCGTGGGAATCATATCAGCGTTGACCACAAGCTCGTAGCCATAGGGAGGTGGGTTAGGAATGATCATTCCTAACCCACCAGCCAATTTTACCACCATTCCTTTATAACGTCATCAGGCTCACAAAACACGATCTTTCCATTGACTTTTGAAGCGTCGAGTTGGCCGGGATGACAGTTAACGCTGTTGGCGTCACCCCCGTAGACAACTGGAACTAGGTTTGCGCCGGGTGGTTCGCCGGAGTACAAGGAGGTGCCAGTGAAGGTCCTGCCATCCCCTAGTGTCACCACAGCCGGGAATTCCCTATCAATGGTGGAAGCACCAACCGTCAAAATCCATGGCGCGATGTTGCTAGCAGTATATGCATTGGGGCCATCATTTCCAGCAGCACACACGACGTTCACACCATTTTTCACCGCACCAAAACCTCCAATTGCAATGGGGTCCTCAGAGTACGGCCTATAGGAGGCACCACCAATCGAAAGCGAAAGCACGTCCACACCGTCTTTAACAGCTTCATCTATGGCAGCAAGAATATCGGAATCGGAACAGCCTGAGTCATGGCAAACTTTGTAAACTGCTATTTTGGCTTTTACCGCCGTGCCTCTGGCTTCCCCAGGTGCGTATCCCAAAAGGTTAGCGTTTTGAGCAATAGATCCAGCTGCAGTAGAGGCAACATGTGTGCCATGCCCGTTCGTATCTCTGGGTGATAACGATGATTCATCTATTGCCTTTCCAGTAGCAGCTACGTTGCCTTGGTAAAAAACACGGGCACCAATGATTTTATTATTACACGAAGTCGCCGGAAAATCTTCACCCGCCTGGCACTTGCTCAGCCAACTATCAGGCCTGGGAGATAGACCATCGCCCGAGAAGCTAGCCCTTTCGGGCCAGATTCCTGTGTCGAGAACACCCACTATAATATCAGCTCCGTAATCAGAGATTTGCCAGAGACCGGATGGGTCACTGTCACTTAAGCCTAAAAATTGAGGGGTACGAGTGGTTTGGAGCTGGTGGATGTGATCCGGAAGGACAGACATCACGCCCGGAACGTTTCGGAGTTCAGAGGCTTGGGAGGGCGTGAGGCGTGCAGAAAAACCATTGGCAACACGGTCATAGGTGTACAAGAGCTCAGATGAGTGGTTAGAGAGTGGGGAAAGTGTATGAATGATGGATGAATACCAGTGATGATGGGTGGAGAAACCCTGGGGTTTCTTAGATTTCGACATGAAAACGATAAAGCTCTCGGGTTCCTCCTCTACTGAAACAGTAGTAGAAGAAGAAACCCTGCAGACCGAAAGGAGACTACAAAGTAATAAGAATATGAAGAGAAAGGAGGAAGGGATCAGGGAAGGAACAGCCATGAAGATCGGATGAAGGTGTGGATCGGATGAATGCACAGAAAAATAATGCTACGCTGAATATATAGGCGAAGAAGGAGCTAGGGTTTTCAGCATGGGAATAGCAAGTCAAAGAACAATAATTGTACTGCAAAGAGAGGCCTCGTACGTGGCTTATTACCATGGATCATGGATAGAACACCATTGTCTTCTTATAGCAAATAAACAAAAATATTTGTTAAAGAATTGTCTCACTTCATTTGTAAGGATTATCAAATTTGTGATTTATGATTTTTTATTCCTATCAATACTTTTTTTTTGTGGTAAGGATTATTTAAGCTTTTTACTGCTTAATTTAGCATTTGGAATTTTCCTGATTTTACATTCCACTTGGCCTACCAATTACTGGGAAACGTCGTGGTCCTTAAGCTCGGCGGTCGACGCATTCCCACTGCTAAGCCAAATTATGCTATGGAGGATCATGTTTACAATTTTAGAACTCTATATTCATATAATTTTAGATCTCAAAATATGAAATTACATTACTGAATATTCACAAATTTTATTAACTCTATATTCACAATTGTGTTATATACATTTAAAAATTGTGTTATACTGTTGAATATAAAGTTATAAAATTGTGAATATAACGTTTATAATATAATTGTGAATATAAAAATAATTGTGAATATAGATTTCTAAACTTGTGAATATGAACTCACTCTACCTTGCAAAGTAGACACGAACCCATGACATAACAATAGGTTATGTTGGCGTGGGTGTACACATTGAGAATCCCGAGGGATGGAGTCATTGGATATTTGGATGTGCAGCCCATGTATCCACAATCCACATATATAACATTATTATGGTGATTTACCCAGAAAACGATGCATATATAGGAGAAATATAAATGAGATTATATTGCAGTAATTATAATAATATCAAACATTAAAATATTTATCCACCATAATTATTCATATATAGATTTATTCCATTACATGGGTTACATAAGAACAAACTAGACCCATTTTATTACACACTTATATATAGATTTATCCACCATAATAGTATATATTATGTGGATTTATTCCATTATATGAGCTACACAAAAGCAAACTAGGCCCATTATTTATGCAGACATTTAATTAGCATTTAGCTAGACAGCAAACTAGTAGGTTCCCAAATAACAGTTATTGGACTACTAACAACATGCACCCCGTCCTCCCAGACTATCGACCCGTATGCCTCAAAGCCAGATAGTCTAAGCATTCTAAAAGTTACCTCATAAGATAGCGTATCGTTATTCTCACTAAACACCAGTTTAGTCGGTGATACGCTGACTTCAATACCCCAAGAAATATTCACTTTTACCTCATAAACAGCGTTTTTATCACTCCCCACGTTTTTTACTGTTCTCTTGTACGTTATTTCGTTAAAATCAGAGAAAAAAACTGAGAAGGAGGGGTAATTTAGAGCGCCGGGGTTCCCCAAATTTCGTGTGCTGCAATCCACCGGAGTAGAATCCCGGGTGAACAACGAAATTCGCGTACTGTCGTATCCAATGGTACATAAGAAGTCCACGTAATCACTGATTCCCAAATCGTAGATCAAACCCGGATCCATTGCCTTGTTTGGGTCAACGTGCCCGGATCCGTGAAATAACGGAACGGATTGGGTCCCAGTGGTAAGATCTACGAGATTATTTCCGGAATTGTCGACGGTGTAAGCGGTTGTCATGAGCGCGGATTTTATGGCGGAGGGGCTCCAATCTGGACGGGCTTTTTTTAGCAGGGCCGCCAGGCCACCGACGTGAGGACAGGCCATGGAGGTGCCGGAGTCAATGTTGAATTCCAGCCTGGCGGAAGGCAATTGCGGCACAGGGCTTTTGGCGCCTGTCATGGCCCCTAGAATGTTCACTCCGGGCGCAATTAAGTCGGGTTTGGGAATTTGAGGAGTGATAATATTGAAGCCGCGGCTCGAGAAAGCCGCCACGCGCGGCGCCGACGGGGAGGAGGCTCCTCCGATTACGGTTCCCCGGAATGAAATTGTAGCGGTCGGCCAGGGATTCGACCTTATATACGCCCGGATTTGGTTCCCGTCGTTTACGGTAACAAGTGACGCCGGAAACTGATGCGGATATGCTAAAAGCTGATAGCCGTAATTAGGCTGGTTAGCAATGATGACCCCAGCGCCGCCGGCTTGTTGTACGGCAAATCCTTTTGAAATGGCGTGAATATCGCCTGTTGATAAGGACTCACAAAACACGATTTTTCCCCGGACTATTGAAGGCGAAAGTTGTCCGGAATTACATAACGCGCTGCCGGCATCGCCGCCGTAGACCACCGGGAGTCTGTTTTGGCCTAGTGGAACGCCGAAGAACAAGGCGGAGCCAGTGAAGACCCGGCCGTCCCCTAGCACCACGTCGGCCGGGAATTCCCGATCGATCGTGGACGCGCCGACCGTGAGAATCCAGGGCGCGACGTTATCGACGGTATTTGTATTAGGGCCAGCATTCCCAGCGCCGCAGGCAACCAGCACGCCTTCCTGCACCGCACCGAAAGCTCCGATTGCGATGTTATCTTGGAAGTAGGGCACAGCGAAGCGACGTGCGAGAGAAATAGAAAGCACGTCCACGCCGTCTGCAACGGCCTGATCCATGGCCGCGAGAGAATCGGCGCCGGAACAGCCGGAATTCCAACAAACTTTGTACGCAGCTATCCTGGCTTTCGTCGCCATGCCTCTCGCTTCGCCCAGCGCGTACCCCAAAAGGCTCGCGTTTGGAACACTCGCCCCGGCTGCAATAGAGGTACAAATCGTGCCATGCCCATCCGTATCCCTCGGCGACAACACCTCCGCCGATTTATCCATCGCTCTTCCCATAAAAACTTCGTAGCCTTTGTAAAACGCACGCGCGCCAATGAGTTTCCGATTACACGACGTCGCCGGAAAATCCGGTCCGACTTCGCACGTGCCGTTCCAGCGTGAAGGAACGGGAGATAAACCCGCGTCCGAGAAACTACGATGCTCGGGCCAAATTCCTGTGTCGAGAACACCCACTATCACATCATCTGCGAAATTAGAGTCGGGCCAGAGACCATTCGACTCAGCTAAGCCTAAAAATTGAGGGGACTGAGTGGTTTGGGGCTGGAGGATTTGGTCCGGAAGGACAGAGATCACGCCCGGGACGTTTCGTAGCTCAGACGCTTGGGAGGGCGTCAGGCGAGCCGAAAAGCCGTGGGCCACGCGGTCATAGGTGTACAAGAGCTCAGATGATGATGATGAGAGATTCGAGAGTGTACTGATGATGGAGGAATACCAGTGACGATGGGAGGAGAAAACAAGGGGTTTCTCAGATTTCATCACGTGAACAATAAAGGTCTCCTGTTTCTCTAACGAAACAGAAACCCTAACTGAAACCACACATAACAATAAGAATATCAAGAGAAAGGAGGAAGCAAAAGAAGACATATTTTTGGATGTCAGTGACTGTAAAGGCGTTGATGATGATGAATACAATGCACAGAAAAACGCTGAATTTATAGGCGAAAATGAGACATATTTTGTATTTTCAAAAAAATTTAAAAAATGAGACGTATTTTGTAAAACCACCATGAACGAACCTATTTCAGCATGCATGTTTTGCATGGCATGGGAATTAAGCAGAAGAGCAATAATTGTTGTAAGGAAGATGGGTACCACTACTATAATAGTTATTGCGTAGACGTTGACGATCCTCACAGCTCATATATATCTCAAAGTTGATCCACACAGCTCTCTCTCTCTTCTTTAAGAAGAGAAAGATATTTTACTTACTCAGTAGAGGCTGAAAGCTTTGTTCAATTTTTTATTTTATTTTTTTTGGTTTCAAATAATGTACCCAACTGTTGATAAGCCGAGAGTTAACGTAAGTCAAATGTTTGATTTTTGTAGAGATATATTATATTTTACTCCGTAATTAAAAAGGGTTGGACTTACCTTGAATAAAAGTCATTTTTTTCCACGCTAATGGCGATATAATACAAATTAGCTAGCTAGAATGCTATCACTACTAATCAGATGTTATATATATATGTGAAAAATAAAATAAAATACCTACAAGGTTCTAAGTTCAACTTTACTTCCCGTGGGAGCAACTTACGTATGTTGATTTACTTCCTTGTAGTCCTTAGCCGACTAAAATCATAACGCGAGATTTACCTAGTACACACCTTAGGGTAGTGGTTGTGTTGTTTCCCTCGCCACCCAAAACAAAAATACTCTCATAATTTCATCTTTTTTTTCTAGGCCCCCGGGGCCAATTAACTCAAAGTCCACATGCTTTGCTTTGCTAGCTAGTAGTAGCAGGGTACAAAATTTGAATAAGCATTTGGTACATGTATACTAGTTAAGATATGTCCCGCAATTTACCTCTTATACCCGTTTTTAGTGTAGAAATAGCGACGGATTCTTAAGTTTGGTATTCAAACTTAAATTACTTTTACAGATAGAAAGCAAAACGAAATTGGAATGCTATCATTGACTGTCCAATTTTCAGCATGTGAATGGCAAAAGAACAATTGAACTCATGAGTCATGACCATATTTTCAACGAGGTTGGGTAGCTAAATGAATTAATGATTCATAATTAAGTGTATCAAGGACATCCACCTTGTAGTACTACGGATAAGGATATCCGGTCCTTGCATTAAGTGTGTTTGGTTTGAACATAGGAATTTAAATTGGAATGGGAATTAAATACTCGGTAATTAGAATGAGTTTTTATGAAAGTATTTTTCATGTTTGGTAGTTGGATAGAATCACAATGATTACTAATATTGATGTTTGGTTATATATGACCTTATAATTGGAATAAATGTTTTAAAAATACACATATAAACAAATCAAGGCAATAATTGATCTTATGAGTGAACAGTGAAGTGAGTAGACAATGCAACGAAGAGATATGAGTATGGCTTTCAAATCCTATACCTGTGTTTAGAGAACGCGATGAAATAATGAGGATAAGGTTGAATTAATGGAATGATAATTGATTTAAATTAAATTAGATAATTAATGTGTTTTGTAATTATATAGGTAATTAATCAAATCATATACCTGTATTTTAAAAAGTCGTTAAACAAACAATGTGTATGACTTTCATTCTTTATCTTGGTAACACTAACCCCTTAATATTTTGAATATCGCCAACGTAACACACTCTTAATTGCCATTTTATGTGTGTATTCTAGCTTCTTCCAACCATTATTATATATGTAAAATTACAGATAGCCAATGGCTGAAGAACAACTGAACTGGTAGTTGAATGAATTAATGATTCATAATTCAAACATGGATAACATGCGAAATGTATTACAATCGATACATTATAAATGTATAACATGCGTATTCAAAAAAAAAAAAAATGTATAACATGCCATAAAATACTGTGCAAAGTTCATATTTTTGTTATCACTCGATGCATAGCTAATAAGCCCCTCTAATAATTAAATAATACAATTACTAAAATTAAGAGTCGAATTTAAAACATTGTGCTTAATTACCAAGCCTACCACCTGACCAACTAGTCTTGTGTCGCCCCTATACGAGCACCTAATACTCAATGCATAACAACTAACAAGATTTAGTCATGCATGGCCATTAATATAACTCAAAAGAAATAAATTGTAGTCTACACAGAACACATTGTAAAATAGAATTGAAGAAAAAGGCATCTAAATTGCCAAAACAAAATTGTAATGCTATCTATCATCTATTGCCCAATTTTCAGCATGTGAATGGCAGAAGAATAATTCAGCTCATGAGTCATCATGACCATGTTAGCTGAATGAATTAATGATTCAAAAATAAGTGTACCTAAGACATCCACATTGTAGTGCTAACAAAGGATAAGGATATCCGATCCTTACATTAACACTTAACATTTTGAATATCTCAATTCAATACACTCTCTTGCCATGCACTGTATGCGTATATCATCTTCCCACCATTATTCTGTAAAATCACCATCAACTGCAGATGGTCCTAGCTATTTTCAGTATGTGAACTGAATATGCCTGAAGAAAATAAATTGAAGTGGTAGTTGAATGAATTAATGATTCATAATTCATATACATAAAAAGCATTTGTTTTTACATGCGCGTTACGCGGTTGATTTAATGTACAACGTTTGTATTTAAATAAGTAATTCAAAATATATTAATATAAGGTCAAATACGAGGAATTCATTATATATAGTTGGCATTAAAATTAATTTTTGCACTTTTGTTGGTTTGTCATTGTCTTCGTCTCTATTGTTTGTCTGTTGGTGCTAGTTTAATTTGTAAAAAGAACATATTTAAATTTAAAATAGGTCAAAAATATTATTGTTATTTTTGGGTGATTGTTGTTTCAGTTTCATAATTATATTGGATTTAAAAGTGTTGACTTTATTGTATTAGTTGTAAACATGAATAGCGTCAAAGATTATGTTAACAATTACATTAAGAGAGTGAAACCATAAATGTTGTTACTAAATGATTTAGTAATAATATTTATTCTAATATTATACATACATATATTTGTCCACCATAATAATTTGTATATGAAGTTGTGGACTTATTTTATTACATGGACTCTTTTAGACTAGGCCCATTTTACTTACATTCAAGCTACTTGTTGAGAATAAATTCTCCAAGTTGCAGCTATTGGGCTTTTAACAATGTGCACTCCATCCTCCCAAGCTAATGATCCGAAAGACTCACTAAAACTTCCCAATCTAGTGCTAGTAAAAGTTACCTCATAAGATAACGAGTTATTTTCCTCACTAAATTCTAGTATGGTTGGTGAGACACTTACCTGCACACCTAAGGGAGCGTTCACTTTGACCTCATAAACAACGTTTTTTTCACTCCCTACGTTTTTAACAGTTCTTTTGTACTTTATAACGCTAGTTTTGCTGGAAAATATAACCGAAAACGAAGGATAGTTTAGAGACCCGGACGTGCCCAAATTCCTTGAGCTACAATTCACTAAAGATGAGTCACTCACGAAGGCTGCGATTCTCCGAGTATCGTAACCAATGGTACATAAAAAATCCACGTAATCACTCACTTCCAAATCGTATACCAAACCCGGATCTAGTGCTCTGTTTGGATCCACGTGCCCGGATCCATGGGCAAACGGGGTGGATTGTTTGCCCGTAGCAAGATCCGTAAAGTTGCTTCCGGAATTGTCCAAATTGTAAGCCGTTGTCATGAGCGCAGATTTGATAGCGGCGGGGCTCCATTTTGGATAGGCTTTTCGAAGCAAGGCAGCCAAGCCGCTCACGTGAGGACAAGCCATGGACGTGCCGGAGATAATGTTGAATTCTACTGTTCTTTTATCAATGTTCAAGCCGGATGGGCCAACGGCCCCGGTCCAGCTGGCTAGAATGTTGACGCCGGGAGCGATCACATCCGGCTTGAGAATTTCAGGAGTCACGTAATTCGGGCCGCGGCTTGAGAAAGCCGCCACTCGCGGCGCCGACGGCGAGGTTCCGATTACTGTTCCCCTGAATACAATTGTGGCAGTTGGGGACGGATCCGAGTTTATGTAATTCCGGATTTCGTCTCCGTCCTTATCTCCGACATTTGACGTGGGAATCAGATATGGATCGGCGACGAGCTCTTCGCCGGAGCTAGCTAGGTTAGCGAGGATCATTCCGACGCCGCCGGCTTCTCTTACGGCAACTGCTTTCTCAACTTTGGCAATGCCTCCTCGATCACAGAACACAATATTTCCGGTGACTTTCGAAGCGTTTAATTCTCCTGAATAACAGTACCTGCTGCCGGCATCGCCGCCGTAGACCACAGGCAGTTTGTTTTCGCCGAGCGGTTCGCCGGAGTATAACGAGACGCCAGTGAAGATCCTGCCGTCCCCTAATACCACGTCAGCCGGGAATTGCCGATCAATAGTGGAAGCACCGACCGTGAGAAACCAAGGCGCGACATTCACGGCGGTATTTGCGCCGGATCCGGAATTTCCAACGGCACAGGAAACGAGAACGCCGTGCTTCGTCGCTCCAAAAGCTCCGATCGCAAATGAATCCTGATCGTAGTCCGGACAGTAGACTGAAGGTCCTACAGAAAGCGAAATGATGTGAACGCCGTCTTCAACAGCTTGATCCATGGCGGCGAGAACATCGGAATCGTAACAACCTGAGCTCCAGCAAATCTTGTAAACAGCTATTCTGGCTTTTATCGCAATGCCTCTAGCTTCACCACGCGCATATTCAAACAAACTCGCGCTCGCAACAATCGACCCGGCCGCAGTAGACGCAGTATGCGTCCCATGGCCTTCCGTATCTCTCGGCGATTTCGATTCTACCGATTCATCTATCGGACTTCCCCGAGCAGCTTCATAGCCTTTATAGAAAACACGAGCGCCGATGATTTTCCGATTACACAAACTCTCCGGAAAATCCGTACTATTCTCGCACTTCCCCTTCCAACTAACAGGAACCGGAGATAGCCCCTCGTCGGAGAAGCTAGGCCTCTCCGGCCAGATTCCGGTGTCCAAAACCCCCACTATAACATCATCCGCATAATCAGAGTTGGGCCAGAGCCCAGACGATTCAGCTAAGCCCAAAAACTGAGGCGTGCGGGTGGTGAGGAGCCCGCGGACGTGATCCGGGAGGACGGATATCACGCCGGGAACTTTCCGTAGCTCAGACGCTTGGAAGCGCGTCAGGCGAGCGGAAAACCCGCGGGCGACGCGGCCGTATGTGTACAAGATCTCGGATGGGTGAGGGGAGAGAGGAGAAAGGGAAGTGATGATGGAATCATACCAGTCACGGTGGGTGGAGAAAACGTGGGGCTTTTGGAATTTCGACACGTGGACTATAAAGGTCTCCTGATGATTCTCAGATGATACAGAGAGGCGGACTGAAACAAGACAGAAGAATATGAAGAGAAAGGAGGAAGAAAGAGAGGGAAACGCCATTGATGAGTGTGAATAGCTGACGATGAAGCTAAGGCTGAAGATATAGGGGAAGAGCAGAAGCGTAAAATCACCATGAAACTACTTTCTCAACGTGCATGGCGTGGACAGGTGAATGATGTTATACAATCATTCATGGTGATGTACAATAATTCATAAAGTTGTCGGAAGTGATAAAATTCGGTCGATTCATCAAATCATCCTAAGTATTACGGAGTACAAAATTAATATTAATTTTTTTTAAGAGATTTTTTTTTCTAATACTTTTGGTCTCGTAATTATTAAATTATTTTCATATTTAATTTGTCCTCTGACTATTGCAGAGTAATTTTTTTTATATTTGGTCTCGTGATTTTTAAAATCAAATCACATTTGGTCCTCCAACATAATTTCTAGCCATTGATAATTAATTTTTTTAGTTAAAAACTGTTATAAAAATAACAACTTTGTTCTTCAAGATAAGTCATTTAATTATTATGAACTCATGTCCAATAATATAGATATATAAATTTAGTCATTGGTGACCAAAAATTATACTAGAATATTAAATATAATAATTAAGGATTAAATTGATAAATAATTTTATAATCGTCATTCATGAGACTAAAAATAAAAGTTCAAAAAATTATTTTTTAAATAAAATAATATATAAGGTACGAGGTGAGTTTTTCATCAAACGTGGCCTTATTTGAGCTGTACATTTGGATTACCGTATCAATCATAAACACAATAATACATACAAAAGTTACACTCATTTAGAATTGATATGTGCAGCATGAAAACTCATGTTTCCACATCTCCATACACATCTGTAATTTTCATTGGTGGAATGATAAGTATGCAAGTGTCCTCACAAGTGTAAAAATATTTGAGAGATCACTTGAAATATATTTTACCATTATCTCATTCACAAGTTTAAAATAAAAGCGGTGATGTACAATAATTCATAAAGTTGTCGGAAGTGATAAGTAAGACAAGACCATTAGACAACTACTCAATCAATTTGGTAGGATTCATAAAATTAAAATTAATAATTGCTTTTAAAAAGTTTTTTTCTGCATTTACTCCCATGTCCCATCATTATTGATCTATTTTTATATTTGACCTCTAACTATTAAATTTTCTTTATATTTAGTCCCATGACTATTAAAGTATTGTAACATTTAGTCCCACAACTTTTAAAATCTTGTTAAATTTGGTCCTCCAATCTAATTTTGAGTCATGGTAACTAATTTTTTTTATTCAAAAATATTATAAAAATGATAGCTTGCCCTTCAAGATAAGTTAATTGACTATTATGCACTCGTGTTTAATAACATAGAGATACAAAGTTAGTCGATAGTGAATACAAATGATGTGAGATGAACAAATGTTGGAAGATTTTAAAAATTGTAAAACTAAATATAAAAACATTAATAATTGAGTACCAATGTGAAAATGATTTTTCATCCAATCTGGCCTTATTTGAGCTGTACACTTGGATTAGCATGTCAATCATAAACAATAATCCATATAAAGTTACACTCATTTAGAAGTGACATATGCAGCATGAAAACTCAGGTTTCCACATTTTATACACATCTATAATTTTCATTGGTGGAAATGTGGAATGATATGTGTGTAATTGTGGTCACAAGTGTAAAAATACTTGAGAGTTGATATCTTAATTAGAATACATTTCACAATTTACCTCATTCACCAATTTAGAATAAATGTGTTGAGAAAACTTTAATTTTGTGATTTAAGCTTATTTATTTACTTGTCATTAGTATTTTATTTGGGTCCAAAAATGTTCCCCATGAGTAAATTGAGGAAAGGAAAATTATATGTTTTTTTTTTGTTAGACTATGGGGTGTCCTGAGCAGGCCCTAACTCATAGGAGGCACCTTTAAGCCCGTACCATACTCAGCCTAATCCCCATTCGCACCGGGCCGGCCCAATTAAGGGGCAAAGTGCTGGCCAGATTGGATTTTCCATACAAGAGGGGGTTCGAACTCCCGACCTCTCTTAAGGGACAAGAGTGCTCGGCCACTCACGCCAACCAAGCTGGTTAAGGAAAATTATATGTTAACTATCGGTAAAAATTTCACCATTTATTTATCTTAATTTTACTCCGTATTAAAGAAAGAGAAAACAAATGAATCAAAACTATGGCTCATTTTTTTTTAGAAAATTTAAAGTGTATTAAATCTACAGAGTAAAAAATAAAGAGTATGTATAGGTATTACTATTGAAGAAAACTTCATCAATGTTCTGTTTTGACCCAATCTGGCCCAAAATAAACTGGCATAGAAGTAACTAAGTCCGCTGGGCATGGGCATACCATATTAGTACAAGCCACAACAAACAAATTAGGCCCTAAAATATACACTATACCTTATTTGTTTGTGGCATAATTATTGTGTACCATAAATGTAATATATATTTTATATTATTTGTGTGTTGAATGTACATTATTTGATAATATATAAAAAAAATTATGCACCTTCAAATAATGTGCTTTTAGGACAAACAAAAAATAATCCTAAATCGCAGTACTAAAAGAGCCATGGTGCAGAATAGCTATGCCTCATTTGGTCAAAAGTGGTCCTAAATGTGTAGTGGTGATGGTTGTGTGGTAGAGGTGGTGACCTGTCCCTAAAGTATAAGAGAATTTCAAACTTTTCAAATGTAGTAAACAGTACATGTCAAAGCAATGATCATTGTTTTCTTCTGCACCATGGCTCTTTTGTATTTTTTTTTAGGCCACTTGACACCAAGAAGGGTATTCATCTCCCCCGAGAAATGCCCAACCATTGCACAATTTTTTGCAGAGACTTGGTTGGAGAATTGACAGTAAAAATAGAGATGGGAAGCAAGCAGAATTCAGACCATCATATCACAAAGGCACAACAGCAATATATGTTGAAATGCAAAATGTTATCCTGTGTAACCAATCAGTCTCTAAGGCAAAGCCAGATAACTTCAATTAATCCCTGTATGTACAAAATGGTAGCTTAGTTTTGAGTTTGCCATTATTTGCTACAAGTGCAACTAGAAAGGCCACAAAGGCCCTTCTTTGTGCGGTATCAAATGTCTTTGGCATCAATTAGAATTTCATCCACGACATGAGCAATAGCTTAACAGCACATATCAAGTATCAACAATGAAAACATCCAAATTCAGTGGTTCCAAATAAACAACCCAACATAGAAACTTACAATACTAGACCTACATGCCTCAGTTCATTGTGCACTAAAAGGAATGAAATAGGCCAATTCCACCTACATTGAAACTGCAGGTTGCGACCCCAGGCTCCATACTACAGCTATTGGGCTTCTAACAAGGTGCACCCCATCTGCCCACTCAATCGACCCAAACGTTGATTTTACGCTGTTCAAACTCTCCGATCCAACACTAGTGAAAGTTACTTCATACGATAGCGTATCAGTATTCTCACTAAACACCAGCTTGGTCGGTGACACACTAACCTCCACACCAGAGGGAGCATTCACTTTTACCTCATAAACAACATCCTTTTCTTTCCCTACATTTTTAACGGTTCTCTTGTATTTTACCTGGTTGTTGAGACTCTTAAAAACAACTGAAAACGATGGGTAATTTAGAGCCCCAGGTGTGCCCAAACTCCTAGAGCTGCAATCCACTGAAGAGGGCTCACTCACAAACACTGAAATCCTTGAAGTATCATAGCCAATGGTACATAAGAAATCCACATAATTACTCATTTCCAAATCGTAGACCAAACCTGGATCCAGTGCTCTGTTCGGATCAACGTGCCCGGATCCGTGAACAAACGGGGAGGATTCTGAGCCAGTGGCAAGATCAGTAATATTACTCCCGGAGTTGTCCACATTGTAAGCCGTGGTCATGAGTGCGGATTTGATGGCGGCTGGGGTCCAGTTCGGATAGGCCTTTCGAAGCAAGGCAGCTAATCCACTCACATGAGGACAGGACATGGAGGTGCCGGAGATAATATTGAATTTCACTCTTCTTGTATCAATGTCCAAATCGGTGGGACCTATGGCGCCGGTCCAACCCGCTAGAATGTTGACCCCGGGCGCGATCACATCCGGTTTGAGAATTTCGGAAGTAACGATATTCGGGCCGCGGCTTGAGAAAGCAGCCACTCGCGGCGCCGACGGCGAGGAACTGATTACGGTTCCCCGGAATACGATTGTGGCGGTTGGAGATGGATCGGATCTCACGTAATCACGGATTTTGTCTCCGTCCGTTTGGCCGACCATGGATGTAGGGATCAGATGCGCGTCGGCCACGAGCTCTTCACCGGAATCGGCCAAGTTAGCGAGGATCATTCCGGCGCCGCCGGCTTCTTTTACGGCTTCTCCTTTGGCGACTCTGGCGTTGCCTCCTCTATCACACAGCACGATCTTCCCGGTGACTTTTGAAGTGTCCAATGCACCAGAATAACAGTATCTACTGCCGCAATCACCACCGTAGACAACTGGCAGTTTGTTGTCGCCGAGGGATTTGCCGGAGTACAACGACACGCCGTTGAAGATCCTGTCGTCTCCTAATATCACGTCAGCCGGGAATTCCCTATCAATAGTGGAAGCACCAACCGTGAGAATCCATGGCGCAATGTTCACGGCAGTATATGGATCTGGACCAGAATTTCCAGCAGAACAGGATACTAGGACGCCGTGCTCCGCCGCGCCAAAAGCTCCAATCGCGATGGAATCACGGTAGTACTGCGGAGCGTAGCCGGAGGCTCCAACGGAAAGTGAAATCACGTGCACACCATCCTCAACCGCTTGATCCATCGCAGCGAGAATATCGGAATCGTAACAGCCTGAGCTCCAACAGATTTTGTAAACCGCTATTCTGGCCTTTATCGCCATGCCTCGGGCTTCACCCGGCGCGTATTCGAAAAGACTCGCGTTCGGAACAATAGATCCAGCTGCCGTGGAGGCAGTATGTGTGCCATGGCCTTCCGTATCTCTAGGCGATTTCGATTCTGCAGATTCATCGATCGGGCTTCCACTACCAGCTTCGTACCCTTTGTAAAAAGCACGCGCGCCGATGATTTTCCGATTACATGAACCCTCCGGAAAATCAGTACTAACCTCGCATTTACCCTTCCAGCCGGAAGGAACTGGTGACAGCCCCTCGTCGGAGAAGCTGGGCCTCTCCGGCCAGATTCCGGTGTCCAGAACCCCCACTATAACATCATCGGCGTAATCAGAGTTCGGCCAGAGGCCAAACGATTCCGCCAAGCCCAAAAACTGAGGCGTGTGAGTGGTGTGGAGCTGCCGGACTGTATCCGGAAGGACAGAGATCACGCCGGGAAAGCTCCGCAGCTGAGACGCCTGGAAGGGCGTTAGCCGGGCAGAGAAACCGTGCGCGGCGCGGCCATACGAGTACAAGAGCTCAGATGGGTGGTGAGAGAGAGGAGAGAGGGCACGGATTATGGAGGAATACCAGTGATGATGAGTGGAGAAGACGTGTGGCTTCTCCGATTGCGAAACGTGGACGATAAACGTCTCCCGGCCTTCCGATGAGACCGCCGCAACTGTGACCGAAACGAAACAGAGGAATATGAAGAGCAAGGAGGAAACACGAGAGGGAACAGCCATGGAAGTTACCAGTCTGTGAGCTCCGGACATAGTGGAGTGGATAGCTTGGGAGGTCAGAGCTGAGTGAATATTCATAAAGGGGAAGATGGGGGGGCATAAAGGGCATAGAGACGCTTTCATTGGTGGATTGTTGGGCCACGTTAAAGGCACATATTGGTTATTTACTTCCCTCGTTCCGAGATATTTCGTGGGCTTTGTCGTTTCCTAGCTACAATTCTCTTGGTTTGGCAGTTGGCACCTAACTATTTTTGCCCATACTTCATCTGGTTGTTGTATATGGTCTACTTCTTTAACAAGGGGGGACAACTCCTTAAAATCCATGAATGAATGGAACTTCATTATTATTTACTTTCATGAGTGAAACTTCATTTTATTAATAAATTTATTTATTAAAAAGGAGAAGAAGAAAACGAAGGAGAAAAAAAACAAAAAAAACAAAAAACAAAAAAGGAAAGCCTACACCGAAGGAGCCTCAAGGCTCCCCTTTTGTCTTGCATTGAAGGATTATCAAGGCTAATAGGCTAAGGCTATAACATCACGAGCCAAAGACCTAGTGGTTTAGTGGTACCCGGTGTCCCGATTTACACTCTCACATGGATGATGGGAGTGGGTTTGAGCTTGTTATATACTAGTAAAGCATTATTTGTTTGTACCTTTTTTTTAAAGGACAAATTTAAGGTGTATTTGGTTCATGGATTTACACACTAGTAATGAAAATCAAAATCATACTTATTGTTTGGTTGATAACTTTTTAAAACAAAACTATTGGATTTGATTACCCTTTCAATTAAAACATGTATCATTCTATCTTATTGGTAATATAGAGTAACTCACTTAGTCTATGGAGCTCTTAAATGTATTTTTTGACATTGTTAAGGTATTTTCTAATCACATTTGTGTACTTTTCGATCTCGTAACTGCACTTCCAGGTCTCTCATTCTCATGAGTGCATTTTCAGGTTTAACAAGTATATTTCTCGACCTTGAGAATGTATGCTTACCTCATGGTTTGTTATTAGTAGACCACTCCAATCGGAGTTTCCCCATCTTATATAATCGGATTCATAACTAGCTCTCCGAGCACTCTCACCTTCACTAGGTATCCTAGTCACATTCGGTTAGCCCCAAAATAATATACCCTATCAGATATAAAAATAAATATTTTTTTTTTTTGCACAAACTCCTAATATTAATTTGTTTTTAAATGAACAAGTATCCAATTTTAGCTATACATATGTCTTTTTTATTAAACTATTTGTATTAAAAATTAAATTATTATTACACAAATACTCCGCAATAATATTTCATACATGTTCATGTGGATAAGACATTAAGACCTCAACAAAACAAGTCATTACCTCAATTAATAACTACATTTTGGGTCCCAATCGACAAATTCACAATTCTATTCTCATACGTCTCTGCTCCATTTCAGCCTTGCTGGATTCACTGTGAAGTGCTGAGCAGCTGAGCTATCGATCATCTTCATCATCAGCGCAGCTGTGCGCATTTTGCGTAGCCATTGACAGCTATGTAAGCTTTCCTCTTCAGAGTATTTTATTTCAGTTTTCGCTTTAGTATCAGTTAGGCTTGTAATAACTGTAATTTTGAATGCAGAATTGCAGAGATGAGTTTCGCGAAGAGAGAGTACGAGTTCCTTAGGGAGGTCGGAATTGGGCCTAAGAACCTCGGCTGTTATGTCAATGGCGTCTGGAAGGCGAGTGGTCCTACCGTCTACACTGTAAATCCCGCCAACAATCAGGTCATTTCATGTGAAAGTCAACTCGTGTGATTTTAGTTCTTATGCTTTTGTTATGCTAATACTGTGATCACGAGAAAGGCATGGAGCTTGCACGGTTTTCACTCTGATTGGATATTCCTGTCTTTCCTAATATGATGTGTTATGTTCTGATGGACCGTGTTACTGTGTCGTTTTGTTTCAACGAACCGATGCTGATTTTATTTTATTTTATTTTTATTTTAGAAACTAAATATGAAGATTAAGCACAATGTACTCTTGGTCGTAGCTTAAGCTCATCTCCTACTGGTTGATTTTCTGAAAGTTTAAGTGTAATGTATTTTTATTAAGTTAGGCAATAGCTGAGGTTGTTGAAGCCTCACTCAGGGACTATGAAGAGGGAATGCGGGCTTGCTATGAAGCAGCAAAGCTGTGGATGCAGGTATTTTCCTATATTAACAGAATGGTTCACAATTATATTTTGTGACATTGACTTCACTAAACCTCTGGGAGTTATTATTTATCTCAGATTCCTGCTCCAAAAAGAGGTGAGATTGTTAGGCAGATTGGTGATGCACTCAGAGCTAAGGTCTATCACCTTGGCCATCTTGTTTCACTCGAGATGGGCAAAATACTACCTGAAGGAATTGGGGAGGTTCAAGTATGTAGTCTACTACTCAGGGTGTTGCAACAAAGGCTTGTTCTGATACAATTTTGAAACTGTTCTGTAATGTGTCTCCTCTTGTACTAACATATTGCCTGCTAAGTAGTACCCATGATCAGCTCCAAACTTTTGCATCATGGTGTATGTCGTCATTGTTTTTTTATTGGATGTGTGGATATGGAATATATGGTCAATGCTTAATGCAAATGAATATAAATGGTTTCTACTTAGTTATAGTGCCGTTTTGTTTCCTAGAATCGGTAAGTGATATAACTTTGAAAGCAAAATTATGCAGGAAATAATTGATATGTGTGACTTTGCTGTTGGATTGAGCCGACAACTAAATGGATCAGTCATACCATCTGAACGTGAGTGAGTTCACTCATCATTACCTAGTAATATTCAGTTACAGAGTATTTTTTTTAGATGCTCAAAATTTTCTATTCTTTTCAATATTGTACATATGATATCTGTTGCCTACCTAAACCATTCACAAATTTGTTAATTTTTAAGATAGGGTAGAATGAAACAGTGTAAAAAAAAATTCAAAATGTAATGTCATCTATTTACCCTTAAAACACCAATATTCCAGAATATTTTGTCCTCATTAAAGTTGCATGATTAGTTGCTATCATTCATAGTACAATTAGCACTTCAAAGCATTGTTGGCAAATACTTAATGGTATAGCTTAGTATAATTCTCATTTAATGAGGTGCTTGATTATTGACACTTCTTGGTTTTTGGGTATTGGAGAATGTAAGCTCTGAGTCTCCTAAGATTTGTTTTAGTATAGAGTTTCTATAGAAGTTCTGTTTAACTTATCATGTTTTCTTTGTCAACAGGCCCTAACCATATGATGTTGGAGGTGCAATGGGCATTGGAG
Organism: Ipomoea trifida; assembly: GCA_003576665.1. NCBI lineage: Eukaryota > Viridiplantae > Streptophyta > Magnoliopsida > Solanales > Convolvulaceae > Ipomoea > Ipomoea trifida. The sequence goes on along the minus strand of CP025645.1, from coordinate 7,806,052 downwards.
CTGTGATTTTAGTATTGAACATTATGCCTTTTCTTGTTCTTGATGTTTCTCATTTTTTCTTTGAGCACAGAAATGGAATCCTCTCGGAGTAGTTGGTGTTATTACAGCATTCAACTTTCCATGTGCAGTTCTAGGTAAAAATTAGTTTTTCTTGAAGATATATCACACATTTTATTGCTTACGAACATTGACACCATTTCGTTTAGTGAATTCATTATTCGTGATATATTCTAAGAATTGATTGTTATGCAATAATTTCTTATTCGGTTATATTGACCGATTTACTTACCAAATTTATAACTTTCTGATCTGATTTTTGTATAACCTTGTCAAAACATGATTGTACAGGATGGAATGCATGTATTGCTCTAGTCTGTGGTAATTCTGTTGTATGGTGAGTTCATATTCTTAGTTTATTGATTTATTTTTGAAGAAAAAAGGACGTCATTGAGAGAGAATATAAAAGGTCCTCTTTAGCACATATTGTTGATTAAAGTTACACAATTCTGGACCTATTGAAATGCCAACCTCAATTCTAGTTTTGTTATATTCTTATCACTGTTGTAGATATCTGAGTATTTTTTATGAAGTGTCTATTCACACCATGGTCACAGGAAAGGTGCTCCAACGACACCATTGGTTACTATAGCGATGACAAAAATTGTGGCTGGGGTGTTGGAGAAAAATAATTTGCCAGGTGCAATTTTCACTGCTTTTTGTGGCGGTGCTGACATTGGTCAAGCCATAGCCATGGATACACGAATCCCTCTAGTGTCATTCACTGGGAGCTCAAAGGTAACTCTTCTGCAATTGTAGCCTATTTCTTGCTCCCCCATGTTCCCAAGTTATCATAATATAATACTAATAAATTGTGACTACTGACTACTACTTGTCATGTTTGTAATGCTGTAGTTGCATTTGTATTACCTGTTACTACTTGTTTGCCTACTGCAGGTAGGCCTTTCAGTTCAACAAACAGTAAATAAGAGGTTTGGTAAATGCCTACTTGAACTAAGTGGAAATAATGCTATAGTCGTCATGGATGATGCTGAAATTGAACTTGTGGTTCGCTCCGTTTTGTTCGCTGCTGTTGGAACAGCTGGTCAGCGCTGCACAACATGTCGTAGACTGGTACAGCACAATTTATTATTCTTGTCTTGACACTTTGTGTTGGAAGCAGAAAATTTCAAAGCTAATACTCTTTTTCTCTGCTGTCCCCATAAATTAAAGCTTCTTCATGAGAATATATATCAGAAAGTACTTGAAAGGCTAGTAGAAGTATACAAGCAAATTAAAATTGGGGATCCCTTGGAGAAGGGTACCTTACTTGGACCACTGCATACCCATGCTTCGAGGGAGAATTTTGAGAAGGGAATTCAGAAAATCAAATCTGAAGTATGCTGTATATTGCATAATTTTGATATTTTTGCATCCATATAACTAAATTGCCTTTCAACTTTGGATGTCTTAAAGTCTTTTATGTTAATATTTTCAGGGAGGAAAGATTCTTACAGGTGGTTCAGTAATACCATCTGAAGGAAACTTTGTGCAGCCAACAATAGTTGAAATATCTGCTAGTACTGATATTGTGAAGGAAGAGTTGTTTGCTCCCGTTCTTTATGTCATGAAATTTCAGGTGGCTATACTAATTTTTGGGTTATGATTGGTACTTGATAAATTTATTTGCACCTGTATCTTGAATGGTCTAATCTTCTTGTAGACTTTTAAGGAAGCAGTTGAAATAAACAACTCTGTACCTCAAGGTTTGAGCAGCTCTATCTTCACCAGAAAACCTGAACTTATATTCAATTGGATTGGGTTAGTACTTTGTATGTTAACAGTGCAGTGTTTCTATAAACTTTAAGAATATTAATTAGTTATGGTTGTCTATAAAAAGTTACCTAATTTCTCTAACTACATGCGTCAAATTCTTATTAATGGATCTTATCACATCAAGTAGGCAAGTTTGGAAAAATGCTCTCTTCACTGGAGACTTTAATGCTATTATAAAGCTTCCCTTTTCAATAGTTATGGTCCTTATGTCTTACATGCTTAGATTTGATGCAGTCCTCTTGGAAGTGATTGCGGTATTGTTAATGTAAACATACCAACAAATGGAGCTGAGATTGGTGGTGCTTTTGGTGGTGAAAAGGCTACAGGAGGTGGCCGTGAAGCTGGAAGTGATTCCTGGAAGCAATACATGAGACGCTCAACTTGGTAGTTGCATGAGCTTCCTTTATGTAGTTTTTCTGGATTTCATCACCTCTCTGACATGCATTTGTTTTTAAAATTGCCTCAATTTTTCATGTTTTTTTGAGTCATCATTCAACCAAACATACTCACCTACTACTTGACTACTCATTTTTCCTTTTTCTAAGATCATTATGCTGACCATCTTGTTTGATGTCACTTTACCTGCAGTACAATAAACTATGGCGCCGAATTACCCTTAGCACAAGGAATCAATTTCTGCTAGTGAAATTGTTATTCGGTACTTACACTACACTTTACCAGTTGCCATGATCTAGGCTAAAACCATTGGCATCTGTTTTATTTGCAGAATTTGGGGCAACTACTATCTTTTATCCACAAAAGCTGACTTCCTCAAGTGGTTAATGATCGAATATCTGTTTTCATGTGCAGATTTTAAGGCTCCTATTCACTCTGAACAACAAAAGTTGACTGCCTTCAGTGCCTTGGGTGGTAAATGATCTGTTTTTGGAGAAAGGAATCTTGTTGTCATTCATAAAAAGGTTAAAGCTATTTACAGTTACTCTCCATCCTTTCCAACAGAATTTGTAGCATGCAAATTGCCATAGGATGAATACGGAATTTGTACATATAACTTTTATTCAACCTCCTGAGATTCTTGGGTGTGGACTGTATAGGACAGTTAAAGGACCATGCTTGTGGGAAGGTTGGAAATGCTAAACCAATAACTTTTAGTTTAATAGAGTGAAACAATAAGCATATTGGGAGAGTCTCCTAAGTGGAGTCTAATAGCACCTTAATTTAAATTAGTCAGAATATAATGTGGTTATCTTTGAACCCAGGTAGTTATGCATTTGATGCTCGAATCCTTAGTCTCTGCTATCATTGATTAAACGGACGGGTAGCCAAAATAGCAATTAGTCAATTAACTAAGTACTATAGAAATGCCCCTTCCCCCTTCTCTTTTTAGCTGAATATTCACTAATCACTATTGGGTCAGCTTAGCATAAAGTCCACAAACTCAATTGTGATTACAGAAAGTAGAAATGCAGGTCATTGACTAAAATTGCTTTGCTAAGGTATAGGCCGGTCTAATAATAGTATACTCAAAGGCCTACATCGAAATGGATTGATATTGAAATGATGTGAAGTTCAGGAAATATTTTACTCCGTACTATATAGTTGGTAAAACGTATAATTTATTTGCACACTCTCAAATTGAAAAAGGAAAAGTAGTTTACCTGATCCTTGTATACCAAAATATTGTTACATGTCTTCAAACATCTCTCAAAAAATTTAAACTTATTATTTTTGCTGATACTGTGAACATTATTAGTTTCAAATTTGTTTAGTTTTCTTATTCTATTTGTCCCTACGACCCTACTTTAAAAAAAAAAAAAAAATTGTAAACACATTCGTGGTGGCTACTGGCTGATAAAAAATGGCTTTAGTATTGGTGGGAGAAAATGGTGTGGATGATTCACACTCATTTGTCTGCATCTGTATGTCAACGCCTTAAGATACTAGCTATAAATGATAAGTGATAGGGTTTATTCCATATTCCACACAATTGAAGTTGTCCACTTCCTCCTCAGTCCACAGATATGGAGCACTAATTAAGCTTCTTGTTTCTCTTAACAAACAGCCCTGTGGCTTGATATTATGTCATAATTGACACACTGTACTTGATTTATAATAATACCAAGCAAACAAACAAACAAACAAAAAACATAGTTTCCTTAAAATATAGATGAATTGCTTTGTCATTTAGACAACAGATTCAAGAAATCAAGGGGAGGATGAATTGATTATTATTATAGTAAAATAAGGTGGATGGCGTGATTGGGTTGTTAGTTGCTTATAAGAAGAAATGATTGAGGTTAGGTGCCCTAAGTGATGGAGAGAGGTGGGGCCCCGTGATTAAATTAAGGTGATGTTTGGCTCTTTGCATTGCACACCAACCAATGGATCGGATGAGTAGATGAGATATTCTTACTCATCTCAAATGCCATGCTCTGCTGGAGCCTTCAAGGAAAGAATCAGTCTGAGAATATAAGAATTTTGATCGCGTAGATTCCTTGAAATTATATGCGCCAACTGATTATTTCAATATTATATTCACAAGATCACTTCTACATAATTTCCTTTATCATTTATAGGCATTAAAAAAAAAGATCTTTTGAGATAAGTCAGATGCTAAGTATGAATAGTCATCTATCTTGCGATATTTATACAAAATCAATTTAAAGTCATTTTCAAAATTTTATAAGATTATAAAAATATAATTTAATTTAAAAATAGGAATAACAATTTAACCTGTTTTATTTAGGTTACTCTACAGTCCTATAAAAGTTCATGCAATATGCATGAGTTTTCCTTTTTAACACTCCATAATTCATACAACATTGTACTAGTTAAGTGGGCCCTAGATGCCAAGAATCAGATGAATAGAGGCATAGAGCATATTACCCTGTCCAGAATCATGTTTCTGGCTTTTGCTAAACTTTACTACGATCTTTCTCCATCCTCTATTGAGTCTATTCTTTTTTTTTGTGGTGCTCATATTGAGTCCATTCTGAATGCGATAGATTATTCACAGCATTTCTTTCTTTCTAAATCAAAGCCTACAATGCCGTAGTAGATTTACGACACTCTTTCCTGTCTTCCACTCCTACCGTTGCTTTTACGTGAGATTATATTTTCTTAGAACTAAACACAAAATAATAAGATATGAGAATACACCAAGTGTAATAAAACACTATTTTTGATATTTTGGATTTTTATTTTTGATAAATATGTACTCATTGAAAATATTACATAGTAGTAGAGTAGTATTGTTTACATTTAGATCAAAATTCAAAATTCAAAAATAACATTATTTTATGTTTTCGTTTTTTTTTTTTTGGATATATATTGTTGTTGTTTTTATGAGCCTGGTTCCTTATCCATGCTATGATCCACCGGAGGTAGAATCGGAATGCAACTCTCCGTCCTAGACAAAACCGATCTACGGTTAATATTGACGCCGTTGTTCTTCGTGGGACTGCTGGGCAGAGACCTGACCTTCAGCGACTCGGAGCTCCGCCGCAGAATCTGCTTCATCGCGGCGATTAAGTGAACGGCGGGATTGGGAGGCGGAGTGGTGGACCGGAACTTCTTACAGAAGTTGAGGTGCCGCGCCAAGGCCTCCTCCGCGCTGATCAGCCGCCGCTCGCTCTCGCTGCGCACAATTTCATCCTTCACCGCCTCGGCGCAGAGTCCGCAGATCCACTTCCCCTGGTACCGTGCGCGGATCGTCTCTATGTACTCCTGAGTGCATTCCTCCGACAATCCGCAGCAGTCGCACTTCACGAACTCCGCCTCCAACGGCACCGCCGCCGCCGCCGCCGCCACGAGTTTTGTGGCAACGGTCTGCACCTCCGCCGCCACCGCGGCGGCCTTCACCACAACCGAATCGGTAATAATCGTGGTCGACATAGCTGTTCCAAATCCAAAAACAATCAATCAATCAAAAAAAAAAAACCGCAGAAATGAAGAAATCAAATCAGATTCAAAACTCAAAACTCGGAAGAAATTACCAGCAGAAGCCGAGATTAAACAGACAGAATAAAAACCTCCAACGAATTATTACTGTCCACAGAAAATTTTATCTCTGCTTCTGCTTCTCCACAGAGGATACTCAGCAAACTCAACCTTCAATCACTACCTTCCCCTCCCCCGCCCGCCTTCCTCCGCCTTTGCATCGTCCGGCACAAAAAATGAGTCCGTGGAACACATATTTCTCAATTAAATACACAAACTCTTCCTTTCCGTTACATAAATCTCATTGTAGATCTCATAGTAATGAGCAAAAGATAAAGAGATAAAATTCATATGAGCATGAAGAAAGGGATGAGAGATAATGCAGTAAATGCAGAGGGAATGGAAGGCATAGGCTAAAGGAGAAAGGATGAAGAAATAAGGAAATAAATAGGAAACGGAATCTCAATGATTGATGGAGCATCCACGTCAGCTTTTAATCCTCCGAATTTATCGCGAATTTCATTCCAACCGCAAAAAAATTCGAGTGCCAGACGAGCCATTCCTCACATGAACTCCCAAATTCTATTTCTATTTTTTAGACTTTCTTAGGGTCAACCGCCTATGTATAAATACCCTTTAAATGACATATTATAAGGGGTTCAATTATTATTTTTAGTAATACAAATATTATTATACAGGTTTATTATTTTTGTATGGTTGGGCTGGTTCGCCGACTAATTACCTCGAAGTCATTAAACTAATAAGTTCTTATATCGTGTACCGCATTAAACTATTGTGTTGGTCCCACAACGACATCGTTTCAGTAAGTAGGAGATGGAGTCTGTAATTGACACTATAGTTCATCTCAAAAGATACTGCCTTACATTTGTTTTGATATTATTGAATGAAACTGTAATTATATTGGAATGTAACTGTAGTTGTGTTGAAATGTAACTGTAGTGTATATGAACTGATACTGAATAACAGTTTCACATTTGTGTTTTATATTATCGAATGAAATTGTAGTTATACCGAAATGTAACTGTAATTGTGTTGAAATGTAACTGCAGTGTATATGAACTGATACTGAATAACAGTTTCACATTTATGTTTTTTTATATTATCGAATGAAATTGTAGTTATATCAAAATGTGACTGTAGTTGTGTTGAAATGTAACTGCAGTTGTGTTGAAATGTAACCGAAGTTGTGTTGAAATGTAACTGCGATGTATATGAACTGAAAATGAGTGACGCGAATTCATCCGTCTGTTTTCATTAATCAAAACGACGTCATTTTGATGCATGGTCCACGATATAATTTGCATAAACTAATAGTTTGTTTAACCAATGAAAAGTATACCAAACACGTAAAATATGGCAGAGGAAATATAATATAATGTTTTCCATTCCTTTTTAGTAGTAGTAACATCAAATAATTATGTTTCTATTTTCTAATGTTTATTAATGTATTATATTTTTTCCTAAATGGATTCGAGCGAAACTCGACTGGATTAGTCCAATTATGCGGGAGTATAAAAAGCAATGCAGCATGCTAAAAAAATAGAAGAAAATCAATAGTTGAAAAATTGATTAATTTGAATTTGAGGGTTTAGAGTGAAACATACAAGAGATTATAACTGAAATTAAGAATGTTTTGTATATATCCTTGCAAGTTGCAATTAAACATGTTTTATATCCTTTCAAACAATCATTATTTAATGAGAGTTGATAGGCCATATATTTTTTGCTCTTTTTTTTTAATAAAATTATTTTGTGGAATTAAGCATGTTTTATATCCTTGCAATCAAACATTATTTAATGAGAGTTGATAGACCAGATATTTTTTTGGTTTTTTTTTTTAATAAAAATATTTTTGTGGTTATTAGATCTAAATTTTGGTTGACGTATAATAATATAAAATGAAGTACCAAATAAGGTGCCTTCATTATTTCATGGACCATGATCCACACATTTGTACAAAATTGGCTTAAAATTGTCTAGTTTATTCAACTAATTTGGAGATGATGAATACCTTGTTCAGTTCAGGTGAACATAAATTACTCAGAATACAGCATTGTATAATCAACAAAAAGAATCATCAAGAGTCTAGCCTATGTGTGTATATATACAAAGATCCTGAAACCTAGAGTTTGTTAAGATTTTGTCAAAGATAGAAGCAGCATGTTAGTTAGCCTCACCACACCTAAAGTTTCCAACACAAAGGCAATTGAGGTCATCCAATATTGATTTGCAACCGAAAACTTACAGTTGCGAAGCAATCTGTCGTTCTTATAACACTTTGTGTAGGGCTTCTTTGGTGGAGTATCGCGTATCAGAAATCTCTTTTTTTGCTGTTTCTCTAATGCGGGGGGAATTACAGGCCTCGTCGTCCTCGAGTACTCTAATCAGCTTCTCTATTCGCCGTCTATAAACTGGCATGAAGTGATCGCTGATCATGGTCTGGGACAGCCTTATTTTGCTATACAATGATCTTGGGGTGAGAAAGATTCCGACTTCTGAATCTTCTGGCCCGCTATGATCCACCATGTCATCATCATCAGATGAATTACTCTCGCTTTCACTGCTGTCCTCCTCGTCAGACAGAAGCGTGACTATGTGCATAATCCTTCCCGGGGGAAAGAATCTGTGTACCTCCTTCGTGTTTGGAACAGAGTCTTCGTTTGAGTTCTCGCCTACCTCAGCAATGGCTGCCGCTTCTTCTTCCCTTATCTCCTTCGCGCTACCTGTTTCACCTCCGTCCTCATCGTACAGCTCTTGCTCTAGCTGTTGCCACATCTGAACCTCTGTCATGTGGTCTTGCTGTTCTCGAGGAGACATGGCATCTTCATTTACCTCGAAATCATGATCCAAGCTATTGTGTAGATTACTTCCGGATATACAAGAATGTTCACTTTCTGAATCCCATGGCATTCCCATGGATGATGATACAGGAAGCTCCATTCCCGTGCTAGTTGAGATCTCCTCAGGGGACACCAGAAAAGGTTCAGAAGCATCTCTTGGAGTTGAGGAAGATTCTGAGTCTTCATCTCTTTTATCAGAGTTAAAAGTATTTGTTCGTCGACGGGGCCCAACGCATGACCATGATAAACGTAGGGCGGGACGCGACGAGAATGCCGCCTGTGCCATGCTTTGGGCTCTCCTCATAACAACCTGAAATTAAAAAATATCATTCAACAGAATATGGAGTGTTTATCAGACAGAGCTCATCGAAAAAACTACAAAGTAAGTTTTTTGTTAGACCACGAGGTGTCCTGAGCAGGTCCTAACTGTAAGAGGCACCTTTAAGCCCGTACTATACTCAGACTAATCCCCGTTCGCACCGATCTAGCCCAATTAAGGGACAAAGTGCTGGCCATATTTGTTTTTCCATACGAGAGTGGGTTTGAACTCCCAACTTCTCTTAAGGGATGAAAGTATACAGCCACTCACGCTAGCCAAGCTGGTTAACTACAGAGTACTTTTTGTTCTTTTTGATAAGGTGTGTGGGTTAATATCAAATTGATTAATATATCACGAGTTCCTTCTTAAAAAAAGGCCAAAACATTTTGACCTTTTGATTATTTGCTACTATGCAGAATAGCAGATAGGGACAATCCTTATTTGTTATAAAAGATATTCATAACCAATGGATAGTAAAAAGGAGAGGAAGTTGCAAGGGAACTGATGCCGCTACAATATGTTTACCTGAGTACCGCTGGAGACTGGACGCAAAATAGCACCAGCACCAGCAACCCTGGCTCTGGCACTGGCAATGGATGGAAGACGAGAACCAAGGGCGGATGCAGATCGATAAACAGTGCTAAGAATTCTAGTGCGCTCAATTTGGTTCCTTAGATCATTCAACCAAGCAGATGCTGTTACCTAAAAGTTACAATTACGTGTTCCCTTTAGAAAACATGCATAAATCAGTTATGAAAACTATCAGCAGAATTTTGAAACACAACAGAACCTCAGCACGCAAATCGTCTACAGATGCAGCTGAAAAGGTAGGAACCAAATCAGCTCCATTTATAACTGAAGTAATGAATTCAGTTCCAGATTCAGCCAATTCCCATGTCATACAAGCAGCTGCAACAAATATCCACCCAAATGAACAACATCAATGTGCTGATAGTAAATTGATTTTATGCAAAGGAAAACTAGTTACAAAGCCAATATGCATAGATAAATAAGAAATCAATAGCAAATAAATAAAGCTCCTGAAGAAATCTACCTGGAGCAAATGTTACACAGGTTGCTGTTGATAGTTCCTTTTGTTCACGTAGTACGTAAGTTAGAAGAGCTGCAGTGCCACCACCCAAGGAATGCCCCACAATCTGAGCCAATGAAACAGATTTTATGAATCACTAACGTAAATATGACATGACTTTTTGAATACATCAGAATTCACTAAGCACTGAAATATCTGACAGCTTAATAGAGGAGACAAATAGCATTATGTTATAATCCACCAGACAACCCACCATAGGAAAAAGAAAAAATTTGCAGAGATTGAAAAGAAAGGGAAAAATGAGTATGGTCTCAAGCAGAAAAGGTTAATCACACTATTGCATGCCCCAAAAGAAGCTGAATGTACCTTAAGTTTGTAATCTGGATAGTTGCCAAGTGCATTTATAAGACAAGGAGTAGAAAGCTTTGCAATCCAACGAGCAGCAGCAACCATTCCACAGTGTGCATAACCTAAAACCAAATTTCTTACCCCTCCCTCATGTACCACAGCATGATGAAATGGAACCACTGCCCCAGTAGCAGCAGTCAAAGTATCCTTCACGCTATGAGTTCCACGAATTAATAGGAGGACAGATTTTGAACGGTGGTCAACCAATATTGTAAAAGCTGGCTTCAGAATCTGCAGAATAGCTTTTTAGTTTAGATTCTAGAATCTAGAAGATGGTAAACTGTTAATCAATTCTTTCAGATTATTTTTCCTGACTGCAAATTTCTATGCCATATCAAAGGCATATTCTCTCTTCTCCATCACCCTGTCCCCCCCCCCCCCCTCCTCCCTAACCAAGTCAAAGGTCTGGACCAATAAATAAAGGAAATTTAACAATATCTTTCTAAAATAGATCTTGTAATAACTAGTGATTGGTAACAATACTAATGGAGAAAAGTTCTCTGAGATCTTTATAAAGCAGAAACCTAAAAAGAAATATTCATTGATATGCACAAAAAAAAAAAAAAAAAAAAAAAAAAAAAAAAAAAAGCATTTATAAATGATAACTTACACCAGCTTTAGGTTCTTGCAGAAGAACACTTTCTTCGGAATAACCCGTCTCCTCCAAGAATAACGGAAATGGCTTCTTTGAAAAATGCCAACAAAGTGTCAACAAGGTTAAAAGATGTTTAAGTTCTGAAGCAATTTCAGGTCCTTTAAGCTGTGAACAACCTTCACTGCCAAATATACTGCTAACATGTATATTTCCCTGCAAATTTTATGCACCTGATCAGAAGCCAAGCTCTAAAAACAAGAACTAGACCCAAGAATCATAATGGCGAACAAAAGATCATTTTAGTGGCAGCCATATGATTCACTTTTGATTTCGTAGGAATTTGATTAGTACCACCTGAAGAGTAAAGTACATCTCTATCCTACATTTAACACATCTTTTTCAAGAACAATTTGAATTTATCATGTACTAAATTACCTGTCTCTTTAACAGAAAGCTGATGCCAAACGCCAAGTCCCCAATGGGCCACTTACCCAACGTCTCAGAGTATGTAAATCTCAGAGTCTCTGACAAGGTTGAAATAGTCTCTAACCATGTAGCTGGGGCTTGTATTAGTCGATGTGAAATTCTGTCATTTCTGTCATCTACTAGTCTATCGCCTCTATGCCCATCACTCCCATTTTCATCATCGTCAACATCTTCCGTTGCTGAGTCAGATTGTAACTTCCTATTTAATGTATAATACAAAAGTGCAGCTGCACCAGCTGCAGTGGCCATTGTTGCTGTGGCCATCAGTTTCCGATCCCTGAGGAAACAGGGGCCTCAATTAGAAAACATATAAAGTTGAATTCTTTTCAACTTACAATCAAAGAAATGTTTGGGTAGTGAACCAGTAAACCGATTACCGATACCAAAAACCAAATTCCACGTCTTTTTTGGATGCAAGTAAAGGTATTACCATTCAGAAAAAGAAAACAAAATGAAATTTTAAGCAAAACAACATTCTATTGCTTAAGCAAAGAAACACCATTACATTGCACGAAACCCTTTATTGAAAGTCCAAATATGATTTTTCAAGTCATCATTAACGAACAATAAACGAATATATAGCTTTTCTGTAGGTATATAGAAGAAATAGGCCTAAACATGACCACAAGGTCCACAAGGACCACAACCAGGACAAGAAAAAAACCCTAAAAAACCCAAACTTCGGAATTCATCCAGACACCGCAAAAGCGAGACAGTATTCCGAAGTGGGCGAGAAATTTTAAGTGACGAACCTGAAGAAATCGATGGTTGCGAATCGCGATTATTCGACAATTAGCTTCGGGTCTAAGGGAACGCAGAAACCGGAGTATCCAAGTAAAGAATTGGAATTCTCTGGTTAACACGAGGGGATCAACCTGAAAACCCGACGTTCACGAAGCTGCATTTAGGGTTCAGAGAGTCGGATTCGGATTATAATTCGGATTCGGCCTATTCGGGTCTCGTTTTTTCGGGATGGTTGGTTTTACATTTTTGGAAGAAGAAGCTTAACGCGGTACGCAGCTCTCCCCCCCAAGTCGTCTGCAGCAGACACTGAATCTTGTTCCTGCTGAGAATGCCACGTGTCGTACCGCCAGAGACCCACGTGGAAATCACATATTTTACCGTCAGCATTTTTCGTGGCCAGTAACGCTTTACGCTTCGCTGCTCTCTTTGGGCTAAAAGGCTAAAAGTGTATATATCTAGCAGTACTGGGCTACTATATGGGCCTGCCTTAATGGGCCTCCTCACCGTGGCACCAACCACGGTTGTTATGTCATGGACTCGGGTCCACCTTGCAAAGGTCCATGTTCACAATTTTAAAACTTTATATTTATAATTTTAGAATTCTTTTTTTTTGAATGCTATTGACTCTAAACTACTTTCTCAACCTACTGAAGAACAAAGAGACAGCAACGCCTCGACTGAGACTCGAACCCACCACCTCCCGTATACAGGGAAGGGTTTGATGCCACTGGACCACAAGGCCCTTGGCATAATTTTAAAATTCTATGTTCACAATTTTTGAATTACATGTTCACAATTTTTGAACTCTTTCACAATTTTATAACTTTGTGTTCACAATTTCATAACTATATATTCACAATTTCTTAACTCTATATTCAATAGTATAACACAATTTTTGAATCTATATAACAAAAATTGTAAATATAGAATTCAAAAATTGTGAATATTGAGTAATGTAATTTTGTATATTAAGATCTAAAATTGTGAGTATAGAACTCTAAAATTGTGAACATATAATTTTAAAATTGTGAATATAGACTCGAATCCACCTTGCAAGATGGACTGGGTGCATAGCATAATTTGCCCCTTTTTAAAACAGCCATACCTCGTACAATTTGGAGCTACTAACATGATCTCGTTTGTTAATTATTGTTGATATTGAATATAGAATATTTTAAATAAAAATTTATTATTATTTATAATATATTTATCTAATCTAACTATAAAAATTAAAATACTAATAGAAAAAGAAAAAGTAAAGCAAAATTGGTTTTATGCTCCACTTTTTATTTGCCTAATCAGCACAATAATAATTTAGAACCAAAATCAATAATCAAGAAATGAGCATATTTCATAGATAGTCAACTTCGATTGTAGGCTAAATATTTTATACTTTTTAATGTGGAATTATTAATTATATCTTTCAGACAATAATTATTAATTTATGTGTTGTCTCTGGTAAAGGCAATATGTTTGTTGTGTTTGTTTAGCATTGAATAAATCATGTAAACGTAGAATTGTAGAAAACACTACAAGGTGGCGAAATGGAAATTGTTTTATGGTTCTTTCATTTTCGTAGTAGGAGTAGGACGATGTTGATGGAGAGTGAAAACGATGTGTGTAGACTTTCGTTTATTAATGTAAATTCACGATATTATCGGATAATGTGACATGTGGATATATTATATTACCTGCTTTAAAAAAAAAATAATTTTAGTAAACTCTGAATTGACTATTCTATACGACAAAGTAATATAAAATGACAAATTTTGATGATCAAGTGGTTGTTAGGTGGTGAGGTGTCCGCTAAGAAAATTTGATGAACTTAATTGGTAGAAGGTTTTTGTCATTCCACACATTGAAATTATTTTTTAAAGCTAAGAGACCTAAGTCATTTTATATATACTTTTGTTATGGTAATTTGGTGGTGAAGGGTCACACTTGTGTGGGACCGTCTCACGGATCCTTGTTCGTGAGACGGGTCGGTCGGGTCAAAACACTATACAAATGTCATACTTATATGTGTAAATGTCATACTTATATGCTCAAATATAACACTAATCAAGAATACAATTTTTGTTACTTATAAGAGAAAAAGTAATACATTTTTCATAATAAGTAATGTTGACAAGTGTTCCTTACTTATAAGGGCAAATATAATACTTTTGAAGAAAAATGTAATACTTTTAAATCGAAATGTAAAAGTATTGTATTTCCTTTAAAAGTATTACATTTACCCTTAGAAGTAACAAAAATTTTATTCCTAATTAGTATTACATTTGAACATATAAGTATGACATTTGTGCATATAAGTGTCACATTTGCATCTTGACCCGACACGACCCGTCTCATGGTGAGACGGTCTCACACAAGTTTTTGCCTTTGGTGAAAGTATGTAAAAGAGAAATGGTGAGTTGATGGGAGGTTCAGATTATCTATCGACAATAAAATATGATAGTAGTTTTTTACGACTTTTTCCTTCCAATATGTGAGGGTGAAATCGCTTTAGGTTAGTTGTCCACATTGACACTTCAGCATATTTTTGGCAAAATACCTAACGAGTGTTTCTAGCTTTAAGAGAGTTCATGGTGTGAGTTGTGTTTAGTTTATCGTGGTCCTTGGTTGATTTAAAAATAAATTAATAAAAATTGAATATTGTTTTTTTTTTTTTGTTTATATAACATTATTTGTATAGAGACTCTCAATAAATCTATCTTATTGGACTCGAACTTTGATTGGGTCATAATTTTATATTTAAGCAATTATCTCAACAACCACGACTATATTTGTATGATTTAAATTCAGTCACGTACTGTATTTAAATTAAAAGATTCGTGTCATTTCATTCACACCTCATGAGTGTTATGATTTGATAGAGCAATAAAGATTTGTGGGGAAAGCTAAGGGTACCACTAGTTGTGCACCGGCCAGATCAATATGATATTTCACGTGTTAGGTGTTGTGTGGGTTGGACAATATTGTTAATCAATACTTAAATTCCATAATCTGTCATTATAATTGTGATTATTATTGTCTCATATGCGTCCATTAAGATCGATGCCTAAAGGTCAGCAGAATGCAGTGTCTGTAGGCCCAATTTGATTTTCCCCAATTATGTTGATTGACGCATACTGGCCGCTTTTTTTTTCTTTTTTTTTTTTTTTTAATTTTATTTTATTACTATATACCCAATTAATCATTATCCCTTGACTATTACGAGATTCTTTTAAAATAATTGATAAATAATTATTGAGAATTTATAAAATTTAATTTTTGTCACTAAATATATTGAAATATTGATCGATAGTCAAATTCAGTAATGAAGTCATACTTTCATTATTTTTTTAAGAAACCAAATAAATAAGGAAAAGGTGTTAAATAGGCCACTGAACTTATTGCTTTTGTGCAATTGAGCCATTGAACTTAAAAGTGTGCAATTCAACCATTAAACAAGCAAAATTTGTGCAATTTGACCATTTTTACAAAAATTTCTTGATAAAATCCAATTATATTACAAACATATATGTATTAAGAGTGACATTTTCTTCTACCATACTAGTTGTGAGTCAATATTGAAATGTTTTTAACTCAAATTGAATTAAAAAATTTTAGAAAAATGTCCTAATTGCACATATTTTACTTGTTTGATGGTAGAATTGCACACTTTTTAAGTTCAATGGCCTAATTGCACAAAAGCGATAAGTTCAGTGACATATTTGACACTTTTTCCAATAAATAAATAAAGGTATTAAGATTATAATGTGATAGTCTGATCCTTGCCTCTTAGCTTTATGTAGAGTTATTGATGATATTAAGAAAATTACATCAAATATAATTGGTGTAGGTTTTCATGGTGTTAGGTGATTTGCGAATCGCGTCGCCTATACTATGGCAAGAGGGGCCGTTTCTGTGTTAGGTTGCGGGGAGTGGAGGATATCTACGCCGTCTGTTCTTGTAGGCATTTTACAATATGATTAATGCACTAGGCCTTGCTACCCAAAAAAAAAAAAATTATTATGTGATAGAAGATATAGTACCTAACCTAATCATTCAGAGGCTAAGAAAACATGCAAACCCCATAAATATAGTCTAGCTGCTCGAAATTCATATACAAAAATTTTGCAACTAGTACTGAATGAGCACTATAAATGAAGCTTGTTTTGTGATTTTAGTCGATAAAATACTAAAATGAGGTTAACTAACTGTTCGCGGACTTAAATTGAAAAAGTTAACAAGTAGCTCCAATATGAGGGAGTCAATTTTGAAACATTATAATTGCGAATTTAATTGTTGGACCTAAAGTAACCACTATTCTCTTTATACAAAGCAACTACTCTCTCAACTATGCATGCACAATACTTCAAAAATATCATGTCATACTCTCTCTAGTTCTACCCCCATAACTCCTCTTGTTCCCTTATTTGGCTTCATGAAGAAAGGCTCCATAAATGGCTTCCAAAACAAGTCATCTCTCTCACATACACACATATATACATGTAATATTACAAAACAAACAGTGAAACCTTTTATATGTCTCAATTTAACACCTAAAGTTCATGCATTTTCTCTTTCACGTTTTCTACTTACAAATTTGATGTTGTTATTATATATCTTACTTTGCATGATTCGGTCAGACTAAATATTGAGTTGCCACTTATTGGTCAAAGTCTCCCAATAGACCTCCACCATGTCACTAGAAACGAAAGGAAACATTAATTGGACGACCACTTGACCTACAGCAACATGACACTCACTTTTTAAATTTGTACAAAATTCTTAAAATTCAATAATTATATTTTATCAAATACTCCACAATTAAAAAAAAAACAGTATTAAACTCTATTAAAATTTACTCCAATATTTAATATTATTTGAATATGTTTTTTTTAAGTAAATTTATTTCCCCTCAAATCATGAGTTCTCTAACTAATTGCCATAATATATTAATACGTACATCTCCCCCAATCAAAGCCTGGTGGGTGTCCTGCCAGTGTAAATGTGATTCTGTGAACGATGGCGATGGACCAGAAATTTCATTTTCTTTCGTTTTCCATTTTTCTGGGTTTGATCAATCAAATTGAATGTGAAAACTGAAAGCCGCTTTAATATAATGTGGTCTACATTTCTAGTTAATGGTTCATATAGTACGTTTATAAATGGTAATGTGACCCACACTCACCAAATATTGTACCCATCTAATTTTATTAAGAAAAAGTGTAAAATAAGCTTTGAACGTTATAAAAAAAAAATAATTAAACATATCAGTTCGTCTATTTTATACAATTAATTAATTAAATTAACTAGTCCATTATCGAAAGGTAATGGGTAAAAATTATTGAAGTTGTAATATTTCTTTTTAAATCAACAAAAAATAAAAATAAAAATAAAAATAAAACAAAACAACACATACGAACATTCTTTTTAAATAATATTTTTATCGATTTTAAATGGCACATCATAATGTTTTAACTCTATATGTTTACCAGCTAATTGATTTAATTGTAACAATTAAACAAGTTATCAATTCAATCGCATCAAATCAACAAGTTAATAAGTTTAGTTACAATTTTTTAAAGTTCATAAACCTTTGTTTTCTTTTGGCTATACAAATTGAGCATATATTTAACTAATTTTAAATTTATAGGCATGACGCAAGAGAAATGCAAAGTTTCTTCGTAAATGACAACAACAAAATAATAATATCAAACAAATAAACAAACAAAAACACAAAACAGAACAAAACAAAAAGCAATATTGTTATTAAAGTATAACTTTTTCTTTTTAAGATGCTTATAAGTTATAAGGATTGTGTTATATGAATGGAGACTTAAATTCTCTTGATTCCATTTTAGTTCCATTTATGCATGGCATCTATCTAAGATATATACTTATTATAAGGTGGTGTTTACTTTTATCAAATCAAACTATTATTCCAAATGTAAGTGTTCAATATTATTACTCAATATTTAAAATCATTTTAAAAACCTAATAGCATATAAATAAAATTTAAGAAAAGTAGTAAACTCCATATTATGTCAAACCAACAATGATCTTGTGTTACACTAAGAAATGCTACTTATATTTCATAAATATATATATTATCGCTTATATTGATTAGTATTAGGAAAAGAGAGAAAACAAAAAAACATTAAAGTACTAATCAGTAACCAAATGATTTCATTTTTTTCCCAAAATCAAATCAAACAGAATCCAAAAATTCGAGCTGAAAACCGAAACCCACTCCTACGTTTTATAACTTTAAAAATTAAAATTAAAAAAATGCAAGTTTACCTAGCAGGCGCTGGGCAATTATTATATTAATTTAATTTAATTTTTTATTTAGCATGGAGTCCAAAATTTCTCTTTTAACTCCTCTAAGTATGCCAATGATCTTGTGGTCCAATGACAAAGTTACTCCCTTTTGATAGGTGATATTTATTCAGAATTGAGTGTAACCAGTGATAGTGTGAAATTAATTTCTTAAAGTAAACAAATGAAATGATATTTTTTAGGAACAAGAAATAAAATAAAATTGAAAAAATACGTTGTTATCGGAAGAGACTTGAGTGGCAGACATGAATTCACAAATCAAATTAAAGTCTCCTTAATCACGTCTAATTAAGTATGAGTATACATCCACCACGTCACCCACTAATGACATTAGACCTCCTTTATTACTTTACAGCGGCTGGGAATATGCTTAACTTTAATCAACTTTCCTTGACTCCCTTAATTACGGTCTTGCTCCCAGAGTGAAACATGCTTAACTTGGCTTCCCAATTTCAACAATGTGGTACCAATTTCCCGTGTCCACGTCAAGTCAAAACGCGATTAGTAATGCTAATTACGTATTATTTTCTGTGCAATTATTACTCTGTCTGCGCCCACGCCCCAGCGCACAGTTCATAAATAAACAAACTCTCTCTTCACCTTCCCCGCACTGCGTTACAAAACGCCAAACCGACTTTTGACGACGATACGCATACGCCGGTGAAGTGACATCTCTTCTGTATTCTTACATTTCGCCGGAGGAAATGGCGGAGGATTTCGCCAGGTCAGTTGACCGAGGCCTCAATCTCTCCAAGCGGATTTACTACGGGAAGGAACCGCCGAAGATGCCGTCGATGGAGAGGAAGATGCCGGCGGCGGAGAGTAACTTGCCGACGGCGCCGATGATGTACGCCGTGATCACGGAGCCGGTGATAGTGGACAATCCGGATATTCCGAGCTACCAGCCGTACGTGCACGGCCGGTGCGAGCCGCCGGCGTTGATTCCGCTTCAAATGCACGCGGTGGCGATGGAGGTGGACTGTTACCTGGAGACGGTGTTTGTTACGGTTAGTGGAACGTGGCGCGTGCACTGTGTCTCTGCTAGCAAAACCTGCGATTGTCGGGTTGCCATACCAATGGGAGAGCAGGTTGGGCCACTTCGCTACCGCCTTGTTATTTTCGATTTTATTACATCGAATCTCTGATTTCTCCGGGTTTATATTGCCATAGTTGCTATCAGAAAAAGCAAGACAAGTAAATATAATTGGACACGTTTTGTTTTTACATAGTTTGATCCTTGACCTTATCCATAATAAATAAACTCGATGTTTACCGCGAAGAAATACAATTTTTTAAAATTATTATTTTAACTAAATTAGTGTAGCTCGAATTGGTCGGAGCTGCTAAATTATGCTTTCCTATTTATGATTTTTTTTTTTTTTTTTTTTTTTTTTTTTTTTTTTTTTTTTTTGTGGCTCTCTTATTTATACATGAATCTGCAAAACATTCTAGTGTAAATTGTTCTGCATATGTAAGGCATCTATAATTTCTGTAGTAAGTCTTCAAACCTGCGTTGGCCTGTTTGTGTTAGTAATTACTGAATATAAGCAAAAGGCCGGGCAGCAGCTCAGCTAGGAAATAGAGTCAACATTATAAGAAAAATCTTCATGCTGGATCTTAATGCTTAAAATTAAAATGGATGTTTATCCAAAGAGCATTAGAACCTTTACGTTTGTCTAATGAAACAATGGAATGAATGATTCATACTATGCATGTTATTTGGACTTTTGGATTAATATTTTAAATTACATTGTGTGAAGTAGTACAGCATATTGATTGTGATGTTTCTGATGCTTTAAATCTCAAAATAGAAATGATTTGGCTAACAGGGTTCAGTTCTAGGTGTATCAATTGAAACTCCATCAAGATCATATTGCACTGAATTGATTACTACGGATGAAACTGATGATCCAGTGAAATTAGCCAATGCTAAAGATGGGTTCTTACTGAAACGACAGATATACACATTAAAGGTTCCCCAGGTAAGTACCATCTGTATTGGTGTGTTAATTATCTATCTCCTTTTGCATGCCTCTTTCATTTTTTAAAATCTCTTCTAAGTATGATGATATTGGCTTGTTCAAGGTTGTAGGAGGATCTGTTCTGTCTGTTAAAGTTCGTTGGTCCCAGAAAATGTTATACCAAGATGGCCAAGTTTGCCTGACTATACCTTTCAGTTTTCCACTAAATGTCAACCCTGTTGTGAAGAAATTGAGTAAGAAAGAAAAGATCATTTTGAATGTGAACTCTGGTACCGGAACTGTGGTTTGTTGCCAAAGTGCTAGTCACCCCTTACAGGTATGTCCATTTTCTGATCTGAGACTGGTATTGTGCAAAGAAAACTGTATTTCCTTGTTGATAACCCTTACTTTTATTTCTTTTTCTCTTAGGAATCAAACCGCTCGGGTGGAAATATAGGTTTCATATATGAGAGTGAAGTTCCCATGTGGTCCACAAATGACTTCAGTTTTTCATATACTGTAGGACCTATCATCATTGATGCTTTATTTGAAATTCACTGTGCAATTTAGTCAAATTATTTCTATGGGTTTTGCATTCAAATTCTTTCAGAGTTCTGTACATTTGATATACTAGTTTTTTTTGTAATGCCCTACTTCAGGTTTCTTCAGTTGAAAATTCTTGTGGCCTGCTCCTTAAGTCTCCATCTCGGCATGATTTTGATCAGAGGAATATGTTTTGCTTCTATCTTTACCCTCCACATGACATCCTTGGGAAGGTTTGTCTTGAATTAGTACCAACTCTCTCTGGCCTTAAATTTGTAAGATTATATTTGTTTAAATCTTCTTTTTTTTTTTTTCTTTTTCTTTTCAATTGCATGTTGCATAGACTTTGTTACTTCTATGTTTGGTGTATATCCCAACATTGAAGTGCATGTTAATTTGCTGCATCCTTAATGATTGATTTAAAAACCATATTGGGTGTAAACCCTGAACTGAACAGTTTTACCTACCTCAACAATTTCAGGCATGTAAATGTGTAGACTGCTCAATCAGTTTGATTTCTCTGAGCATGATAGTTTTGAATTTAAGTATTGGCTTTGCCACTTGAAATATCATTATCTTTTGTTTTTATCTTCTCACAAGTGTTATCCTTTCTTCAGGATGTTATGTTTTTTGTACCTTTGATTTATTATTCATAAAACGCCTTTTATGTATAGCATTTGACCTGTACTCGTGAAGAATTTTACATGCCTTACATCTCATCTTTTGGTTGTAGCTTTTCCGAAAGGAAATGGTATTTGTTGTTGATACAAGCGCAAGCATGCAAGGAAGCCCACTTGAGCATGTTAAAACCGCATTACAGTCCGCTCTCTCTAAGCTTGATCCAGAAGATACCTTTAACATTATTGCTTTCAATGATACGAGCTTATCGTTCTCACCAAAAATGGAGCCAGCAACAAAGGAAACAATTGATAATGCAATTCAATGGATAAACCTAAATATTGTAGCTAATGGAAGCACTAACTTTTCACTGCCTCTTGACCAGGTACTTGTGAAATCTCTGCATTAATAGAGTGACTGATAATATCCTCTTGAGCCTGTGGTGGACATAAAATGTAGGCGACAAATATTTACTTTGCGATGCTTAATACTCCATCTTACTAATAACCTTCTTCACCTATTCTTCTAACGAATGCTTAGATGATGGAAATTAAGTTGTTGGAACAGAAATCTCCCTTGGAGTTACAAGAAACCATCATTTAGCAATTAGTAAATTTTCAATTAGATTCATGATTTGAGACATTCTTCTTGGCTAAATTACTTTGCATGATATCGATAAGGTGCCCTTGCTTTACTAATTTCTTGCACCATCAACATGCAAAGGCAGCTTTCGGAAACTGTCTGTTCCACTTAAGAACACTGATCTTCTGCTATCAACTTGCTTATGCCAGGCAATGAAGATGATTTCTAAGTCCAAGCATTCAATTCCTCTTATTTATCTTATTACTGATGGGACTGTTGAAGATGAACGAGAAATCTGTGAAGTTATAAGATGCCAGCCCACAAAAGGAGGCCTGAATAGTCCTCGGATATGCACGTTTGGCATAGGCAAGTTCACTTGATTTAATCTTCGCAATTTTATAACATTTATATAACAATGCACAAACCTTATGTCTCAACCCTGCATGCAAGTACTATGCAGCCAAAATAGCTATCATTTGCTTTGATAAATTTCACCCTATCAATAGCAAGGGCTGTTTTCTAACTTTTTATTTGGGCTAGTTACTGCTTTTTCTATATATTACTGTGCTTATACTGTGTATGTCATTTCACATGTCCATATATCATGCCATCTTGTATATTTTCTTATCATTATCTGTTTAAAGGACTTCTCTCAATATCGTTATCTTGACTATTCTTCTCCCTCCAGGTTATTATTGTAACCACTACTTCCTACAGATGCTTGCAAGTATTGGAAGAGGTTATTATGATGCAGCGTTTGATACAGGTGTGACATGGCTCTGTACTGTGTATTACCAGTCAGTTTTTCTTTAATGATGCTGATGATTTTTCAAAGCATGAGAGGAACATAGCTATCTATGGTTTAGTTTCAATAATTTATTTCTGGAAATTGCCACTTCTTGTGAGATTGCACTTCCTTACCAGACTGTCAGTAGGTGAAAATGTTGTTTTCTGAGAATAAACTTCTTAATTTTATTTTTATTACAGACTGGGGGTATAGAAGCTGAATTTTTTTTGACATTATTTCAGTTATTGGTAATTTAGTCCAGTACTCCAGTATAGTAAACTTCATGTGGGAACTAGTTGACAGAATGACTATGAGATCAATTATTATTATTATTATTATTATTATTATTTTTTCTTCTAATGGGTTCTCCAAAATATTGCTTTACTTTTTTGAATCATGAACATTTTTATCCATAAGTTGACTTTGTTTTTCTTGTTTTATTTCCAATTCATTGCCAGAATCAATCAGTTCTCGGCTGGAAAGACTATTTAGCAGTTCATCATCAATCATTCTGGCAGATATAAAAATTGATGCTCTGCAATATCTGGATTCACTTGAGGTGTGCTAAACCTATCTAAGTGTCCTCCAAAATTTCATTTGTCCTTTCTTTTGGTCATATTCCCTTTTTTCATTTTTAAATTTGTGTTTTCATTGGAGTATGGAATGTAAGCAAGATCAAGAATCCAATGTGGTTGGGGGTTTATGGTCAAAAACTTGATATTGATAATCTCCTGAGAGTTTCACTTAATCCCTGCTGCATCTGAACACTATTAATCAATGTTCTTTGTTGCAGCTGTACCCAAATAGTCTTCCAGATCTGTTGTCTGGAAATCCATTGATTTTGTATGGCAGATATCACGGTAACTTCCCTGACAATGTTGAAGTTAAGGGCACCTTGGCCGATTTTAGCAATTTTGAGATTGGCGTGAAAGTACACAAAGTAATGGACGTGCCTCTTGAAAGGGTAAAGTTCCAAACATTGCACATAGGTCTTGTCAGTTGAAAATTTTGTTTGGTTGATTAATGCTTTAAGATACAGTTAATGGAATAGATCTTTAATTTTTAATTTTATGCTTAATATATGTGGTTCATCAATAATGATTAACCAAATCATGCTTGATGCTTCTAAGATTGCCAGATAATGGTAGCATTATATATAACCAAATCAGGCTAATGTTCCTTAGATTCATGCACACACACTAGATTGTGTGCACTCATGTTGTGCAAATTGCACACACTCTAGTCTGTGTGCATTCACATTATGTCTCACAGAGTCTCATGGGAAGATATTGTCTCATTTGATTTCAGAATGAATAGGTGGTAAAAATCTCTTTCATTTGGCAGGTATTTTCAGTAAGACAAATGGGTATGCTAACAGCTCAGGCTTGGTTGACTGGGAAGAAAGAACTTGAGAACAAGGTTTGTTAGTCTGTTACAGTAGACTTGATTCTAAAAAACTGAATAACTAGGAAATGCATCTATTCTGACATGTACCCACATTTTGAAGTCGTGACATTTCCTTCTTACTCTAATGGATGGAACTACCATGGATCTTCAGGTCATCAGGCTAAGCTTGCAAACAGGTTTTGCTTCTGAATATACCAGAATGATTCTAGTTGAGTCTGAAAAAGGAAAGCAGATCTCCAAACGGGAGACACTAAAAGAGGTATAACTTCAAACTTCCAAAGTTTATGTTTTATCAAGTTCTACATTTTCTTTTCCAAATCTTCCCAAGATCAGATCGCTGTTGAATTCCATTTCCATAAACTGGGATGAACACAGCCACTAACACTATCAAATATTTATACCGCACGTTATCAAATCACGATATATATGCAGGTGATGATGACTGATTCGACTGTCAGGAAGATCTTATACCTCCGACAACTAGGCCTAGGCTTTGGCAACTTAAAGGCCACTGCTGATAATCTACCCCCTGAAGCAGCAGAGCCCAAGCTGCACGAGACTTCAGATGCAATATTCGCTGCTGCAGCAAACTGTTGCAGTAAGCTGGTGGACTGCTGTTGTTGCATGTGCTTCATTCAGTTCTGCTCCAAACTCAGCGACCGATGTGCTGTTACGCTCACACAGCTCTGCACCGCGCTTGCATGCTTCGAGTGCATCAATGTCTGCTGCGAAATCTGTGAATGTGACTTGTGTCAGTAACTGTAAAATGTATATCGTCTCTAATGCATGTTGTACCTACAATATGTTCCACTAATGTATGTAAAAATACCTCGGATATTAATTGTATCTTGCCTTTTGCTAAAGATCAGAGGTGTATGCATGACAATTTTAAATTTAGACAATATAAAGTTGGTCAGTCTATTATCCTTTCTGGTTTAAACTTGTTAGCTATGGACGACGATTTTATCTGCTACACACCCTTAAGTAGTGGTTGGGGGTTTCACCATTATCATTGTAAAAGCATCAATGGAGGAGGTAAAGAACCCAAAACTTAGCTCTCTCTCCCACATCGTGCATGTTCCTTAACAAATTGTTAGAGTACTCTATAGCTTGGTCAAGCCCAAAAAGTTCTGAATGCATCATCGTATATCATTTGTTTTTTCACATAAAATATGTTTCTTTACTCCATTTCTCTACAGTAAACCCATTAATTAGCTCCCAATTCAACCTGGCCTACCACCCGGTGACACCACCAAGGATATTTCCACGCACTTCCTTAATCATTACGGATTATGATGACGAAGCAGCGTTTGGTTCTTCTCTCCCTGAAGTTTAATGCCTTTAAGCATATCGACAAATGGAGACATGCTATAACACCCTCTGTAGATCTGCAGACACATCAATAATTTATTAATTATTTCGGGTTTTTTCCCTTTCCCTTTAGACACATCAACAATTATTCCTGGATTATTGTTGGTCATTCTCTGTACAAAAACCCTGCTTTCTCGTTCCTAGCTACTTCAACACTGATCTGTGGGCATCAGACTGTATATACACAAAGTGGACAACAGCTTTAATTTCCGTCGACATAAATGCATGCCACTTGTTGCAGCACAGAAAGTAGTGAACAAATCTTGTGTCAAGAGGTTGGAGAGTATGTAGACCCACTAACGTTGTGCAGTAGGTTGAACCAATCATGTTATTAATTGATGAGTGACAAGTTGAGGAAAACCTGAAGTCACTGCGTTTGGTAAACCCTAGTCGGCAAATAGGTAAACCATCCTAAGTTGTCTAAACTAAGAAGGTCAACTGTACTTGTAATCAAAACAATCTTAGAATTGTCGTCCTGCTGATAAAAGTCTAATTTGTAACATTGTAGTTACTTAGTCAAACAACAACCTAACCAATTTTGCTTAAGATTGTCCGTCAACCAATCACGCTATAATTTGAGTAACTAGAGAAACCAACATTCACAATCTGAAAGTGTGTAGCCGACAAAAGGTGTAAACCAACTTAGGTTGCCTAAACCAAGAAAACCAATAGATTGCTTTTACAGAAAGTCCAACTTGTAACCTAGTTAGCCTGTGATAATAATAAATTGTCCGATTTGGGTTGGGGTTGTCCCCCAACCAGTCATGTGTCATTGTTATTATTATGATTATCAGTTTACTGCAACTCGTAGGATGATGCACATGCACATATATATATGTCGCAGGCTGGAGTTTTCCTGCCACCTTCCATATACGTCATGGAGTTGCAGACAGCATGTCTGAATGCATACACTATACGCCTCTTTCATTCAATCTTCATCCTGTTTCGATCTGAACCTAGATACGTGCTATTCGATCTGTCCTTTTCTTTTGACTTGAACTAACGCAACTTTAATTTAATTTTCTTTAATTTAAATTAAAGAAACATATATAAATGCCACATATATGCATTCTTGATCCTTCGATCTGTCTTGAGCCCCGTTACGTTTTCAGCTGAGACCTAATCCGCGTGTGCAGTAGTGCTTGATAATTTTGCAAATAATGTAATTAATATTATCCCGCCAAGTTGCTTCAAGATCTAACATATATGCATGCACTTATATTTACATGGCCAAGCACAATGGGCTGAGGATTACTGTATGTATTGGAATAATAAGTATCACTGTATCAGCAGATCCAATCAAAACTCATCGAGCTCAAGAACCAAGGCCTACGCTTTTTAATTTGACTGAACGGCTAAGTATTAATTTTCAATTCCCTTGACAAAATTAAGTAAAAATAGTTTTGAGAAATGCCTTTTTAGGTCATTTGGACCCCTTTCTTTCACACATTATTATTATTATTATAGGGTTAGCTGAATTTGGACTTGACGAAGAAGGTACAACAATCATACTCTACTCATCTTTCAAATCATTTTCATAATTTTTTAAACTAAATCTATTTTTTTTTTCTAATTGTGTTCGATCTATTGAAGGATAAAGAGTTAATATCGAAGTCTCAAACCTACCACTTCCATATAAGAGTATAATTAGGCGTCACTAGACCACAAGGTTTTGGTATTTTAGTTGTGTGTATTTGAGTCAAAACTCAAAACCTCCATCGGAGATCCACAGTATGGATGATAGAGGTCCACGTAAGGCGGAGTGGGATTTAGGTTTTAAAAAAAGACTCGAACATTCCACATTCGGAAAGTTTGGATTGCCAATGCCACAATGTAAGCTGGTTTTGCTACTCACTAGACATCTAGTAGTTGTACTCACATGCATATATGCATCCTAGCTTTTTCTTTTCCTTTTCTTCATCGGTGGCAGTGTTCTCTTTTTCTCTTCACCTCCATCATCCATCTCGAGGCCCTTTAATGACGACTCGGATGACGACTCACTATCAGATACGGAGTATTATTTATCAAAATTCATCTAGTAAGACTCCACATTCTTAATATATTACTCATCTCTTTTATTTTACCTGTCATATTTACTATTCATTACTCAAATCAATTCTAAAGTTAATTTTTTGTTTTAAAATAGTTTCTAAATATATAAATTTTATATACTAATACTAAATTTAGTATTATAAAAATTTAATTAAAAATAACATCAGTCAAGCCTCGTTAATCAAACCACACTCATAAAATGAAATGTGGAATGAGTATTTATTTTTTTCTTTTTACAAAGAAGAAATGAAAAGTTTGGTCTTTAAAAGTTAACATACAATAACTCCTGTTCTTGTAAATTATAAACTTACACTTAAACAATGATATGTTAAGAGACCATTTTGATACATTGAGTAAAGTCAATTTTCCGTGTTTGTATCGGGTCAACATAGGTTCGAGTTTTTCTAAATAGAAAATTTAATTTGATATATTATACAATCAAAACGGATAATTGGTGAACAATGAATTGATTAGCAAAGTGCACTCATTGAGTTGAAAGAAAAAAAAAATGGAGCTTTGAATTTATTTATTTTAAATGGTTTTATCCATTGGAAAAGTATGTGGATTTGCATTAACATATATACAATTCAATTTTTTAAAGATATTAAATTGTGTAGAACAGAGATCCTCTCTCGCATGCTGGGTGCAAATCAAATCTTAAAATGAGTTTCGAAAATTACCTCGAACAATGTTTTTGTGCAATCAAATAAGACGGATGGATGAGGTAAATCGTGGAATGTGTTTCAATTGGCTTACTAGCCATCGATTGTGCTTACAAAGCAAAACTCGTGATTTTATTTTAAGTTGGTTGATCAATTACGCTATATCACAAAAGTTATATATAGATTGTATCGATGATGTTAAGTTGAATTATAAATTGATTAATTCACTCGGTGTTAGTTAAACTGAACACATAAAATAAGATGAAAAGAATATTATTTAGATTCTATAAATATATAACACAACATTAAAGAAAATTTTAGAAACAATAATTATAAATGGACAAAAAACACCTGAAGATATGATAATTAAATAAGAAGTTAGGCTGAAGGGTTAACACATGATTACACGTTAATTGGCGGATAGCTAATGAGTGGTAGTTAGAACTTAGAAGACTAGAAGCCGTTGTGTTTTGAAGACTGAGATTAAGCCACTAATTATTAATTGTTAGGCTTAGACCCATAATTTATGTTAATTACTTGATTAAACAAATAAATTCATTTGTTTTGATAAGTCAACCCGACCTTGATCATCGTGCGATCCGATGAACTCATACGTAGCATTTCCTACAATTTTTTACTTTTAAAATTTTTTTCCTATCTTTTTCATATATACTCATAATTCATCTCCGTATATGCGCCCGTTAATCTGTTAATATTCCTCATCCCAATGTTTTGTAAACCATAAAACTTCTGTTTATCTCAGGCTTCTTGACCATACTAGAAACTGCTAGCTCAGTCCAACAATTAAGCTACATGATTAATTGAATTATGAACTTTATATATATATATATATATATATATATATATATATATATATATATATATATATATATATATATATTCAAATGAGGACCAATATTTATCTATCATCGTGTGAATTGCATAATTAGGTATAAGTAGTTGTACAATCAAATATTACAAGTTGCACAATTATAATTTCAACTTAATTACAAAAATATTATTGCGTTTAAAAAAAATATTTTACAGTGTGTTTTGATAGTAATTTTTAAAGTGCACAATAAGCCATTATAAGTTGTACAATTAGGTAAAAACAGTTGCTCAATCATGCATTACGAGTTGCACAAA
This sequence comes from Ipomoea trifida, assembly GCA_003576665.1. Lineage (NCBI taxonomy): Eukaryota > Viridiplantae > Streptophyta > Magnoliopsida > Solanales > Convolvulaceae > Ipomoea > Ipomoea trifida. Next base: position 7,776,396 of record CP025645.1, on the reverse strand, counting down.
GTAGTTCACACATTTGTGTGTGTGTGTGTATATACACCAAAATTTTCAGCTTTGAGGAGCTTTACTATAGACTAAGATAGTAAATCGAGTTTTGAGACTCGACTTCAAACGGTACATCTATGCTCGTTTTGAGGCTTAACACTAAATAATACATTTACCCAAACTCAAACTTTCAATATTCTGACGGGAATCTAATTTCACCTGTCATTAAGATGCAAAAATATTAAATATAAGTATATATATATTCAAAACTTAATTGCTTATTTCGTGAAATGTATGACGGTATATTTCATTTTTTTTTTTATTAAAAAACATATGAAGGGATAATATTAAATTTTATAGATGGTTGGTTTAAGAAATGAATATAAGTCATTTGGACAGGGTGGTATGTGTAGCATATATAATATATCATCAAAGTATGAAGTATGTGGGTAGGTGCCAAGAAGAGGTGGACAAAAGGTTAGCTCCCGGGTGGAAGTTCCAATTTCGAAAGAATTAATGACTAAAATTAAAGATTCTTTAAAATCCTTCAAAGATATTAATGTCCAACCACTTTTAGACAAACAAATCACCTCACTTTTTGCCTATTTGCATTTTATATACACTATACGTGTGTCAACATACTTTCACATGTTTCTTTTCCCTCTTTTCTCATTTCTTTTCATTATTATTATTATTATTATTATTATTATTATTATTATTATTATTATTATTATTATTTTTCATTAACTCCCGATTTCATACTTAATAATTAACTCATTTCACTTTTTTTTTTTGAAATACTCATGATTTTTTACAAGGTAATATTTATTATATATTTTTTCAAATATTTTTAGTTCAAAGAATTTAAAACTCTACTACAAAAGTTAGAACCTTTTTCATAAAAAGCATAGGATTTTTGGTCATATCAATTGTGGGAGGAAAGAAGCAAAAAAGTCCAGGAGCATATGACAAAAATGTCATTCATATTTCTCTTTTTGGCAAACAAGAAAGTGTTGTAGAAACTGGTATTTTTTTCAATGAAATTAGTAAGTGTAATTATTACTTGCAATTATTACAACTACGTATTATATACTTATTGTATCAACACTTGTGCCGATCAACACACAATAAAACTCTTAATTAACTTTTAAAATGATAAAAGAAAAAAATTAATTTACGTGTGTGTGTGTATATATATAATGCTACTATAGTACTAGTTTAAAATAAAAGATAATGTCTTATATCTTTATGAAGTAAATATTAATGTACGTTTATTATTGTCCATACAGTGTTATGTGGACCATAACAAAAAGTACATTTATAAAATACTAAAATTACATTATTTGTGTAATGAATGTACATTATACAAAGTAATGTTCTTTTAGTACTCAAATAATGTACTTTTTCTGAATGCAATGTACATTTTTAATATACTAAAAATACATTATTTGTGTACTGAATGTACATTATTTAATAATATCATCCACACAATAATAATAATCTTGTTTTTTTTTTTTTGCACCCAAAAGGTTGAATCCCCTACTTCCGGGAGGATGTAAATCACAAACTCGATGCCTGGTCTTTGCCCTCAAATTTCACCCCTGTCACCAGTTGAGCTGCCTATGCGGGCAATCTAAGCTTTTTTTTTACTTAATGAGTTATTGAATCATCATAATTTATTCATTCATAATCTTGTCAAGTCAAAACGTGGGCTCTTGAGGCTAAAGATTTCAGCTTTTGTAGAGAAAGATGGGGGAAAGGAATATGAAATTTAGGGAGTTGAACCAATGAAAAGCTAAGGTAGCTAGCTGGTTATCAGGTTGGCCATGGTTTTCTAACAAATCCCAACTTTATATATTTATCACACTCCCATAAACCTCAACTCTACTCTCTTTGGCTTCTAGTTAGCTACCATCTCCTTTTCACTCCCTCCTACATACCCCTTAGCTTAGCTTAGCTTTTATCATCATATCCACCATAGCCACCTAGCTTCCTGCACCTTCTTCTGCTACCTATTAGCTCCCATCTTTCACAATACAATGAAGGTAGTTACACTGTTCATGAAGCATATATATATATATATAACAACTGAAAGCTTTACATGCACACACACACATATATATATGCATGTATATAATAGTGGTGCTTCTGTTTTGGTGCAGTTCTTTAACTGGATGCAAAACAGGTTCAATGGGGGACAAGCAGGAAGCAGAAAGGGATATCCAGTTCCTACTCCCACAACCAGTAACTCTTTTTTTTTTTCTTTAAATCTTTGATGCAAAAATGATAATAATTCTTGGGTGGGTTAGGTTTTTTGGTTTTTGGGAATTGAAGATCCAGAAATACTTCGCTGTACTCCCAACTTTTACTCTCACTTGTGTTCAAATTTGATTGGAAGAAGAAAAAATAATGTATCGTGACTCCCTACTAAATTAAGCAATGGGAGTAGGATTTGGGAGTTCAGGTAGAATTAGCCTCGAAAATTGAAATTGATTAGTACTCTCTGTCAAAATCTGACAAGAAATGTATATATGTACTTAGTTGTCACCTGTGTTCTTCATGTTCTTGTACTGTCTGTAAGGAATGGAGGGCACATATTCAGTTCCAGAAACGTTGGGTTTCTTCTTTTGCGTTTTCCTTTCATCTCCTTTTTAGGAAAATCCTGGGAATTCGCGAACTTGGCCATGAGGTTTGGAGACATGTTGTCTTCTGCATCTTAGTTTAATCGATCAGATGATCATATGATGTTAAAAAAACAGTTTTTTTTTTTTAAATTATATTGCTGTGTTATTCTGAATCTTGAAATTTGTGCTAAAAGCTCTGATCTTTCTTGCAGATCACGGAAAACAAGAGCCCAGAAACGAAGAATTCAGTGACTGGCCTGGGAGTTTTCTGGCAATTGGAACACTGGGCAACAATGATCCACCAGAAAGTGCAAGAAAAGCAGAGGAAAATGAGATTATTGCTGAAGAAGAAGAAGAAGAGGAGCAATGTTCATCTCCAGATTTAGCAGAGTTCACCCCTGAAGAAGTTGGGAAGCTGCAGAAAGCTCTGACTAAGCTCCTCTCAAGAAAACCGGCCTCGAAAGGCGAAGCGCAAAGCAATGCTGATCTCCCACTGGATAGGTTCCTCAACTGCCCTTCTAGCCTGGAAGTTGATCGGAGGCTTTCGAACATATCGGCCGCGAATTCCCTATATGATTGTGAGGAGGATGAGATTGACAGAACCATCAGAGCCATCATTGGGAGATGCAAAGATGTGTGTGAAAAGAACAAGCAGCACAAGTCAATTGGGAAGAAATCTGTTTCTTTTCTTGTCAAGAAAATGTTTGTCTGCAGGAGTGGTTTTGCCCCTAGTCCCAGCTTAAGAGACACATTCCAAGAATCAAGAATGGAAAAGGTAAACCCATATTTAATTTCGACTTTACATTTATTCGTTTGTCAGAACTGAATCCTGTGTTTCATCCCAACTAAAAGTCTAAACTGATAGTTAGACTGCACATTTATGTTTATATATAAAAATTTAAGCTGATAGTTGGACTGCACATTTATGTTTATATATTATATGCTCAACAGTCTGTACCTTAAACTTGTGCAGCTTCTTAGGACTATCCTCTCCAAAAAAATTTACCCACAAAATCCCTCCCGGGCGGCGTCACTAAAGAGATTCCTGGAAAATAAACGAACATCATCAGCAGCAGCAACAGCAGAAGAAGAAGAGGAGAAGAAACGAGGGAGGACTTGTGATTCAGGGAGATGGGACAAGACTGATTCAGAATGTAAGTATAAAGATTTCCAACAAGTAAAAACTTATTGTTTAACTCATTGTTTTGAGTACAGTCTAATCTATTCATTCATAGTATATGTTCAACAATTATGTCAGCATGTACTGATTGGGATAGGACTCGAACATGAAATTAACCTTTTTTGTTCTGTGGTTTTTGCAGATATTGTTCTAGAGATTTAGATAGCTGTCTGTGTCTGGTTCTTGTGCATTCCCAAATTCTGAAGACTGAAGAGGAAGGAAATAAGAAGAGAAGATATTTCTCCATTTTTTCATGGCTGCATCTTGTGATGGATGGATGCAACTCATGTTATGCAGAGAGTGATATTTGCAGGGGGGTGGGGGGTGGAATTAAGTGATTATTTATATTGTTTTGGGTTTTGGAATCCTTCTTCTTCTTCTTTTATAATTACTAAAACTCAACAAGAAAATAGAATTCTACAAGTTGTATAAAGCTGCATGTTGTGGAATATTGAAATACCATATTTTTAAAATTAGAGTTAATACTGCTTAGCTATTAACGTTGATCCAATATAATGAATGAAAAGAATTTTATTGTCAAAAATAAATATTAGGTAAGAAAAATAGTATTATTCTAATATTGTTAATGGGGGCAAGTGGGCAACAGATCTTAGAACATGAAGAAGATGAGAAAAATTCGTGAGCATAGAGCAATGAAACTTAATCAGGAATGTGATGGCTTGTCAAACAGGAGATTAGATTGATGCATAAGAAAACAAAAGAGAGTTCCAGGTTTATCATATCTTTTAGTGGATGTTTCAACACACACATATCCTTAGTCACCTATTTGCCCTAGGTTAATAAGGAAGCCAAGAGACCTTAGTATGTCCAATAAGGAAGTCAATTGCTTACAAATTCAGTTCCACTTCCCCATTGTGTCACGCTAAGATGGTTGCTAATTCACGGAATTATTAGCTTGTTTCTATTTGGATCTCCCTGCCCTAATTATCCAAAAAAAAAAAAAAAAAAAAAACTAAAGAAAAAAAAATAAAAAGGAAAAAACTGTGACATTTATGGTCTATCCAAAAATAAATAAATAAATAAATAAAAATCAGCTAACAAAACAAAAACCTGCCAGCAAGCAAAACATATATCATTAATCAGGGGAAGAATATATCATTAATCATTTTTTAAACAAAAAATATTTGATGATTCGTTGAGTCATCTGTCGTGTTTAGCATATGATTGACTTCATTGGGGCAAATTATACTGTGCACCACGGTGCACATAGCAATGTGCATCACGTACCTAAACGACGTCGTTTTGAGCATTGTAAACTAATCGTCCGTTTTTTTTGGAAATCATGTTTCCCATTTCGGCCGGTCTCTGTATTTATGTTAATATTCTGTGTATTCCAGACAATCATTCTGTGTATTCTAGGCAACCGTTCTGTGTATTATAGGCAACCATTATGTGTATTCATGTTAGTAACACATGTTGTGATGTGTTTGTGCATTCGAATGTTTAGGAGGATGAGTTCTGTGTATTTTGTGTAAATATTATGTGTATTCATGTTATTAACACAAGTTGTGATGTGTTTGTGCATTCGAATGTTAGGAGGATGAGTTATGTGTATTATGGGCATCAATATTCTGTGTATTATGGGCAAACATTCTGTGTATTCTAGGCAAACCTTCTGTGTATTCTATATAATGATTATGTGTATTATAGATAATGAATTCCCTGGAGTCATTCGCGTCCACTAACATCTGTGTATTTTGTGTCAATATTCTGTGTATTCTGGGCAAACATTCTGTGTATTCTATGCAAACGTTCTGTGTATTATAGATAATGATTATGTGTATTATAGATAATGAATTCCCTGAGCCATTCGCGTCCGCGTCTATTAACACTGAAACGACGTCGTTTTACGTACGTGGTGCACATTGCTTTGTGCACCGTGGTGCAAGATATAACGATTGCTTCATTGGTCCGTTGGCTCATAGTTTTGGGCTTTTCATGAGGTGATCAAGCGGTGCGGCTGTGAGATTTCACATTGGCCTGGGCCTAGTTCAGCCCGCTTTCAGTCACTCTAATATGTTCTTATTTGCATGATCCAAGTGCTTAAAAAGCTTATCTTATACGTAATAACTTTTTATTGTAGTCAATATAATATTGAATGCAATTTCATTCAAGTTGATTAGACAATTAACTTAATAATTATAAAATTTTAAATTCAATTGTCAAGTAGGATCACTGATCCTGGGGTGGTCCCTATGTCTCGGCCCAACAAAACATTAGATTTCGTACCCCACACTCCAGCTCAACAGAGGATCTGCTTATTGTGCGTAAGGAGTCTGTCTCACTTAGAGAGGTTGTTCTCACATAGTCGCTAATGAGACTCGATAACTTCACATATGTGACCAATTGAGCAGTACATGAGGATGATTTCGTAATTTTTTTTTTAGGAAGGAAAATTGGAAATCTGTAATTATTGGACGGAGAGTTGAATTTCCGCAAATGGTGGAGCAGGAAACGATAGTGCGAGAGTGGTGCCATTTGATGGCGGAGGGAACATCGCTATCATCATTAATCTTTCATTTCCCTTCCAAGATTACACAACTTTTTTTTTTTTGAAATAAAAGGGAATTCTTTAATTACACAACTTCTCTTATGCTCCCCTGTCCCAGAATCTTCCCACTTTTTGTAGTTTTGCAGCCTTGCCAAAAAAGCTAAGCATACCAAACAAAAAGGCCCAAGAACTGATCGATCAACCCTGAAAAGCACAGCTAATTAAGGCCTTTCTACCAACATCTGGGAACAATGCAATCTAATCACCACCACCTTTCTTTTCATTCAATTTTGTTTCACCTGCAACCACATTGTCCCTGTATCCATAAACAACAACACTACCAAACAAAACTCACTTCACCCATGCATGAAATCACCTCACATTGTTGCAGAGAAGAGCATCAAAATCTATACTCCATCCTCCTTTACAGTATAGATATGCAGGAAAATCTCGGGATATAACTCAACAACTTGGCCCCAAAGTGTGTGCTCATATGCTGGGGCCCATAACGGGACAAATCCACTACTTCCTTTCAATAGGATTTGAACCCGCACACTACTTAAGCTGTCAACCTTATTAGTGAGGGCAGACATATGGTTTTAACAAGCTGTAGATGGACTCAAAAATGCTGTAGTTAGCAAGTCTGTATCATGCCAACCTGTAAGGTAGTTAATGTGGTCTAACCGTGCTCCATCTCAACTAAAAGTCTAAACTGATAGTTGGTCTGCATATTTATGTTTATATACTGACAGACTCTAACAAACACGTGAACCATGACTTCTGGCATGTGGTTGACTATGATGCCAAATTGAAACACATGTTTCATCTCAACTAAAAGGTTAAGCTGATAATTGGAATGCACATTTATGTTTATATATTATATGCTCTACAAGGAAGCCAGACAGTCAATGGTACAACTCAAACTTGACTCAACACAAGACTTCTGACCATTGATAGCTCATAGGTTTAACAGGTCGAAATGTGAAAATGAGAATGAGAGATGTTGAATTCACTGATAGAAACACAGACCATAAAGGAGACAACAAATGGGATGAATTTAGGGTCATTACATAATGAATGAGACAGTTGTTTCTTCTGTACTCTTAACTTTTTTACCATATAGAGCATCTGGAAATTTAGAAACTGGCAAATTGTCAAGTCCACAATAATGTCAACACCACACTGCATTAATCAAGCAAACCTATCTAGATTCTGAGATGTAATGTGAAATGAGAATCGTGTTAAAAATTTCCAAAACGTGAACCATTACAACAATTCACATATGAACAAAAGGAAACAAAATCTAAAAATGTGGAAGAAGTACAATCAAACACAGTGCTTACAGGGAATGAGCATTCAGGCAGGCAGGGGGAGGAGCAATACCTATTCTGGAAACTTGATCATTTCTGTGGTTTGCAGCAAACAAACAATGACAATGACAATGCCCTCAACAATTGGCAAACTTGATAGAGGCCAGAACGATGACCAGACGCCTCATCTCTCGAGTACTCCACCAAAAAAAAAAAAAAGATTCAAAGAATTGTCCTAAGATTCTAACTGGTAGACAGTATATCAACCCTCTTAACTTCATTGGGATCTTCTTCTCAGGTGTTGAGAAGGCTGGTACCCTTCAAAGAAATCGAGGACGTCTGTCTCCAGGTCCTCGACTGAGTACTTAATGTAGTTCTCGGGGTGCTTGCCACTCTCAATATGAGTCCTAAACCGCCCAAGAAACGATCTGTAAGCTGGGATCAGCTTCTCTGATACGGAAATTCTCAGCTCCTCGCGAAGCTGAGTATCAGGGATGAGCCATGTGGATTGAGTCCTGTGAACCTCTTCAAACATGGCATTGAAGGTCTTAAATCTCTCTCTCAGAGCACTCTTGGACACTCCAGATGAAAAGCTGCCACTAACATGTAACCCTTCATCTCTCAGACAATGCAGAACTCTTACCCAGGTTGATCTCTGGTAATTTGTGGCTGAATGTCTGAACTTCCCAGTTAACTTCCTGAGATAATAATCCCCAATCATCTCTCTCAATTCGGGTGAGCCTTTAATCTTTTGAACAATATAATGAACATTGTTCATCATGAACAAATGTGCCAAGGAGGTGTCCTTATAGTGCTTAGACTTGCCTTCTAAATTGAACTGCAAAATCACAATGATCCAGATCAAATGGTGGTCCAATGGAGTTTGCCCTTCCAGCTCTGTGAAATCCATATCAGGCGTGTTGGGATCGGTTGAATATCTTGATCCGGCTGAGGGCTTTGAAACAATCAATTCAACCAAAGTCTGCTTGTAATCTGAGATCAAACTTGCGTAGTTCATTACGTATCTGGTCAAAGGATGAATGGTCCCTCCGGGGACCGGAATCTTTGACGGCTCCCGGAGAACTGCGTTTTCGAATTCAGACAATATCCCTCTGGCCGCCTCCGCTAACCTAGATAATATCTCAGCCGCCTGAACCCTGATTGACTCTGAGGATTTGGACTCGAAGACTATTTCAATATCCGGCAGTAAATCCGATAAAGCATCGTGAAGATCCAGTATCTTAAACAACTTCTCCGGCGATCGCCGGCTAATACTGATGGCCTCGGCGAAATTAAAAAGCTGGATAGCCGGACCTTTGATTGTCTCCATAAAGCAAGCATCGTCGGTAGCAGTGCCTAAACCCTCGAAAACTTGCTCGCATAGCTTCTTCTCGCTGGCGAAGAGAACCCTAACGCACAATTTTGCGGCCCGAATCCACCGTCGGATCTTCATTTCCAGAGTCTCCCACTCCAGCCTCTGGATATCTCCGATGCTCAGCTTCTCTATCCCTAGCTTCCGGAAGCTCGCGTCCACGGAGGATTTCCGTACGCTTCCGTACACCTGAATACACTCCCGCAGATATCCGGCGGAAATCATCCGCTCCGCGATGCTCCGGAGGTCGAACACTGCTTCCGGCGGCATTAGGTCGATTTCCTTGATGCTGTATGTAGATCGGTAGCTGCTGCTGCCGCTGTCCTGATGCTCCAGCTGTTTCTTCACGGAACCTCCATCTTTTCCGTCAATGCTTTTCAGCTCTTCGTCTCCCAAGTTCATTTCGCCGCTGGTGGTCCTGGAGGCGGCGGAGTAGTTGATCGAGGAAGAAGATGAGTTCAAGTCGGACAGCAACTCGACTTCGATCGGGCTGGTGTGAGCGATGAGGATGTTCCGAAACTCGTCCTCCAGCCGAGCCATGGCGATCTGGATCGCGCTGTTGGCTTTGCTCTGGTCGTCGTCCAAGAGCGTGGTGGACTCCATTGACCGTTGGATTTCATCGACGGCCTGCAAGTACTGATCGATTTCCTGCCGGTCTCCTTCGAAGATCATCTTCTCCCTGGCCTCCTCCGACGTGGTCGAGTCCCACCGGAGCACTATCTTCTCCGCTGACTCGAATGCTACGGCGTCGTTCCCCGGCGGCTCCATGGTGGAAAAATCCGGAATCTGGAATCGAAGATGTGAAGTTTTGGTGCGATTTATTGATTGCAGAGAAGAGAGATAGCCGAGCTACCAATAATGACGATGATGATCGATGGTGAAGAATACAAATTGGAGGCTTTTGCGATTCTTTTCTCTATAAATGTTTATCTATTACAGAATAATTCTTCTTTTTTATTAAAAAAAAAATGTGTTGTTTATTTCTACATTTACTCGCAGTAGAAGATGAGTGGTAAATTATTGCGGCGTGAAAGTTAGGCATGTTCTGTTGTCTGAAACTGAGAAACCGTTGGACTAAGACTTGATTCCGCCGGCGGCGGCAGAACCTTTGGAATATTCCGACCATGCTTCCTCTCTGAAAGGGGCCTACAATTTACGGATATATACGAGTATTTTTTAACCCTCCGATTTTGTCGCCAACTCACCATTTTACCCCACCAGTCCACCACGTCCACTCAAATATTTAAAATATGTGTGGCTTATATATTTAGAAATTATATTAAAAGTACTATTAAACACAAAAAATTAAATTTGAAAATGAGTATAAAATACTAAAGAAAATAAATAAGAGAATTGATTCGACCAATGAATAGTAAGTATGACGAACAAAATAGATTTAATTGAATTATTCACATTCTCGGCGAGCAAAATTAAGTTGTTAATATGTTGACCAACATGGTTTGAGGACTAGGCGTACCCAGTTGAATTTGATGGGTCAGGAAATAAACTCATATTTACTACGGAGTATCATTTTATATCATCTTTAATCTCATTTTTAAGTTTCAAAATGTAGATATCAAATTTAAAACAACTTTTGTTAATATCAAATTTAAGACACACAATAACGTTATGTTGTTTATGAATATCTCTCACGTAATACTCATTAACTTGTCCTTAGAGAAAATTCAATTACAATGAGAATTATATTGAATTTTCAAGCCTCTCCTCACACAAACTATATTGTCCCACTATGATAATAGGGAAAAATATGAGGATTTTAAATGTCTTGTGTTCTTGATTGACTTGGAATTGAGGCATTGGGGGAATTTATAGTCGTAATTCTTGTTTATTCGATCACAATATCATCTTGTAGAATACGATTCTTATGTGCATTCCCATTAATTTCCTAGCTTGGTGTTTCAATCCCTCAATCTTATATGTTCTTTTGCATCTAGAAGATCGTGCTCCATTATCTAGATTTTTGTTTTCGTTAATCGCATTTCATATCATTTTATTACCTTGTTATTTGTTTACTGACGGTTGATTATTGCTTGAATCAATTGCTCTTTGATTTGCTTAGCTTCTTGCCAACTGCCTAAACTTGGTGTCTAGCTCCAATTCCCTATGGATGACATTTTACTTGTACACTGTTTTATACATCACTAGGTAGTCAGCTAAATACGTATGTCAAAGCCACAGTTATTAATTAATCTGAAAACATATATGAAGTCGGTAGTGTAGGGGTTAAATCCGAAAACATGTAAGAAAAAAATAACTTAAAAATATTAAAATATCTAAATTAAATTTATTGTATTGTGGAGTATTTTGAGCTTAGGATTAATCATTAGTCTAAAATTACCTAAGTTATAAAAAAAATAAAGGAAATATAAATTGATGGCAAATTTAATGAAGTCAACTCTGCAACCGCATTCCTTATTAAAAAAGCCGACATTCACGTGCATGCATGCTTGCACGTAGTCACAAAACAATTATACAACAAATATAAGTTGATTAATAATTTCATATGATATGATTCTTATTTTATTATAATAATTAATAATACACCTCACTGACAAGAGTACGTGTGTGTATACTGCATAGCAACTACATATAGCACCTATTATAATTACAAACACTAATTACTAAACAAAAACAACCCTAAGTAAGTTTATACAGCTGGTGAAATGGTGAGTGGTAAGTCAACATCAATTTATAAAAATGTATATTATTGTGATGTAATATCTTAGTAATGATTAATGACTCAATGTGAGTTATTTGAATTGCATGCTTAGTAGTTATATATGTTAATTGCTATGGATATATAAATACGAGTATGTCACAAATTGTGATAAAAACAATATAATCCAAGCTAAGTTAGTGAGACAGTTGACTTAGTAATTTCAACTTTAACTATTTATGACAGTTTCCTATTAGGTTTATTTATTTATTTATTTATTTTAGAAATAGTAAACTATAGACAATCTAAACAAATTTTTGTTGTACTCAGGCCAAAACACGTTTAAATTCTCATGATGCATGATTGCACATTGAATCTTGAGTCTGCTTGTGTATCCGGACGTCAGATCGATGCATCACAAAAGCTGTATATAAGCTGGCAAACAATCTATATATGGTGCAATCTTGCAGAGTTGCAGGGGGGAAACAATTATATATACGTATATAAGTATACGTGCAGATCAGTGGTTGCACGAGTGTTAACGTAGTAATTAAGGTAATTATTATCTTTAAAACACGAATTGTTTGCATTGTTTAATGAGTATGGAGTAATAAAGAAACTTAAGCACTATCATTCTGCTGTCAACGAGGCTGTCAGTGAAATCTTGTGACATTAACGTTGCACATTGCCAGGTTATATGATTCTGGATGCCTGAGCCTTCTGCATAATAGTTTGTTTAATTAACCATCCATTCCATTAGCAATTTAGCATCTATATTCCAGCTGTAATGGTTTAGCATAAATATTAGCTGTGACTACACAGGCTAGGCGTTGCCATTAGTAAATGGTCAATTTTGCTACCACCCCAGCAATCGTCTTATTAACAACATTGATTTACTTTCTTGTAATTCTTTGTCTGTTCAAAAACTAAGTATTAATTACAAAAATTAAAGAGGTAGCAGCCTAAGAGCAAATTTTATTATAGATCGACCGCGCATTGTCGTTTTGATTAATAAAAACAAACGGCTAAAACGGCTTCCGTTCCGCGCAACTCTAGTTCTCCTACAATACAATTGCAGTTTTTTTTTTTGATATAATTGCATTTTCATTCGACATTATACACTCAAATATGTGAAAATGTTATTCAATTTCCTTTCAACAAAACTACAGTTTCTTTTATAATACACTGCAATTTACTTTCAACAAAACTCCTATAACTACAGTTCCATTGAACAATATACACTAAAAAATGTGAAACTGTTATTCAGTATCGGTTCAACACAACTGCAGTTCCCTTTCAACACAACTGCAGTTCCCTTTCAACACAACTGCAGTTATTTTCCGCTATAACTACAGTTCTATTCGATAATATAAAAACAAATGTGAGGCAGTACCTTTCGAGATGAACTGTAGTATCAGTTACGGAGCTCCGTTACAACGTAACGGCCACCATTTCTTCCACTTACTAAAACAACGTTGTTTTGTGGCCATGGTTCACAATGGATTGTGGTCCACCGTATAACGACTGCACCGTACAATGTTGGGCCGACAGCAAAAGCACTTGGACAGTGGGGTGTAAGAAAAAATTGTGGAACTGGGTTTATCCAAAACAACAGTTACAATGCCATTTGTAAAATGGGCCTCATTCAAAATTAGTGGGCTGAACTAATAGCCCAGTAACGTTAGGGGCGTTGGATCTTTGTACGGCGGCGTGGAGGGCTATCCCGTCATTTAGTCAGGAAATTAATTGGCGTGAGCGTAATAGATGCGGAGGGTGAAGTTTCCAGGTTGAGACCTGACATGCTGGTATTGTAGCAGGATCAGCGAAGAAACGTGCTTCTGGAATGGGCCCCTCCGGCCCAACTTGGTACCCGTCGGCACGTCTCTACAAGATTACAACTAGTAGTTATAATTTTAAAATGTTAAATAATGCCCCAGGCATATGGCGCAGTGACAAAGAGTGAGTTTGTTGATGGCGCGTGTAACTGTGCAAGTAGTTTTAGTATTCTTTACTGTTGTGTGGGAACGACCAATTTCAGATAGCAGATGTAAACTTTCTCATAAATCAAAGCATTATTTCTTGTGAGTTGTTATCTTTTTTGATCCTCTAAAAAAAGTCAGAACCTAAATTATCTTAAATTACTTAATTATCGATTAGGTGTCAAAAGTCAAGTAATCTTCTTTAATTCTTAGACATGTGTAAAGATTTTTATTATCATTCTTGATCATCGACTATATCTTAACTAAAACTTTGCAGCACTAGGCAAAATGTAATGCCTAACTCTATAAAAAAAGTATGGCCTAAAAATACAAATAATAAACTAATAATTAAATAAAAAGTACAGTATTTTATACTAAAAATAACTTTGCAGCATGTGCTAAAAATAAAAATAATATACTCCGGTAATAATTAAATAAAAAAGTATTTTATACTAAAAAAAATTTGCAGCACTAGGCAAAATTGAATGCCTAACCTCTATAAAAAAATATATGGCCTAAAGTTATTTTATACTAATAACAAATATTTTATTTTCCATAATTGCGTACTGCTCTCGTATTTAAAGACGTGGACTAGAATTTAAAGCACGTGTTCTTAATGCGAAGATTCGGTTTCCAGCCGACGGGACGTGAGCGTGAGCTGCGAGGTTTCCTATTCCACCAAGGCACTTATCCTCTGTGTCTCTTTCGTCTTGCGACAATTAAAACGTGCGCAAAATGGTTAGAATAACATTAAAATTTCCAAAATAAAAAGCACAAATTTTTGTGCGCACAAAACAGCCTTTGAATCCCGTCTACCCATATATTCCGGACTCTTCTCCTCTCTGTATCAGATACTCTGAATAGCTTCCGGTGCACTACACAGCAACAAGCTCGCCCCTTTTTGTCTTAATCTTTGTTCTTCGCCGGAAAATCAAGAAAATCTTGGCCATGCAGCTGCCGTTGGACGGTGGGAGGGCCGGCAGGGCACCGGAGAAGTCGAATTTCTCGCAGACTTGTAGCCTCTTGGGTCAGTTCCTCAAAGGGAAAGGCAGCCGCGGAGATCTGGGTCTTGAAATTCGTGGCAAATTGGAGGCTGCAGGTAAATCATTGCATCCCCTTTGCTTATTTTACTGTTAAAATTATGATTTAGGGTTTTTGGTCGATGAGTTCAATTGATTTCTTGAATACTTTTAGCAGTATTGTGCTTCAATGTTTGATTAGTTTCGGGGGAAATTTTAGAATGCCCAATTTTGTTCTTTAAATGTAACTAAATAGATTTGGGGGTTTATTAGCTTTATGTTTGTTCAACGATCAACGAACATTCAATTTGATTGCTCGGGAAGCCTGTTTCTCTATTCTTTGACTGTAACTAAATAGATTTGGGGGTTTATTAGCTTTATGTTTGTTAAACGATCAACGAACATTCAATTTGATTGCTTGGGAAGCCTGTTTCTCTGCTGATTGTAGGGAGTTGGGAGTGGATGTTTCGCCCTCCCGTTTCCATTTCTGATGTAATTTTTCGGGAAGTTATTTAATATATTGTTGTTTGGTGTTCAAACAAAAAAAAAGGATTTGGGGGTTAATGGAATTCATTTGTGTTTCAGGGAAATCTGATATGTCTAATGCTGCAACCACCATAGACTTCCTAGCCAACATGGAGAAATCGAGTCAGATTCCAGAACTGGACTTGAATTCCACAGATCCCCTCCCTGAGCAGGATGATGCTATGGGGTCTGTTAGAACAATGGAGGAAAACGCAAATGAAGCTAGTACTAGGTTTGTCCCATGTTTTGCACCTTCATTGTTTCATACAAACAATGCTCAGTTCTTAGAGATGGTTCTGATATCATGTGTTACTCTATTTACAGCAAAGAAGCACCGAGAGAGCCCAAGACTGCTCCACTGACTATTTTCTACTCCGGCAAGATTATGGTGTTCGATGATTTCCCGGCCGACAAAGCCAGGGCAGTAATGTTGTTGGCAAGCAAAGTAAGCCATCAGGGCACTTTGGGCGTTTCCCAGACTGCTGGTGCAGAAATCCAGCCTTCGGCAGCTAACTCAGGCAACCCGCCTAGGAGGACTGCAAGTCCTGCACCATCTTCACCCCAAGTTTCTTCGCCTGCCGGATCTAATGTTTCTGGTAATTTCCCCGCTAATCGTTGAAATACTTCATATAATTTTATGGTTAGCAGGTTAGGTAGTCAGTAAGAGTACTATGCTGCTTTTTTGTCGAGAACATCAATGGATTTTGTGCTCTACGAAAACTTAAAACGCGTTGTTAATCTGTTATGGTGTTGTTTGTTTCAGATCTTCCAATTGCAAGAAGATCATCCCTTCATCGATTCCTTGAGAAGAGAAAGGATAGGTAAGCATTTTGTGCTAACATGATCTTAACCATTAACACGAGGGCATATAGATTAGTAGTGCCATCTATATTTGCACCGTTTTATTTTAGGTGTGTGTTGTGCTCACTACTTTTTGTTGTTCAGGGCCACGGCTAGAGCGCCATACCAACTACATAATCCAGCCGCCGCTCCATCAGCAAAGAACGAAGGGTCATCTTCCAAGAACGAGGCTTCTTCTTCCAAGGCCGAGGGCTCCTCTTCCAGGACCGAGGACGAACTAGACCTCAACTTCAAGCTGTAGTCAATTCCATAGGCCTGACTTTCGTCGTTTAAGCCCTATCGTCTCCCAAGAACAAGGCTTCATAGCCTCATCTTCCAAGGGCGACAAATCGTCCCCCGAGAACAAGGATGAATATGATCTCAACGTGAAGTTATAGTCCATATCTGCAGCTGCTTATAGTTCTAACCATTTTTGTTTAGTCCTTCCTCTCCTGTTTGCACCTAACTAGCCTCCTTTCTCTGACTTTTTTCTTAGTGGACTACACACCAACTTGTCTCAGCTGCGTTTTACACATGATAGATGTAGTTGTCATTAGTTATTGCTCTCACTTTGGCTCACCAAACTTGGTCAGTCAATGAATATTCTTTAGATGTGTGATGCATATTTATTTAAAATGTAATGAACACTATGAGGTGTATATTCAATTGAAGACTTTATAATTTGTGATAAATAGTCATACATGTTGCAATGAATGGTATTTTTGGAATTTTGGGGCTTGATTAATTTGTGTTTATTAATAATTACTCGTATGAATTAAGGATAACAACTTTAACGTAAATATCAATAAAAAATATTAAATATGCATGAAAAAACAAAAGGAATTGTGGGCCTAATAAATTAAAAGATAATGTTTAAATGAAAAACATTTGTACATGGTCCACTCGTTAGTAGAGTTAGACGTCAATTCAGTTTCACTTCCAAGCTAATTTATGGTTTGATATTTGTTGGAACCATAACTTTATGTGAAATGTTTAGTTCCAATTCCGTGAGTGATGCTACATGTTCAAAATACTTATCAACCGGTTATAAACCTTAGGCAGTCATTCTCATTTCAACAAAAAATTTGATAAATCTCCAACCACAAGTCCACAACCACTTCTAATAGTCTTTTCAAGGAGAAGGCTACAAGTTCTAGTCATCTTCTCTTCGGAGAAGACTACCATTTGGTCGATGGTGATGTTTTTCGGTAAAATTTATTCGGTCAACGGTAAAAAAATATAGTCAACAATGTAATTTTTATAGGTAATATGTTGGTTACCAGTAAATTTGATTTATTTAGCTAAAAATAATATGTTTGAGTGTTTACTTGCACTTGTTTAAAACTTAAGTACCTAATTGACATTTGGTATAAAATTTAGGGACCTATTTGACTATTTACCCTTCCTTTATATAGTTTGCAATTCAATCCGAAGCGAACTGTTGTTGGGCCGGAGGAATCCCATTTGAGTGCGGTGTACTAAATCTGTACCAGCCCTTTTCTCCTATATATTGGGCCGGAAGGTGAATTTAATTACGTTGTTGGGTCAAGTTATAGCCCAATTTGGATTTAGTAGGCCTAATTATTTGGGTCACGACAAGCCCATCAACGCTACCGCAATCCGGGCGTATTTGTCGTGTTTTACGTAGTAGGCTGCTATAAATATCCATTGCGACAATTGTAATATCTCTCACCGTGTGCTTCTTTTTCATTTTTCATTTTTCATTTTTTATTTTTTATTTTTATTTTTGTTTCCATCTCCTTCTAGACCGTCGGTACTTACCTATATAGGAAAGTCTATCACCGGACGAATTCACCTCCGATCATTTGATTCATCCAATCGGCGCCGGAGAAAATGCAGCACCAGAGGCTGAAGCAACAGCAACAGCAAGCCTTGATGCAACAAGCTCTTCTTCAACAACAGTCTCTTTATCACCCTGGCTTATTGGCTGCTCCTCCGGTTAGATTTTATGCCTTTTTGTTGTTTCAATTTTATTAGCTTGATAAATATGGAGTTTAATTTCTATTCGAGATTCTAGCGCTTTGATTATAAGCTGCACAGTCGTTTACCTAATATTGTGTGTATGAGGTTTGAAGATGCGCGTTTGAGATTGTAGAGATGATGTCTAAGCTGCTATGCTATTGTTTTGTTTTGTGCTTATGAGGTTTGAGAATTGATTGTTTAAAATTGAGGAAATTAGCTTTTGCTCCTGAAAACTTTTCCAAAAATTTTATGCTCTAATTTTGGGGGTTCATTTCGGTTGTTTTTCTATCTTCATTAAGATAGCTCAAAAAGCATATGCTAGGCGCAGGCTTTCCTTTTTGGCGGTGTTTCTCACAGTTATGAACCACCTCCATTACAGGTTTTGAATGACTCAAGCTATAGGGATTGACTCTTTGAAACATATTGAAGT
The DNA here is from genome assembly GCA_003576665.1 of Ipomoea trifida. Taxonomy (NCBI): domain Eukaryota; kingdom Viridiplantae; phylum Streptophyta; class Magnoliopsida; order Solanales; family Convolvulaceae; genus Ipomoea; species Ipomoea trifida. Next base: position 7,757,963 of record CP025645.1, on the reverse strand, counting down.
TAGAGTGCTTTTTTCTCTTTTTCCATTTGATTCGTATTCTATACTAAGTGTTTAGCAAATAGAAAGAAAGTCTACTGAGTTTTTATAGAATAACATTCTTCTCAATGCTTCATTTTTGAGGGAGAGTAAGAGTTGGAAGGTAACTGTATGCAATTAAACTTCTTGTGCAATGCATTTCTGCCCCTGAACCTTCAGTTTTAACAAAATTTAATACTCTCAAGTGAACACATAAAAGAGTAATTTGACTAAGGTTACAGCATATCCTACTTAAAGCTATGTTGCTCTTATCTTTGTCACTACCTTTCCATTTGTGTTAGCATCTTTACTTTCTTTGTGTTAGTTCTCCAACAGCTCACTATCTCTTCCCAGTTCTTTAGACCTATTTCTAAAAAGTATATTTGCATGGATTAAGTTTTCTATTTTTTTTTTTTAAAAAATTAATTTAATGACAAAATATTTTTATCTTGCAGATTGAGCCAATACCAAGTGGAAATATGCCTCCCGGGTTTGATCCAAGCACGTGCCGCAGTGTGTGAGTGTTGGACTTATTTTAATGTTTCAATTCCTTTCTTTTCTTGTCGCATTTTTCTTTGGCTGTTGTGTATGCAACGCACGAGACAGAAGTCTATAGTGACCACCTTTTTGTTCTACTATTATCTAATTCATGTAACTCATGAATTTATAGCCTTCTATAGTGAATTCATCTGTTTAAGCAAACCCAGTTAGATTCATTTTACTTTTCCTTATGCTAGAAGAAAGGGTTATACTTATTCCTTTATCTGATCTACCTAATTCATTCTTACTACTACTGTGACTTGAAGAGGCTCTTATGTATCTGTTTATTTTTTTTTGTTTTCTTTTTTCTTTTAAAATTTCTAGTTTTGTTTATTTTCGAGAAAATGCAGGTATGTTGGCAATATTCACCAGCAGGTGACTGAACCACTTCTGCAGGAAGTTTTCTCGAGTACTGGTCCTGTTGAAGGCTGCAAACTTATACGAAAGGAAGATGTACTTTTTATATCTCAAACTTGCCTGTATATTTGACTTCTTTTCAGATGAATGGATTTCTTTTTGGCAAACTGCAAACATCTCTTGTTTTGAACAAATTTTCTTTCCATGCAGTCATCCTATGGTTTTGTTCATTACTATGACCGTGCATCTGCTACCCTTGCTATATTGTCACTTAATGGAAGGCATCTGTAAGTATAGATTAGATATATCTCTTACATGCTGGCTCTCTCTCTCTCTCTCTCTTTTGGTGATGCTTTTCATTCTGTTAATTTCAGCTTTGGACAGCCTATAAAAGTTAATTGGGCATATGCCAGTAGCCAGAGGGAGGATACCTCAAGTGTGTATTTAAATTCTGTAATTACAGTATTAAGTATTAGACAATAATCTTTATGGAATTCTGGCTAACTGGGTGATGTTATAATTTGTAGGTCATTACAATATATTTGTGGGTGACCTTAGCCCTGAAGTTACTGATGCTATGTTATTTACCTGCTTCTCAACTTACCCTAGCTGTTCGTAAGTGCCTACTCATTTCGTTCTGCAGTAGTGCTGTTACGATTTCCTTCCATTTCAGCCAAAAGCCCCAAAGCGTGGCTGCAACCAAAATGAGCTGGCTCTCAAGTAGTGAGCTTGGGTTGTCATGTTTTACCCACCTAGGCTTATAGATTGTCACTGATATCTGATCGGCTCAATATATTTGCAGTAGTGTACATCATTTGTTTTTTGTCTGATCTTGTTGGTTAGACATATAAATGCAACAGGTGCATACATACCAGTGAAATGATTTTTATTGCATACATACAGCGAGATGATTTTTGACATGCTTTGTTTTAGTGATGCAAGGGTCATGTGGGATCAGAACACTGGGCGTTCTAGAGGTTATGGATTTGTTTCTTTCAGAAATGAGCAGGTAACCTTGTTTGCAAGTATTTCCCATGCTATGGAGTGCTGTAATTTACTGCTCTGCTTTCTCTTCAGGATGCTCAATGCGCCATTAATGATCTAACAGGTGAGGAAGATGCAAAATTTTTGTTTAGTATAATTGTGTTGTATTTTTAGTACTTGAAATGCTAGAACAGAAATTGAGTGCATATTCATACAGGATGAACTATATGGATCTATGAAATAACCTTATTGTAGTAGCTCATGTCAAATTGCACGAGTTTCTGCCCTGCATTTATGTTTGCCCTTTGTTTCAGGAAAATGGCTTGGCAGTAGACAAATTCGTTGTAACTGGGCTACAAAAGGTGCTAATAACAATGATACCAAACAAAGTTCTGATGCAAAAAGTGTTGTCGAGCTGACAAATGTCTCATCAGGTGTGCAATTATCTATGTGCTGCAAAGAGTTTTTGAGCTTAAGCAAATTGATTCTTTGAAAAGCCTTTTAGGATCTGAAATTGCCATTGTATATTAATGCCTTCTGTTATCAGTTGACTTGAGCAATCAACATGGATGTTTCTTAAAATGGAGATGCTATGTTTATTTGTTACTCTCTTGCTTTTGCAGAAGATGGTAAAGAGGCAACAAACAATGAAGCTCCTGAAAATAACCCGCAATTCACCACTGTGTATGTGGGCAATCTTGCTCCTGAGGCAAGAAATTCATCTCCTTTTTCTAGCATGTGTTCTCTCTGATCTTTTCACCTTTCGTCATTTTTTTTACCCCCTGTTGTCCTTGTCACTGTTCTCAAGAATATGGCATTTTATGTTCTGGTACTCTACTACTCTCTGGTTTCTGTTCAAGAATCCTGAAATCCGCTAAATTGTTAGCCATTGAAAAAGATGGAGCAAATTGTGTTTTTGGTCCAAAAGTTGTAATTAAGTTTCTTTTTGGTTCTTAATGTTTCAGTAATTTCAATATCATCTTGCATTCACGCAATACCAAAATTCTTATTATCTATTTTTCAAAATATTAGTTCATTTAGTTGGAAATGTCATTGGGTTCTAATTGGAACTTTTTTTCTTTTTTTTTTTTCTTCAAGAAATTGGTATAAATGACATTTGGATCTAATTGAAACCAATGCCATACATTTAGGAATTAGGATCATATTGAAACTTAATTAATGTTGTGGGACCAAAAGTGAAATTTATTTGAAGATGGAAATTTTGCCTAATCAAACCCTGCATGTTGTGCTGTAGCTTTCTGCCTTGTGAAAACCATTCTTTGCATAGATGTTGAAATCAATTTTTTTAAACCACAGGTAACACAGCTTGACCTTCATCGTCATTTCCATGCCCTTGGTGCTGGGGTAATTGAGGAAGTTCGTGTCCAGCGTGATAAAAATTTTGGTTTTGTAAGATATAACACACATGCCGAGGCTGCTCTCGCTATTCAGATGGGAAATGCTCAGTCAATTCTTCGTGGAAGACAGATTAAGGTTTCTCTTCCTGATTAACAGCAAATATTTTGTTTGTCAATTGTTTCTGAACAATCTTTTGTTGTATAGAATTAACTATTTTAACCAGTCTATGCATTTCCCTTGGGAGAAAAGTGTTTCTGGAGAATAGTATTTCCAGTCCCCTGTTTTTAGGATGTCCACTTTCAATACCCCTTTCTGTCATTGTGGTGGAAATAATCCCCAACAACTGCCGCTTTGCAACCTAAATTGCTATTCACACACAAAAACTGTTTTTTTCTTTCTTGACATTGATCAAAACTGCTTTTCTTTATGTTCTTTCTTTTTACTCCATACTTTTATTTGCCCACATAGGATCCTTGTGCATTTATAGTCATTCCCGGTATGAACTGACTTACTCCCCCCCACATATACACATTGCAACTAGGGGTTTAATCACTTACTACAAAAAAAGAGGATAATCTGGAAACATATAATCAACAGGAATGAATCTGAAGGGCTCAAGGCATCTATGGCCTTGTATATTACAGTATATACAACATTATGTGCTTTATCTTTTCAGGTGTCCTGTCTGAGTGTTAAAAGCTTGACTTTTGTTCCCTTCTCTTTAATGCATTTCAGTGCTCATGGGGTAACAAGCCAACACCACCTGGAACTGCTTCAAACCCTCTTCCTCCACCAGCTCCGGCACCCATGCAGGGTTTGTCAGCCATTGATCTTTTGGCTTATGAGCGCCAGGTAGCATTGGCCAAGATGGGAGGCGTTCATGCCTTTGTGCAACCTCAGGGTCAACTTCCACCGAAGCAAGCATCCATGGGTATGGGCGTGGCTGGAGCAAGCCAGGCCATATATGATGCTGGTTTTCAGAACATGGCTGCTGCACAACAGCTTATGTACTATCAGTGATATTACGGTTTACAAGGAATTGGCATTGTGTTTGAGATCCTTTTTTTTCTTTTCTTTTCTTTTAAACGTTTTAATGTTTGGAGAGTTTGGTGTCTAGTTGTCTACTATTGATATGCTTGTCATGTGTATTTATACATATTTATGTTTGAGGTCTGTTGTGTCATGTGTGGGAATATAATATTGACAGAAGCGGGTTATGCTATTACTTATCTTATGTCTTAAACTCACGTTATTTATGATATATATATTTTACAGCGGTGAAGTTGCGCTATGTTATGTAAAAATGTACAGTTCATACTTCATATAATGATGTTTTCATTCAGTGTAACACTTCTTGAGGCAGCTTCGCACGGACCTGAGAATGTATAACGGGGTTCATGTATGATAAGTAGGGGTAATGTTTTGCATAGACACCTGCCCCCAGTTTGCACCATTAGGCATTAGCGATAAGCAAGAGGCACCCCTTTAAAAGTTCATCAATTACACGAACTCCAAGTGAGGCAAATTGTAGGGAGATGCCTTTTAATCTTCACATCTATGAACATACCTTAGAGCCTTAGAGTGCTTGCTTAGTAAATCTCTATAGCCTCTAGCAAATAGTAAAACGGAGCTTAACCACTATCCCCTCTATGTAGCTTTTGAGTAGCTACCATAAAAGCAATTAAAGCACTGCTTTTCTCCCAACAAATTGCAAGACCATAATAGATTGTCCAAAGTTCTACCATAAGATTCATGTCTACTTCCACCTCATAATGGAATGAATTCATATTGCCTCATCGCGTAACGACACAATAATGCCATGCTGGGGTAGTTCCAGTGGTCGCCCAATCCACTTTTAATCTTCCTTCCAACGGCAAGGTGAATATTTGAACCCAACTTGAGACTTGATGAGTCATTGGGAGACTTTGACCAATCAGTGGTAGTGAAAACTTCTTATACATAAAAGCGTATAGGTGGGCCCAACTCGAGATTGACCTCATTCATAAGCCTTGGGACGAGTTTATAGGGTCCAGAGACCAGAGTATAGTTTGGTAAAATCGAAAAACCAAGTTATAAAAAAAATGATATGAGATCAAAGCAAACATATAATATTTAAATGAGTTAAAAATTATTAGGTCTCCGTAGGACAAAGTCAGCGAACACATTTTGAGGCGAAAGCAGCCCATCATAGCGTGGAATGTGGGCTTATCCGTATAGATCATCACGTTACAAGTGGGCTACAAACCCAGAAAAGGCCCAATTTCCAAAAAAAGCTATTCGTAAATAGAGGCGGACCGGCCGACGTTCGATAACTTTTTGCAGTTACACTCTTTCAACATCCATCATCGAACAAATAAAAGGAAGCTCTGAGCTCGTCTTCCATGCTGGGTCTTACAGTGCTAGTTAATGCGGTTACTGCATTAAACCTCTTTAGGGTTCTTCCGTGCATCGAATTTCCGGATTATCTACAACACCACCGGATTTAATCCTATTTAGATCATAATCAGAAGCCGAAGTAGAAGAATAAAGGCAGCGGACAATGGGAATTTCGTTTAAGGTCTCCAAGACAGGTACAAGGTTTCGACCGAGAATACAAATCCACCCCGACGCAGACGCCGCCGGTGACGAGGACGACGTCGTCTCCGCTGTCCAAAATCAGAAGCACAGGAATTCAGCTCTACCTCAACATGATTCCAATTCCGCATCTGCTGCTCGGATGGGCACGGTAATTGTGTTATCTATTCTCACAATTGTGTAAATTGTTTTCTCTTTGGTGCAATTTCAGCTTATTTGATTTCGTTTTGAGTAATTCGAACACTTAAATTGAATCTCTGTGCCGGGAATGAGTTTCGTATGGCTTAATTTTCTGATGTTCTTTTGATGTTAAATATAACCTAAAGTTTTTCTTTCAGCTTATTTGGTTTCTTTTTCAGTAATTCAAACACTTAGATTGAATCTCTTTGCCAGGGGGAATGAGTTTTGTACGGCTTAATTTCCTTAAGTTCTTTTGATGTCAAATATAACCTGAAGTTTTCTTTCAGCTTATTTGGTTTCATTTTCAGTAATTTGAACACTTAAATTGAATCTCTGTGCCAGGGGAATGAGTTTAGTATGGCTTAGTTTTCTTAAGTTCTTTTGATGTTAAATATTAACCTAAAGTTTTTCTTTCTAAATGTCATTTCTTTCGAGTCTTATTCAGTCAATGATGTTATGATGATTCTTTTTTTGCTATCAAGAAATTAAAGGCATCACAAATGAATGTTTGATCTTTTTAGTTTTTGTTCTCAGTACCATTCTCATTCCATGGGATATCCAGTGAGAGCATTAGCGTTCTTATTAATAGTGTACAAAGAGGTTTCAGATTTTATCTCACACTAGTCAGCAGTGGGCAAAAAGTGTAATTATAACCAAAAGTATGCTGCCCTATGATGTTTATTTTGTTTGTCACTTGGTCATCGAACCCAGAGAATGGGTGAAAGTGTGAAATATTATTTTTGGTATATTTTGTTGACAAATTTTGATGTCATTCATGGCTTACATTATTGTGTGAACCACTTTCTTCTTATTGGTTAATAGACAATGAAATGGACATAGTTTTAACTTTTAATGACATGACAAAGCTGATCTTGCAATGTGACCAATGGATCACAATGAAAACATTGTATTTGTTGATCATAGTTAAATTAATTAGATCCTTCACAGTAGTCCTTCATTGGGTGAATTGTGAGTTATGTGCTGGAAAATCTGAATCTTTTAATGCTAATAAGTGGTTAGTTTTCAAATTCTCGTTGGATAGCATGCTCCTTTGTTTTGCCTTCAACTAATGTACTACTGCTTTACTGTATAGACTGAGGCGGCTGATCTTGACAACAACAGTGCTGGAGTCTCTGGTAGGTTCACTATTCTAAAGGATTTTCAATTTGCAACTACAAACAACACTGATTTAATTTGCTATGATTACTTTTTCTTTCTTTTATTTGACCCCTTTTGATTTTTATTCAATCCTGTGCTTCCTGTTTTTATACTTTTGCCAGAAAATGAAGTTTCATTCTCACTGAACCTCTATCTAGATGGATATTCTATTGGGAAACCATCAGAGGTTTGTAATTTCTTTGTCCTGTTTGTACTGCAAAAATAAAGGAAAAGAAAATAAAATTCTGGTCAGGTGTTTCAAACTGATAGCTATTCCACATTTAAATTTCAGAGTGATTCTTCTGGAGATGTTCCAAAATTTTTACACCCATATGATAGAGCATCTGAAACTCTCTTCTCAGTAAGTCTACTGCCAACCCCTTCTCTTTTGATTGCAAGTGATATAGGAATCTATTTTATCTTTTCCCATCCATTATATATATCTTACCAACCCATTTCCCTCTTCTTTTTTCTGCTTCTTGAGGCAATTGAGTCTGGCCGGTTACCTGGTGATATTCTGGATGACATACCATGCAAGTACATTGATGGTGCACTTGTTTGTGAGGTGAGACTTCTAGGTCCTTACCTTCAACATTTGTTACGACTGATATACCATTAGTCAATGTAGGATCATCTACATTAAAGTAATTACATTTCCTTGTGAAGCAGGAAAGAAAGAAAGAAATGAATTAAAGAGGCGGAATATTTGCTTTCTGTATGTAAAGAAATATGAGGCATTATATAGTGGCAGATCCTGCTTATTTAGTGCAATAGGGAATGGGATCCCTTAACTCTAGGCCAAATTGAGGATGTACAGAAAAATGATAGCCACATCACATCTTATTTATAGTTTTTATAAGACATCAGGAAACTATAGATGTTTGGTCATTCATGTACAGGATGTGGATTTGGGTTACACAAAACATCGGCTTATCCTTTTACCTTAAAAAAGAGATTATAGGATGAAGTGCAAAATGCCAGCTATTTGGTTTCAGCTTCACCTCTTTTCCTTACTGAAATAAATATAATATAATTATGCCTTCATGTTAGTTTGATTGCTACCTCACTTTAACTAGCTGATAGCTCACTCTGCCTGCTTCTGCGCTGATAATTTGACTTATAAAGTTTTTTGTTTTTTGTTTTGTTTTGTTTTGTTTTGTTTTGTTTTGTTTTGTTTTTTTTTTTTTTTTTTTTTTTTTTTTTTATTAAAGAAGGAATCAAATCAAAACACTAAAGCGAAAAATTTGATAATAAGATCTTAAAAGGTGGTTTGTTCAGATTTGTCAATTCTGTATACAATTTGTTTCTGCAGTTGCTGATATTGGGTGCTACCTATATCACAGGTCCGAGATTACAGGAAATGCTTGTCTGAAGCGGGACAAGGTTCAAATCCTGTTAATCTTTCTCCTCTTATCACAAAAGTACGCCTTAAAATGTCATTGGAGAATGTAGTAAAGGATATACCTTTGATTTCAAATAGTGCTTGGACATATGGTGATCTGATGGTAAGCATAATAATCAAACAGTCTTTTCATAGAACTGAATTAGTGCACATTGTTTGATGTTTTTCATTTTTGGCCAGGAAGTAGAATCTCGGATATTAAAAGCTCTCCAACCTGAGCTTTGCCTGGATCCGAGCCCTAAATTAGACAAGTTTTCCAACAAACCAGTTTCCTCAAAGGTAATGCTTTTGCAAAACTGTTGTTTGTCTTTGTATGGGCTTGAGGAAGTCTTGGCTTTGGTATTTGACTTGGTGAATTCTCTTGCAGCTAAATTTGGCCATAAGCACAATGCGCAGGAAGAGGCTAAGGCAGACCTCAAGGTCGGGAGATGGTGGAGCCATAATACAGCAGCCTGCTCATGAAAATGTACATCCACAAAGTAATGGTCCCAACAATATGTCAGCAGCAAGAACTAATAGTTTTGGGTCTGATGTCTCTATTCCAGCGTCACCTTTGGTATCTAACCAGTCAAAATATCAAATAGGGGTTGGAAGTCCAAGAATTATGCAGGATCAAAGGTCAACTGTTTTAAATGCATCAACTGCTTCTCCTGCTATGCCAGACGTGATACTTCCATACCAGGACACAGTCAGCTCTGCTTCCTTACTTGGTAAAAGAGAGAATCAAGAAGGGCAATCTTATCCTCTTGCTAATTTAAGCAAGAGACCAAGATTTACAAATATTGGGCCTGACAGTAATCAACTGCAAAACATAGGACCACAAATAGATAGTTTTAATGGACCTGATTCACACTGGAAGAATACACTATTACAACAACAATCGATTCAGAGGGGAATTCCATATGCTAACACAGGCCTACAAAAGTTTTCACAACAAACATTTGAAGGGGGGCTGAACCAGGAAGCTGGAATGCCATTCACTGTTGGGCAACAGGTAGCAAGATATGGTTTGAAGGAAGAACCAACCGAGTTAGACAAACTGGACAAGCCAGTGGTGCCCAGTAGAAGTGAAATGCAGACAGTAGACGCAGAGATGAGTCACATGGATCCCCAGCAGTCAAAACTACACCAAAGATCACCACAGCAGTTCTTGAGGTCAGGTTTCCCTCAGGCACATTGGAACAATGCTAGTCAGCCACTTGAGAACAGTGCTAGAAAGGAAGATCCATTCCAGAAGAGGAAACAAGTTCAAAGTCCTCATGTTTCTGGTGGAGGTTTTCCTCAATCTCCTCTATCATCTAAATCCGGAGACTTTTCTAGTGGTTCAGTAGGACACCAATATGGCCCAGCAGTGACAAGTGGACTTGCTGCGTCCCTGAAAGAGAAGTCTGCTGTTACATCTGTTCCTCTAGCGGCAAGTGCATCATCTCTGACTTCCAGTGTGAATGACTCCATGCAGCGACAACATCAGGCTCAGATTGCAGCAGCAAAACGTAGAACCAATTCTCTTCCTAAAACTCCCGTGATAAGTGGGGTTGGTTCTCCTGCTAGTGTTAGTAATATGAGTGTCCCAATAAATGCAAGCAGCCCTCCTGTTGGAAATCCACCTTCGGCTGAGCAAATCATGCTTGAAAGGTTCTCCAAAATTGAGATGATAACAACAAGGTATAATTTCTATGGAACTCACCATATAAGCTCATATTCATGGTGGCAAACCAACATGACACTTGCATGCCCAACCATCTACAGTTAGGTTGTGTTATCTATGTGACGATATATATGCCAACTGCACCAACTTTTACCAGTCAATCTGCTCAATTGAATAGCCTTTTTAAAAAACCATTGAGCTTAGAGCAGAATTCGTTGTGTCCCATAGTTATTGTGCTTCAATGTTGATTCAATTAAAACAACCTAGTTAGCTCTTATGTTAGATGTTTGGAGGGCTGGATGGCTCTTGATCTAACCTTTATCCTTATGGTGATATTTACAGTCCACTAGGAGGGATTGAGGATGTGCATTCATCTGAATCACATAAAAAGATTTATCAACCGACTTTACTTTCTTTGGTTATTAGGGGGAGCATCATTTCTTTGGGAAAGATAAGAATAATAAGAGCCTCACAATCTAGCATTCTTACATTTTGTTTATCTCAAATAACTCTCTTTGTTTCAGGCATCAACTTAATTCCAAGAAGAATAAGGTGGATGAGTGCCCTGTGCGAAAACCGAATGCATATCCTACTCAACAGCTGCTTGTTCATCTTTCCGGTGACTCAAATAATGAGACCATCATTGACGAAAAATTTAAATTGTCTAAGTCCCTTATTCAGGGTAGTGTGAATAGATGCAAAAGAAGAGTCTTGACTTTTACACAGACTGAGCGTGTACTTCAAGGTTTGTTAATTTTGAACTGTTAGAGCTAGATTGATGCTTTTATTTTTCTAATCGTTTTGGCTGGTTTCCTTTATCTACCAGGCAATGCTTTCTCAGTTGTTCCGAAATCACGAATTAAAATGATAATGTCAGAGAAGCCTAGTGATGGCACTGTAGCTATACATATTGGGGATATAGAAGATAATGAATACATTGCTGCAGAGGATTACCTACCTATACTGCCAAATGCTGTGAGTACCAAATGCATTGCAGTCATAACTATGAAATTTTCCTTTGAAACTTGGCTTTGCAAGTAGGGTATTGATTACCCCACATTAGACCACTTTACCTTGCCCTATGCACTCCTTCACTGCCACTGCATTGCCATCCCTATTCTCAAGTGTCCAGTAGAAGTTAACCATTAATTGAGGTTGGAAGAAATTATGGAAATGATACTGCAATAGATATAAAGCCTATATCCATCTTTCAGAAACTTCCTTCATTGTGGGTTAGGGTAGATACACTTAAATATTGTTTACTCTTACTTTTGATGTTGCCTTATTCATTTACTTGGATGCCTCATTTCAACTTTGAAGTGGTTTTTAGGTACAATTACAGAATCGCTTCATTTTCAGCATGAAAGGATGTGTAGTTTCAATCTTAGTGAGATGCCCAGTGGGCATCATAATCATAGTATATTACTATCTAGATAGAATGTTTGATATTAAAATGAGTTTTTGTTCTTGAAATTGCGAAATAGGAGGGTGACTATGGCTTTTGGGAGAGAGCCTTCACTATAGACTCATTTAAACATTTAGAAGAAAGAGTTACAAATGAATGTGTGTGTTTTAACCTTGTTCTGACGTTTACCCCCTGATTTTCTTGTGACAGCATTTTGCAGACTTACTTGCTGCACAATATTGTAGACTGGTATGTTATGTCAAATTAAAGAGATTTTTTATAAAGTATGCCCATGTACATCCGTATTCAGTAACCTAATTTGCATATACAGATGAACCATGAAGGACTTTTTGTGGATGATCATGTCCACCCAAAACCAGTACGTGTTAATAATCCCTCAAGCAGTCAACCTAATATGCCGGGACTCTCACCAACTAGTGCAGGAACCGATATGCAACAATACTCCGAAGGAGTTTCAGGTCTATCTGGTGAAAGTAGTAAGGCTACTAGCAGTGTTAATGCATCTTTCAACTCAACCCAGAATATTCAAGGCACGAGATTGCTACCTCCTGGGAATACACAGGCATTACAGCAGCTTTCTCAAGGTGTATTGCCTGGGGTTTCAATGCCTTCTAGGCCACAGCAACCTGATATGCTACCACCTCAGCAGCAGCAACTACAACAAAATCAACACTCTTTGATTCAACAACAGCATTCACAGTTCCAAAGATCATCCCTGATGATGGCTGCAAACCAAATGTCTCATTTGAATGGTGGAAGTGGCAACCACTTGGCTAATAAAAGTTCCCCTCTCCAACTTCAGATACTACAGCAGCAACAACAACAGCAACAGCAGCAGCAGCAGCAACAGCAACAACAGATGCAGCCACAAATGCAAAGGAAAATGATGATGGGTCTTGGAACTGTAGGTATGGGAAACATCAGCAATAGCATGGTAGGACTTGGAGGGCTGGGCAATGCGATGGGCATGGGCATAAGGGGAGTTGGTGGCTCTGGAATTTCTGCACCAATGGGTTCTATTCCAGCAATGGGCAATTTGGCTCAGAACGCAATGAATGTGAGCCAGGCATCGAATATTAGCAATACAATCAGCCAGCATCTTCGTTCTGGTCAGATTATGGCCTCAAAGTTGAGAATGGTACAGAACAGAATGAACATGCTGGGGGCCCCACAATCAAATATTGGTATGAGTGGAGGTAGACAAATGCATCCAAGCTCTGCTGGCCTTTCAATGTTAGGACCTGCCCTTAATCGAGCTAATATCAACCCAATGCAAAGAACGGCATTGACGGCTTCAATGGGTCCCCCCAAGTTGATGACAGCAGGGATGAACCTTTACATGAACCAACAACAGTTGCAGTTGCAACAACAGATGCAACTTCAACAGCAACAACAGATGCAGCGACAGCTGCAGCAACCACAACAGCAACAGCCGCAGCAGCCACAACAGCAACAGCTGCAGCAGCCACAACAGCAACAAGAGACAACTTCTCCTTTACAGCCTGTACTTTCACCTCCACAAGTGGGTTCACCATCAAGCATGGGAATTCCACAACAAATGAATCAACCAACCCCGCAACAACAGTCTAGCCCACAGCAAATGAGCCAAAGAACTCCCATGAGCCCACAGCTGAGTTCAGGAGCTATACATCCCATGAGTGCTGGTGGTAATCCAGAAGCTTGCCCAGCAAGCCCTCAGCTTAGTTCTCAAACCTTGGGATCTGTTGGTAGTATAACCAATTCTCCAATGGAGCTACAAGGTGTGAATAAGAGTAACTCCGCAAGTAATGCATAGTTAGTTACTATACAAGTGTTGGGAGATTGGTGTTCATATGATGGTGGTGCTTTGGCAAACGTTTTAAGGCTAATAGCTTGGATGAACTAGTTCTGGTTGATAGGTTTTAGAATACCAATAAGAAAGGGAGAAAATTGGAGATTTGGCATGCAGTTTGAAGCCTCTGGACCTCAAGAATAACAATCATGCACATAACTGGCTTCCTCAGATGTTCAGAGTATATAGTAATTTTTTCAACCAAGGCTAGTGCTCATATGTTCATGGTAGGCTTTAGCTAGCAATCCAAATTCTGTGCTCATCTGTGGTTGTATCATTATCATAATCATATGTTTATTAAAGTAGTCAAAACTGTAGTAGACTAAGATGCTATTATAATTGAAAAGAACCTTTCTTAGTTTCTTCTCCCAACCCTTTCTTATACTTGGTATTTATCAGTAATATCACCGACCCTACTCGCCTCTTGTACTCTATTTCATTCTTGTAGATTGTAGGGTATGGGTAACTAATGAATATTGTTAACAGGAGTTGGCATAATTTGCTTGAGAGATTTTGGTGAATGGATGTGTAATCACATTAATACAGTAAATTTTTCATTCAGTCAGTTCAAAAAAAGAAGTGCGATTGTAAAAAAAAATGCATTGAGGCAATACTTCTACAAGAAGGTTGGTGTCCTCTGCAGTCTGCACTAGTGCAACCACTTGCAATTGTGCCCATAATAACATCTACCTTGAGCATAATATCGACATGGCTGCTTCACAATAGAAACTTCACTCCGGCTACTGGACAGGGAATTTGGTCTTGTTTGATCACTAGGATGATGATTTCTGTTTCCTGCATACCCATGCCACATTGTTGGAAGGACCGGAATATTGGAATTTATGTTTTCACCATGGGTAAATGCTCCTCCTCTTGGGGCATTATAACTTGCATATTGTGTATTGTAGGGAGCTGAAGTATTCGCATTAGCATCAGTCAAAGGTTGCCGCCTCTGATTCTGCACCCTCAATGGGCTCTTCATAGGTTTAGAGCTACACTGTACACTGATGTGCCCTCTGCATGGGCTCCTTGAACTATTCATCACATTTGCACCACTCAAAGGTTGCCTCTGATGAATCCTGTCATGAGATGATGGTGGCGGCTCATTATGATTAATAGTCTTTCCCTCTATTTCATTTAACTTGGTATCATTGCTGCACCTCTGATGTTCGTTCCCTGATTTCTCCAAGTTCATCGATGCCATATGCCTTGTTTGCTCTTTGCTTCTAACTGGGGCTTGCTTCTGGCATTCTGCTCTCTTCACCCTGTCATATTTTGTGCAGTCAGGGAACCGTTATAGAGAAATAATAGAATATGAGCATCAAAGAAAGTTGATAGTTGATACTCTTCCATGCAGTTTTTGTTTCATGTAAAATCTCATTTCTAATTAGTAATTACCTATTCAACTTTGGCTTCATTCGCATTTCCTTTTCTGCAATTCGTGCTTCCCTATTTGTTCGGGCAATAGAACCTCTAGCATGTTTTTCTGACAACATTTTCTGCCGTTGCCCTTCGTCTTCCCATCTCTAGTCAAAGAAAAAAAGTAACATCAGTCATCAGCCAAGTGCGATAAAATATGCAGAGATGTAGAAAAGAGGGCTTAACCAACCTGTCTCATTGTTTTTAACCGATAAAGGTTTCTTCCCTTGATGAGGAGGGGATGGAGTGCAGGAAGTGGCTTCTCCCCTTTGCTCCATAGTACTTCAATCTGAATTAATCAAGAAATTTATTTAAAATTGAATAGAAGTCCCAATCCATATAATTAATTGGTAACCAGTTCTATGATCTCTTCTACTCTGATCATGCAAGCTCATACTAGCAGGACAAGGTTTTTTTTTTTTTTTTTTTGAAGATGCAAAATACAGAAACAGTGGCTATAAGTTTTTAAACTTCATATGAATGTGAATTTATGATGTCGATGCAAGACTAACAGCTTATCCACCAACTTCATACAGAATTCATTTATCATGGGTAGAGTTGTATGTTCATAAAATTGGCATATACTCTGTAACTAGATTGGTTCTGAAACTCACAGTAAATGTATGTTGTTGTTTTGCCATGCCATAGCTCTCTTTTACAATTCTTCCTGCAACAACCCTTGTACCGCATGGAGGCGCACTAGCGCTCCTGGAAGCAATATTGAACCTGGTAGACCATAAATACCACTGCATTAAGGATTTCTAGTACAGCACAAAACATATGCAATAAACTATATGATACCCAATATGTCAACAAGGTATTTAAACCTTTAGGCAAATAGGTAACACTTGAAAGAAGTTTATCATGCAGTAAAATGCTTACATTTCATATACATTTTGTTCAAACAAAACAACATCTCCAGTGCATGCATCACCTGCATAAATTCAGGAAGTTAAGCTCAGAATAGCAAAAACTAGAATTAGCTCTCAAACCAACATTGAATTAGGTTTTATCAAGTGATGATAGAATCAAAAGTCTCTCCCTTAAAAACACATGATGCTATATAATGGATGTTTCAGAAATTTATGAAATGATCGAGAATACCTTTGCAGTTCAATACAAAACTAGATACAGGATACTTCTTCTCTCCACCACCATTGACAACACTGAAGCAAAAAGAAAATGTTTTATGCACTAATTTCCAAGTCACATTAGCAAACACAGAAAATGGGAGGAAATGAAAGGGAAGTTACTCAATATGCTCCTTGATACGCTCAATAAGCGTAGCTTTTTTGCCAGTCAATCTCAATCCATGCTTCCTTAGATAGACCTTGCACTGATCAATTTTTAGCTTTTCAATCTCACCATCTGTCACCAAATGCAGAAACGGCAATGAGCTGAGAAGATTGAATTTAGCACAAAAACACCAGATGCCATAGCTAACAAGGAGTTCCAACTCCTATCTATTTTGATTTTTGAAATGAAGAAATAATCACAACAGGAAAAAGGCCACGTTTGGCAAACCTAGAATCATGTTTTGAACACTCTCATAACTCTTCTGATCACTCTCGTCAACATCAATGGCGTCTTGTTCTTCCCCATCACTATCATCAATAGCATCGGAAACACCACGCCTATAAAAACAACAAACATTCATAATACATTAATATTTAAACATCTCGCAGAAGACGACTGAAGAATCTTCAAATTTATCTCTGGAATTTCTTCAAACATGTGGTGTGTGATTAAACAGGGAAAAGAAATGATACTATGGCTACCTGGATTCAGTTTTCTTACTACTGATGGAGAGGCTTGAAATTTTCGATCTTGTCTCTTCAAGAATGCCGAAGGTAGGATCTTCTTGCGAATTGTCGGAATCATAATAAGTGTCAGAATCCGATTCAACGCAGTGAAACTTCTCAATAGATGCCATTTTTCTTTCTCTCTATTCTGCGACTATGCGAGGGAGAAGTCGACAAAGATTGAGCTTTTAAATGGAATAATAATATTTGACCGTTGCAAAACGTTGCCAACATATTTAGGAAATTTTAAATAATAATTTCGCCCCATTTTCCGGAAATTTGGTGTAAAAGGCAATAATTAAGTGACTAACTCCACTCACAATATTTTTTCATTTTTTATGATCAAGGAATTCAAATTCCTAATTAATTTGAACTCAGAGATGCAATATTATTCTCATTGCCCCAACCTGGTAGAGCATGTAGGTAGAAGTAAATGACAATAACTCAGTGACTTAGCGTGGGCATAATCCTCACACTGTTGTTGCCAAATTTCGAACATTGATCTCTTCTTCCTAATACTGTTTACTAAACCACTGAGTTAAACCCGTGCAAACAACCTAGTCATATTACTCCAATAACAAAATATTCAGAAGTTGGTTGAACGAGCTTGATAATTATAAAATTCAATTTTTTTTTGAGTACTACTGACTGCACAACGAGTCAACAGTTGTCTCCACTAAGGCTCGAACCCACTCTCATCATCAATGCGGTAATGTTAATCGGGACACTGGATGCCACTTGACCATAAAATTCTAAATTTAACTCCACGTGAAAACAATCTATTAACCTTCTTAATTTGAATCGGTTAATTATATAAAAACTACAAACTTTTCCGTAAATTCAAAAGAGCAGCCTTTGTTTGGGGATTAGTAGAAGTGCACCGTCGGTATATCTGTTAATTGCACCATCTGTTCACATCTTTTATACTCTGCTAAGTGCTAACCATTAACTTCCATCTCGTTGCAGTTAGTAATGACTAATGTGGCTGCATTTACTTCAATTCTCTAATATTCTTTAATCTAATCTCTGTTTCTAAATTGGAGAAATGTACAAATAAACACTGGTTTCATTTTTCCAAAAAAAAAAATTGAAAAATTCCTCCGGTTGCAGTCTTGCAGAGATTAGTAGAGGGGACTTAAGAAAATAAATAAATGACAAATGAAGACACATAGGTATATATACTCACTCTTGCAAGACAGGGAGAGATATGAAGGGGAAATTGGAAATAAAACGACAATCTAAATCACAGCATTTGTCGAATGAAAAAGACGGGTATGAACGGGAAAATGGAAAATCAAAGAGCTAAAATGTGAGATGATTTCTGAAAATAATAAACCAGATGGCTGCTACTCTGTTTACATGTCATATAATGGTATACCTTTGAGTTTTCTTTCCACAGTAAGAGGACAAATCTCTTTGTAATGATATTGTAGAGATGCAAGACTTTCTCAGCATCATAAAATTTCTGGCATCTAATGTGTGGCGCGAATCACAAATGAGCCTGGCTCATGAGAATTGGGTATAGAATCCAAGTCATGAAGGCTTAGCAAGCGAGATATTCTTAGCAATCTTTTAGACAGACTTGAGGTCGAAGGCAACACCACTTCACCAAAGCTTCTTTCTCACCCAAAAAAGGAGGAAAACAACACCAAGGACTACCGCCACAGGGGCCCATTTTCGAATCAAAGCCTGAAGCGTAAGAGAAAAAAAAATCAGCAAATAGAGCATCATTAGGTTAGAAAATGAATACTAAATTAACACTAAAGTTTAATGTTCCACAATACTCTAGAATGAAAATGAAATTGAACCATGCAATTCTAATAGATCACTTGGTAATTCTTGGCTTTCGATTTTTCTTAAATCTTTCAGACTAAAACAAAATTGAAAAATGCATACACAGAGCTATATTAATATATTATGTCACATAATTTCTAGCTACTACAAATCTACAATTCTGGACAGCTTCTGTAATGAATAATAGTTACTAAACTACTATAAAGTGCTTGTTTATCCAAGATTTTTTGGAGCTTATCTAAAACAAAATGTAGAAGCTGGGACAACTATTTATCCGCATATTGACAAACAACAAACAAAAATAAAGCTTCCAATAAGGAAATAAATGCATCATATAGACAAATTGAATAAACTAACCTGACGATTCAAATCCCTTGCTTTATCAGCATAGACGCGAGACTCTGATGTCAAGCGGCTGGACATCTGGCTGACCTCTGCAAAATTTGATATAGTAACAATCTAATTATTTTTGTGGAGATAATTCCTTTAAAAGGAGAAAGAGCTCAAGGAATGGATAACTTACGGTCCAACTTTTCACCAACCCCAAGAACTTCTTGTACATTGCGTGTCATTATCTGATGAACTTCATAAAGCTCATCATTCAACTTAGCAATATTGCGTTGAGTTCTTGTGTCTTGGTACAGTTTCTTTGTCTTTTGTATGAAAGTATCTTTAAACATGCCAAATAATCATACATTTAAAAAGAAACATCAGTACTTATAGAAAAGATATCAATTCTTAAAATCTCAAGGGGAATTAAGATCTCACCAAACTTAATAAAAGCGTAAGGTCTAGCAGCAGTTTCAATTTGACTACCATTCACACGCTCAAATTCGTTCTTAAGGTCTTCCAGGTATTGAAAGGCAAGTTTCTTGGGATACGAACGGTCACACATTGTTAGATAACAAACACGCCCTTCAATTACATAACTAAGAGACAAGTTAAGAAAGCACTAAATACACATAACAAGTGTTTCACAGCATAAAGGGAAAGATCTAAACCAGCAGAAACATTATCATGAAAATAGACAGTAGCACACACATTTAGACCACCTATGTCGGGCGTGAAGTAGTGAATCTGTATGCAACCCATATATAAGTTAACATGTATATATTACAAAATGAAATAGGTCTACATCGTTTCATTGTGGTCAGTGATCCTCTCATCTGAAGGAAAAAATCCCATTCATCTCAACTAGAAATCAGGAATGTTTAGTAGATATCCTAACTGGAAGGAGCTATTATATGAAGACTTGTGTACTTAAAACATGGCAGTAATCAGCCATTTCAACTGAAAAGAGGAAAGTGGTAGTAGCAAAGTGTCCTTTGAGTTCCCTCAACAGATGGCACCTGTCAAAACACAATACTTCAGGGTAATAATTTTTATGAAACAATAGAAAGGATACTGAAACATGTAAGGGCCAGTCTCAATAGACATTCTTGAAGGTTCATTATGGCCAGTTGCAAGGTTCTTGAATAAGCTCTTGACCTGTTGCTTGTAGAAATCTGCATCTGGTATATCACGACCGTCATCCAATCCTTCAGCTAAAGGAAGGCCATCAACAATACGGGCAATCATAGTCAACTTCACCATCTTTCTTTCAAGAGGACAAAACTGCATAAAAGAAACCATAAAGGAGCTATGAATAGGGATTCTTCACAACCCAACACACAGTATGGATATTTCTACTTTCATAAACAATTCCTAAACATATACCAAGGAGTTATTAACAGAGCATACAAACTCAATTTTCAATCCCTGTGCAGGAAACATCACTCCCATATCTTCCAGAAAAAAATGAGCCTAATTATGTCTATTTAGACCATGGTGGCAATGCAAAAAAGTTGAGTCCACCTTCCCACAATATTTTCTGGCTCGCCGGCCTAACCAGTGACAACTGACAACACCATTCCCCTTCTGTCAGCACCAAAAAGGACACTTAAACTACGTTTAGCTATTGAACAGCAGGACATCAGTAAACAGCATTCACATGTTCCTCAATTACGCAAGTACTTCCTATTCAACCAAAATAAAATGATAGCAAAATCTAACACCAACAAACTAGCAAATGTCATGCATTTCAGCTCAGCAAAAAAGGAAAACAAGGAAATTGACCATGCAAATGCGATTTGAATCGACGAAGAATGGATAATCGCGTTTAACCATATACCTTTGTTACGTATACGAGCCTGTAAATCCGTAGATGTGTCCTACTTCTCGATCTCCTCTACGGATGGACAATTCTAGGAGTTGTAACAGCGGTTTCCGATCCTCGTCTTCCTCTGAGCTATATTTCCGACAACGATTGATATTTACGGGATCGGAATCTGTGGAATGCCGGAGAGGGTTTTGCAGGGATCGAAATGATAAACGGAAAATGCGTTGTGAACTTGTAATTCCAGCTATCAGTGCTTGGACAGTTGGCTGCCGGATTAAGGGTAAATTAGAGATTTCCACTTTTAAGTGTTAATTCTCCTTCCTTCACCATTAAGTCAAAATAAGTCTAAAGGGTATGTTTGGTTAGATGGAAAATTTTTTCCATGGAAGTTGTTTTCCTTAAAGTGGAGGAAAATATTGTTTTGTGATGTTTGGTTCATGGAATTTCATTCCTTAAATTTGAGGAAAACAAAATCCTTGGTTGGACCAAGGATTTTGTTTTCCATGGATGTTGGGAAGAAAAATTGGTATGATTGGACAAATTTACCCTTTGTGTTATTTTCTAATTATTATTACTTTTATTAATTTGTAGGGGCATATAGGTCTTTATACACATTATTCCTTACCATTTTAAATCCAACCAAACAACATAATTTATTTTCCCACCAACTTCTTTTCCACCAACCAAACAACATAATTTAGTTTTCTGATAACTACTTTTCCACGGAATTTCACTTCCACTCCCCTTCAAATATTTTCGGCTAACCAAACGAGCCCTAAATTTTACTATGACGGAGTCAACAATCCATTAAGTCAAATCTCCTCGAAGAAGTATAATTTCTTCTGAATATAGTTCAATTAATTCAAAATAAGTCTATAAATTTTGCTATGGCTGGACTAACAATCCACCAATACAACCTTTATGGAAATCAATAAAAGATTGCTAAGTACAAACTCTAATAAGCCATTTTTAGGGTATTTATACAAGCATGAAAATTGAATTCCCTCAGCCAAAATATGAAACTAAATCTCTAAAATATGTTGATTGATTACAATTTGATTGGTTTCCAAATATGGCATAACTATTATTCGAATAAAGTAACAAATTTGACTGAGGAGAATCACGGGACCCCTCGTCCTAACCCACCAGTATAATAATTGCAAACTAGTCTTTACAAATTATAGTAATTTTTAGTTCCACTCAATGAGTCTTATAACTTGAATTTAAGTTGAAACTTAGTGTTTTGGCACTCTGCATTAACAATAATAACAACTTAAGCACTTAACAACACAGCTTTTTATATGTTCATTTATTTGTATCAAAATAGGAACATTGTTGCCAATCCTTAGGCTGATTGTTGGATTTTGTGTTCGGTTTGGTGGGTGGCCAGTCTGTTGGAGTTTGTTTCACTTGCAAAGCTGCTTTTTATAGACACTCTTTTTGGCAGCCTAATTCAGCTGTTCCTACCATTTCAGGTATTGCTTAAAAACCAAAACACCATTGCTTTTGAGTACAAAGATCATCTACCATAGCATTTCTGCTCAACAGAAAGTGTCATAAAACTCCAAGATTTGCTCCATATAAGTAGTGTTGTCTCTGATAATCATTATATCAGAAGCATAGTGTCTAATCTGTAGAAAAATGTGGTTGATTGGATAGTTGGTTAAGCTGGAGAAGCAGGGCACATGCTGAAGCACCTGGATCGATTTCGACATGGGATTTTAGCATGTGCTCTCCTTCTCCACCTTAAAGGCTCATCCTTTTTTGTCAGAAGCCTGAGAATTCAATGCAACAATGCAATGCAGGCAAGTGTTCTTTCTGTTTTCTGTTTTTTTTTTTTTTTTTTTTTTTTTTTTTTTTTTTTTTTTACTTTGTAATAAATTGCAGCTAATAACACATTTTTCCCAAATGGGAGATCATGAGATTGGTCTCAGTGGAGGCGATATTGACTCTTTGCGCTTCAACAGGTTGAGAAAGTATAGATGAACAGATACTGCAATGTAATAGAGTCAGTAGTACTCAAAAAACAAACATTACTGGACTATAGCATTAATTTTGCATGAAATTTAGTTTTTTTTTATGTATGTCAAGATTAGATTTACATCCTTGTAAGAAAATTGAATGAATATGGAAGGCTATGAGAGGTTAGGAAAAGGCCAAGGCTTCGGTTTCTGCACGAATCAGACTAGCATAAACGCCATCGAGCTGGGAAGCCATGAGTCTGTCATGGCTTCCATATTCTGCCACTGCACCTTCCTTCACAACAGCAATCATGTTGGCTTCCCGGATTGTGGAGAGGCGGTGAGCCACGACTACTGTGGTGGCGTGATTGGAAATCCTCCTGATCGCGTCTTGCACGTGTTTCTCTGATTCCAAGTCCAGAGCACTGCTGGCTTCATCCAGTAACAGCACCTTTGGTTTCTTCAGTATAGCCCTTGCAATCGCGATTCGCTGTTTCTGTCCACCGGATAACTGCACCCCACTTTCGCCAACCTGTGGGATAGTGAGTTAGAAATATCAAGAAAGTGGAATAAAAGGTAATTCAGGGATAAGAAGTCAAGAACCTTAGTTTCATAGCCTTGAGGAAGGCCAGAAATGAATTTGTGAATGTAGGCTTCCTTTGCAGCCTCTTCAATCTCGGCCCAGGAAGCATTAGGACACCCGAACGCTATGTTCTCTCGTATGGTTCCTGCAAATAAGACAGGCTCTTGACCAACTAAGGCTGTTTGCTTTCTCAACCATTTCAGATTAAGCTCCCTCAAATCAACCCCTCCCATCAGAATACTCCCTTGAATTGGATCATAAAACCTCTGAATCATCCATATCACTGTTGACTTGCCTGATCCACTTGTGCCTACTAAAGCCACCATTGTTCCACCCTTGATCTCGAGGGAGAAGTTACTTAAGACGGTCACATCTGGCCTGGATGGATATGCAAATCTCACCATCTTGAACTCGACATCAACTGGCTTTGCCATTTTCAGTTTTCTGCCTTTCTGTGAGTCGCTGCCAATCAAAGGAGAGCGGTTTATGATTGCCAACACAGCAGGAATAGCAGTCGAGGCCATTGAAGTATCTGGCGCAAGGCCAGCTAGTTGTCCCACAGAAAATGAGCTTAGCACGAGAATCAGAAAGATCTTGTACACATCTCCAAAGTTGGTGTACCCTTGTTTTACCAAGTAGGCACCAAACCAGAGAGTTAGAGTATAAGCGCCATACATTGCACCTTGAGAAATTCCTAGTGCTAAGCCAAGAATCTGTGATCTCCTGACAGATGTTTTTTTGGGCTCAGATAATGCATTCTCAAACGAATGAACTATGTGCTCCTGAGTTGAGAACGTCGCCACTGTTCTTATATTCGACACTGCACCTGCAGCAATGTTGCTAGCTCTAGCATAAGAGGTGTTATCGAGTTTAGGCCCCACGTTCATTATCAGACTGAAATAGCTAGCTCCTAGCGTGAACGGTGTGAGGGCAGCAGCCAACAAAGTTAACCTCCACTCGAGTGAAAACGAAATGCCAAGTCCCACTGCTGCTGAACTCAAGCCCATTAATAGAACTGAAAACCGGTCACCAAGTACTGATCTGAAGCTAACTGAATCAATAGAGAGCCTAGACACAAGAACACCAGTGGAATTCTCATCAAAGTCAAACCAGCCAGGTTCTTGTTTCAGTATGGATTTAAACAACAAGTTTCTGATTCTCGACGTGAGCTTTGTACCAGCTAAGCCACAGAACCCTTGCTGGCATATCATGGTTACTATACATCCAAAGCCAAGGCCAACTAGTATCAAGCTAAGGTACCCAACTTTTGTTTTCAATTCTGAAATGTCCTTATCGAAATACACTTTAAGAGCTTGGCCTAGAATTAAGGGATAGATAGAGAGAATTGCACCTGCATGCATACCCATTATCATCCCCACTAATAATATGGTAAATTCTGGCCTTTGCAGGTTCCATATCTCAGAAAGCCGATAATTCTTCAACTTTGCTTCTTCTCCTTCTTTGTGCCCTTCTTGAACAGATTCAAGATATTCCTCTCTTGGTGTTTCATGCATATTTTTCACTTTTGAAATATAATGCACAGATTTTTCATATGCAGAGAACTCCAAATCTTTTCTCACATCGTTTTCATTTGACAAAGGTTTTGACACTGCAACTGAAGCAAGCTTCACAAGGTCCAAATAGGCTCCAGCCTTTTCCATGAGTTGATTATGGTTACCCGATTCAACAACCGAACCATGATCCAGCACATGAATAGTGTGAGCGTTCCTAACCGTGGCTAACCTATGAGCAATGACAATGGTGGTTCTGCCCATACAAATCTTATCGATAGCCTGCTGAAGTATGGCCTCAGATTCAGGATCTAAGGCGCTCGTTGGCTCATCTAACAGCAGGATTTTGGGGTCTTTGATCATTGCTCGAGCAAGAGCAATACGCTGCTTTTGACCTCCAGAGAGTTGAGCTCCTTTATTCCCAACCTGCAAGAAATATGACTATTTTACATGTATGCTTCTAAAGTAATTTACAGTTGGAACAAGTAGTGAGATTCAGAACACAAAAATTTTCACCTGTGTATCATATCCATCTGGAAGGTTTGAGATGAAGCTGTGAGCATTTGCTGCAATGCAAGCAGCAATTGCTTCCTTCTTTTTAGCGTTTTCCTTTCCCATCATCACATTTTCCAGTATTGTCGTACCAAACAGCACAGGTTCTTGCCCAACCATACCTATCTGACTTCTTAGCCACTTGACTTGCAGTGTCCTTATATCATGACCATCCAAACTGATAAAACCTGCAAATTTTCATCTTTTTCAATCCTCAAACTTAATTAAAATGATTTCTTTTTCCAACCATACTATATATCCATGATCTATTGGCTTACCCTGGGCAGGGTCATAGAACCTTTCAATTAGTGCAAATATGGTTGATTTCCCACTTCCACTAGAGCCAACTAGTGCTGAAGTTTTTGAAGCTGGAAAGACTAACTCAAGAGACTGAAGAATCTGGACCATTGGACGCGAGGGGTAGGCAAAGGAAACATATTTGAATTCGATTTTCCCTCTTATACTTGATAAGCTCAGCCCTTCTGTACTGTAGGGATCAATCTCTGGAACTCTATCTATGACTTCAAAAACTCTGCTAGCTGCTACAGTTCCCTGTGCAAACTGAGCAAAATATGACAGTGACAGTGCCAGACCCCTGGAAATTGAAAATGACATGTTTATATTATTTCAAAGTTTTTCCAAGAAAGTAAGTTTTACTGCTAATTTAGACCATTATAAATTATCCATAACGATATTTGCCTATTTTTGGCCTATGCTGCATATTTAAACAAGAAGAGTGTTTTACCGGCTTCCAACATTGACACCAAAGAAACAAGCAATGGCTGCACCTCCTGAAATCTCCTTCTTAGCCACTAGAATCGAGCCATACCAAAATGCCAGCGCCCACGTTGCATAAGTAATAAAATAAATGATTCCCAATCCTGCACCTTTCGCGAAGCCTAACCTTGCTCCAAAACGTACTGAATTTTCAAGTGAATCAGAATACTTTGCAGCTAAATAGTCCTCTGCTACAAATGAAGAAACTGTTCTAATTGAACTTATGGCTTGCTCTGCTATAGTCCCAGCTTTTCGATAAGATTCCTTTATAAAAGAAATAAACAAGATTCAGAAGATGATCATGCTGCAACCCAGAAATGTTAGTTGGTTTTAGATATAATGGAGACTTCACCTCTTCTTTTGCGGTTAGGCCAACATATACGGCCTTATAAACAATGCCACATAACATATTTAATGGGATCACTGCAAGCACTACCAGAGATATTTTCCATGATCTCAAAAACCCAACTATGTAGCCACAGATGAAGGTGAATATGTGATGAACAAAATGTGCCATCTGCCAAAAACACAAGCATTAATTTCAAAGAAGGGTTCAGAATACTAACAAAACTGTCAAGGAAAAGGTCATATTGGATATATTTTACCTTTTCCCCCATTACTTCTTGGATTTGAGCAACATCACTTGAGATTCCATGCATAATATCTGCAGTGTTCATTTCTGTGTCAAAATAACCAATATCCTGTCTCAAGACTGCTCTTAGATACTTGGTCCTTATCCTGTAAACTGATCTTTCCCCCACAATTCTCCAACAAGTAATCTCTGGCATGAGATAAATTACAGTTAGTGTCACTGACTGACAATTTTCTTCCAAATCAAAGTTGAAAATTTCAAGGAAAGAGTATAAATAAAGGAAAAGAAATGTCATGTTGTTACCCAAGTATGCTCCAACCACAACCACTGCTGCCAGTCCAGTCATAAACAGACATGCCTGTGCAGTATATTAAACATCAGAAATTTCTTGAACAAAAAAAAAATATTAACTAATTATGACTATTTTAGGGGTGGCTTTGCTTTTTACCTGTCCTATGTCCTTCATCATTTGTTCTTTATCTGTATCCTGGGCAATCTTATTGACAAAATCTCCAAAAAGATAAGAATACCATGGAAGAGATCCTCCATTTATTAGAGCTCCCAGACAACCTAGCATAATAAGAATCAAATCCAACCTGGTTGAGTACTTGAATAGGCTAAGCAGCCCAACTGACTTTGGTGGATCTGCCTCTTCTTCATCAGCTTCTTCGTCGTCGTCGTACGATAAGCCTCCATCATCTTCAGTGTACATATCTTCCAGCCCATAGTGATGAATATTTGATTGCCTAGAATAATGATTGAAATGGTGGCCATGATCAACACATTTCACCTCATAATCATCATCCCCACCCTTGATTCCATACTTCCAATCATCAAAATTTCTGTGATGGTGATGAAATGAATTGATTTCTTCTCTGTCATAATGATGCATACTGAGTTCATGTTTGTCTTTGTCAGCTAAAGATCCAGTAGGCCATTCCTTAATAGTGTCAAGCCTGAAAGTTTGTTGTGGCTTAGTATTATGTTCTTCACCTGCAGAAATACTGGCCCTGGAAAAAGAATTCCCATTCTCACCATTACCAAAGCTCTGAAGCTCAAGTCTACCGGATGAAACGGCACCGTAGCCGGAGAAAGAGTGTTGAAAGTGGGGGTTTAAAAAGCTCTGGAAAACACCGGAAGTGGGAGAAAGATGAACATCATTAGCTGATTTCTTGAACATTGTTCTGGGGCCTTGAGAGGCTATCCAGGGGCTCAATGCGGTGCCAAGACTGCGACTTTCGTCCCACCCTTTGCTCTGACACTGCCAAGAAATCTCTCCCTGCCATGACCTGTCGTCGTCGGCGGCGAAAGGGCTGGCCGGAGTGGGGTGGCGGGGGCTGGAAAAGCGGTGAGAGGTGGAGGCGGAAGAGGGGGAGTGGGGTTGGGAAATCGCCGGCGTCGTGTGGAGAGGAGAATGCGGCCTGCTGAAGGAGGGAGAAGAGTAGTCTATGCCGAATGGAGAATTCGCCATGGTTGCCGTGCTGAGGACTGAGGAGGGAAGAGAAGAATATGAAAATGGAAGTTAAGCTCTAATTATATTGCAACTAATCTTCAATAGCTAAATTTTTAGCACAAATTTTTAAATACCAACTAAAAAAAAAAAAAAACAGTTGCAGACGCGCTAGCATGCATTATTTTTTTTTCTTTTTCTGTGCTAGGGGACTCACAAAAAACTCATATTTGCAAGAGAACGTCACAATTTCTCTCCCCTCCCCCTTCTCTCCTCCACGTCACCTATGTTATTCTCAAAAACCCTGAAAACCACTAATGTGGGTAGCCTCAATGTTATTCTGTAGAATAATATGACATCTCTGTAATTTCAATATTATAAGACTAATTCAAATTTGATTCGAGCTATATTTGCAAAATTTAACTCTTATTCAGGAAAAAATCTAACTCAAACTTATTTTAATATGGGACATCATTTACAAGAGTTGAACTTTCAAGTTCATGAAATATTAAAATATTGAATGTACAATTAACAATAGCTTCAACATTTTTAGTGGGAAATGCTGTGTATGAATTGAATGACAATTATATTATTTGAATTATTCTAAACAGCTTCTAAGCGTGACATTTGGTAAGCCAGCCTTCATTGTTAGGCAATTGTAAGACCTATTGATTGGAGCTATATTGTTCGGATGACTTAAGATTGTGAGCCGGCGAAGGGAGTGTAATATACTACAACTTTCAATCAGGCCAACAATTGGGTTTAAGATGTCCAAGTCTTATAATAGAGACATGAGAGAAGTTTCTAACCATCTTATTGTTTTTGATTGGGACAAAAGTGTGTTGGGAAGAAGTGGTCAATGGGGGGAACTTTTATTAGGATTAAGCCAGCCAGCCAAGCAGAAGAGATTGAAAAGAAATTTCAGTTTTGGTTTTGGGTGCAAATTTGGACAATTGGACCTCATGAGTTTGGGAGATTTGGCATAGAAACCCGACCGAGAGGTCATACTCGACAACCAACTGAGCTGCCAACATTGCTGTTGGTGAGACTTAATCTCTTATCTTTCTTCTCAAACTTTACCCTTGTGACCAATTGAGCTGCCAATGCGGACAATTTTCTGATTATTCTAAGGCAATAAAAGACTGTCTCTATTCTCAAATCATTTCAATTATTATATTTCTTTGTTTTGTGACTTCACCCAGTGGTTATATTAGCCTAGCCTGCCTTGGACGGCCTATAGTAAAACCAACAGGATGGCTTTCTTGCCCCATCTAGTGAGGTAACCCACAACTCTATTATATTCTCTATAAACAAACATGCACCACCAACAGGATGTTCCACTAGAACAATGGAAAATTGGAAGTAATAGTGGCCATCTTTTGGCTGTTGATATATCCTTCATCCAAGGATTCAATTTTGGATAGCCTAAAACATACATACATACATGACAGACAGAATGACAGCATAAGAAATATGCCTTTCACTACCAAAATTGCATTAAGATTCCACCAATCACAAGTGTTTTTACAACACTATACAGCACAATGTTCCAAATCAACTACTAGAAATATAACAAAAGAACAAGCATGACTTCACAAAACCAAAGCGATATACAAGAGGTATAGATAATATATAGACGATAGTATTACTCCCTACCTCTCAACCAATTGCTATCATATCTATTACCTTTATGTCCCTATTAAGGCAATCCCAAGCATCTGCCCGGGTTTGGAGAAAGAAATTCATCTAATCTTGGAATCACTACCCTTGCTACGAAAGGTTGACAATGAAAAAAATGATCTCGGAGCTGTAAAACCAATATAAATGTTAGCATGTCAATATTTAATCGATACAGAATTCCATTAAAATAAGCAGGAATATCATAAAATGACACCTTTTAGTGAGCTCCCGGATAAATGATCCTCTGTCAGCTTGAAGTTAGCTGGAGGTGCTGGAATAGAACTCTGCAAGGATTGAACTGCGAGAAGAAAATATATAAACAAATTAAAACTAATAATGAGAAATAAAAGATATTCTACTTAACCTGGTAGTGGTAACCAGAATTTTTTTAAAAGTAATTCTCCACAATTTAGCCTAAGAAAAAAATTATATGTAAAACACATTCATTACCTTGTCCACTGAAGAACTCATTTTCACTGAAATTATCATCAGAAGGATGCCCTAGAGGAAAGCCCATTCTTGACTTCCTCAAATCTTCTGATGACTGATTGGAAGGGTCGCGTCCATCTTCTGTATCATCATCACCTTCAGAAGTAGTTGCAGAAATCCTGTCAACGAAGCTTTCCATCCCACGACTTTTCCTTCCAAACTTTAGTAATCTCCGAAACCCTCGGGTAACATCCTTGCGGGACTGATTTTGGGAAGAATTGACAACCAGCATGGGTTTGTGAGCAGTTCCCCATTTCTTCCTCATTCTAGCAGCATCAACTTCTGTTTGGCTTAATGAATGAGAGTTCCAGGAAGTAGGGCTTCCCATTGAGGAGTCCACAGAGGCATCAACATCAGGCATCTCATGAGGATAAGAAAACGGGTGATGAGAGCGAGAGTTCCAGGACACAGGACTTTCTGTTGGTGAATTTTCCACATGTTCAGCAGACTCTAGTTCAGATGGAACAATAGCAGGCAATTCAGCTGCCAAAGAAGGGTCAATATGAGCAAAAGATCTCACAAGATCACCATTTTCTGACCCAAAATCTGTTGATTCCTCAGATTCATGACTCAGTCTAGAATCCCCATTTTCTAAGTTAGAGTTATGCTCAGTGATCATGCTCTCAAACTCTTCATCTTCTTCATCTTTGACTGCATTCATTGGGTCCTCTGGTTCAAAGATTGCATCTTCATATTCTTCATCACTGTTCATGGTCTCAGGTACCCTAGAAACTTTCTGCTTTGAAACATCAACTCTAGAACTAAAATCTGTACTCTTATTCCTCTTGTGGAAAGGTTTTGAGTCCACCGTCTTGGTATGTTTATTCTGGATCTCTTCATGAACTTTTAGTGGTGTCAAAACATCTTCAGCATTCAAAACAATTGTCTCTCTGAACTCCCCCACATTCACAGTGCTTTTTCTCAAAGACTGTGGTCGTCGAGATTTATCTTCCTTTACGGATATCTCCTCTCTAGTGCTTTTGCTATGAGAATTGCTTCTAGATTGTAAACGTGTTGCTTTACCAGCTGCAGATGAAGGCTTCGCATTCTCTTTTCTCATATCTGAGAAGTTTGGGACAGACTGTGTGAGAGGATTTTCAGAGTGCAATCTTCTCCTGCCTAGATTGCTATTAGAAGTTTTTACAGCCGACCTTGGAACAGGTACTGCAGAGGTGCGAGGAGTGGATGAAGATGAGCTTTTAGAAGGTAAAATCTTCTTAACTTGAGCACTCCTAGAAACATCATCTTCAAAAGATGCATCCCGTGCCACATTGAAGTTACTTCCTTCCACATACTGCTTCCATTCAGGAAATTCTGTTATACCTTCCTTGTCACTTCGCTCAAAATCTAAATGTTGCTGTCAAAGGGAACTATTTTATGGTTGGTTAAACATAGTAAGTAACACAAAATAAACCAATTACATACACCAATATTCCAATAATAACAATAATAATAATAATTGTAACATAATGACAAAAGTGCATTGTTATAATATACGGAGTAATAAATAAAAGTGCAAAACTAGGATGGTACCTTCTCTCTCTTCATTAATGACCTGCTATTATATAACCTGAGTCTCTCTGTGCGTCTGCGAGTACTGGATATTGAATCATCTTTATCTGCAGATCCTGAAAATTTAGCTTTCATCTCAGTTCTACTCTTTTCAAGCCTGTCCTGCATAGCCTTCAGCCTGGCTTCCTTCTCAGCTCCCCTGGAATTCCATTCTTCCCTTAATTTTGCATCCCTTATTTGCATATACCTCTTGTAGAATTTTCCTCGAGAACTTTCTGATAAACTAAGCTCAGAGAAATTCTCATTTAGAGCATTAATATGACCATGATTGTCAGCAATTCTCACCATGGGAGTAGCCTCGGATCTGATCATGTCACTCGAACTTCCAGCAGGTTCAGCCAACATGTACTTGTCAGGCAACTGAACAGAAGCATTATCTGTTACAGGGTTCCTAAACAACAAACTTGCTTGCGGCTGGTTTTGTATCTCTGCAGGCCTATTTCTCCGAGAAGGATTCAACTGATCTCCAGGAACACGTTGTTTATGCTCAGCGAAGAGTTTCTCAAGTTCATTTGCTTTCATCTTCAACTCATCATTGAGTTCCTGGTTCCCTTTTGGCTGGCGTAACCTCTGAGCCAGCTCTGCTGGGGGTGTTGAAAATGAACCAAAGCCCTCCTGAGCCTCCCTTACCCTTTTGACAGAGAAAATTGTTTCCTTATTCTCAGAAACAGAAGTAGCCTGTTTCATGAGATCTTGTGGCCTTTTAATCACTTCCGCACCTACTGCTTGATTCTTAAACCTCATTATGGGGTTTTCGGTGTTACCAAATGTTGATGTAGAACTACCATCCACTTTCTGAGATGAGGCAGCCACCTCGTTATTCTTGATTCCCTCAATTGAAGAATCGCCTTCAATTCCTTTCTTGCGAGGAGCCCAAGTATCTTTACCTCTTGCTACAGAACCACTTTCTGACCACCCGTAATTCCCGCTAGTCCTTTGAGTAGCCTTAGACTGTAAATGCAAAGATGACTGATCACCTAAATTATCAGATGATCCGAACTGCTCTTGCAAAGAGTTCGCAGTCTGCGTCTGAGTAGTCTTGAACTTTGCCCAGGTAGCCAAAGCAGCTTTATTGGGTTTATCCCAAGACGAAGCGGTGAGCTGCCCTTCTGATTCTGTTTTTTCTTTCAAACTGTTGTCCTCTGACTGGGTCGCAATTAAATTAGGCCAAGTCTGACCCTTCAAACCATCAGTCTCAACGGAGCTGGGCAACTTTGAATTACTGGATTTAGAATGTGAAAGGGTAAACGGATCTGACCCAACTACCTCTTCCCTGGACGGGTCTTTGAGTTTGCTGTCCTTGACTCGAGGTGGGACAATCACGAACTCGGGCTTACTTGAAATTGATGGTGTATCAGTCAAACCTGATCGTTTTTGGTCGTCATGCTTGGACTGAGAAACAGTGGCGGAAGATGGAGTGCATAGAGGAGTTTCACCATCACTCTTTTCGGAACTCAAATCAATGCTCATGTCGCTTACGCCGCTCCATCTCCTCAACACCGCCTTCTCCACCGCCGACGGGGCCGCTGAGACATCAGACGACAGTCTCCGGATCTCAGGCTTTCCGGCGGATGCCTTGGCCCCGCTCCCCACATTCTCCTTCTGCTTGCTCTCGAACATGTTGATCCGGTCCTGAACGCTGAGCCGCCTCATCGGCTGACTCGCCGGAGTTGGCTCGGACTCTGCACTATTATCTCCTCCGACGCTCTTCTCCTCTGGCTCGACGCTCGGCTCTCTGCTTCGTCGCAGAGAGAGAGCGTCGGATGAAGATCTAGGCTGCTGAGAAGATGAAGTGTTGGATTGGTCCGGTGGGCGAGGACGTTGTTGTTGTTGAGTGAAGTTCGAATCTCGGCGGGTGGGGTGGGGCCCAGCGGTTAGTTGGTTTGGTGGCGTAATCGGTTCGTCGTCGATGGACATGTCTGAACCGTATGAGGTTCGTACCACCATGTCGTCCGCTCCCGCTTGCCATTGCCTCATTATCTCCGGCCGTCGCTCGCACGACGCTATAAACTTTGTGCAAGCTTCGCTGAGAAAATATTACGCATCAAAAAATAAAAAGCCACGTCAGTGGAATTGGTATTAGTTTATGTAAAAAATAAATAAATAAATAAATAATATCACGTAATCACTCCTCCTTGAAATGATATTATACTGAAGTTACATTTCTTTTTAAAAAAATAATAATTAATATTGATTTGTCTTTTTATAAGTTTATTTCCGATAGGGCCAAATTCTTTTCTTTTGGCTTTTCTTAGCATTTTAAAAGTGTCCTAAAACTAGAAAGTGAGCCAGACAAACAAGGTACATGGAAAGCCCAAGTTTATTTGTCGGTAGCTTTGAAGTTTGAACTCCTGGGCCCCACCATCTGTGTTATGACGCAAATGCCCTTGCTAATTTCTGCAGTGAGTATAAAATTAAAAAATAAAAAATGTCCAACTATGCTATGCCAGTTGATGGCTGAGTGGCTGACTGGAGTGACTGCCTCACTGTTCTGTAACAGACCTTTTTATTGCATCGTCACTTGACCACCCATAGAAAGTAAATATTGGATACATACATGCCATTAATACGGGAACTGAGACAGACAAATAAACGGCTGGCAAGTGCTTCAGTTCTTCATTTACTTTCCAGTTAGAGCGCTTGGAAGATACAATTTCATCGCAAATTCACAAACACACACCACAAGTTTGTGCATGGATGGGGAAAGTGGGGGAGGGAAGAGTTATAAGTTCTTACTTTAATCGGCCTGTGCCAAACTGATCTGCAAACATTTTAAGCTCTGAAACTGTGTCTAGGTTGAAACCGGCAGAGGCTGCGCGGGAGCAAGCTGCTAATAAGTCTTGTTGAACTGCAGTAAGCCGAACATCGATGGCTCGCAGTAGCTCCTTCCTGTGTAAATACGTATTAGTAAATGCCATGTACAAACGACAGAATCATTCTTTTGGACATGAAGGTGATATGTGCATTTGGCTTTTTTTAACATCAGAAAGAACATGTGCAGTATCTTAATTATTATTCAACTAAGGCACTAGCTCATAAAGGTTACTGCATTGATAGATTGACAGGTTGTCATCCAGTCAGTAAGTTAAATATTTATGCATTGTGTAGAAAATTAGCTAAGATTATTAACCTTTGTAAACTTTCTTCCAAAAATCTACATGTTATACCCTTCTTCAAAAGTTAAGTGTTTCGGCATTGTGGGAAAAAATAGCTAATAATATTAATCTGTGTAAATTTTCTTCCAAAAATATGCATGTTTTACTCTTCTTCAAAATTGCCATTTTCGCATGTCCTTGTAGTACTCTTCAGTATTATTTCTTTTGCTTTTGTTTTGTTTTCTTTTTCTTATTTTACTTGTCAAAATAAATAAATAAAAGCACAAGAAACACACACACACACATATAGATAGAGAGAGGAGTCATATACTTTGTTGCATCAGCTGCGCCAGTGACTCCAGACCCACTCTCACCTGGAACAATTTTAGAACCAGAAATATTGTCAATTAACTTGCAACAAAAGAAAGAACCGGATGCACCTAAATGTTCTTTTTTAACCTTATAATGTACACTCATCTTACAGATCGTTGCCTTCAAAGATTACTTTTAGACACTCATGGTCAGATTAAAGATAAGCCAAAGGTGTAATTGTGAACTAACCTTCCAATTTAAGTCAAGTTGCAAATACTACATTACTACCCAAAAATTCCAGTCACACTGAACATTTGTATCCTCTAAATTTGATATGTATCCAATAATTTTTAGATATGCATTTGAATATAGACCTAAACCATCCAATATCCACCAGCAATTGTATTTGATGGGCATCTAAAAAAGAAGCAAGGTCATTTGTTATCACTTGAAGGTTCTAATGATCAAAATACTCTCCTAGGAGTTCATTTACTGTGTCATAATAATCCTCAGTTAGGCTATGCTCATCACTTAGTTCTTACATTACTGAAACATCTCCTCTCTCGATAAGTGTTAGTATGTTATGTAGCATTACAAAGCTGATGAGGCGTAAAGGTGTTACTTTGATACATAAAGAGCATTTTTAATTCTGTGGCAATCCAATCAATTCTAGAATCTAGAGGTTCATCTCTCCTTTTTACTCCCAAGTAGGGGTGTGCATTTGATCGATTAAATCAAAATAACCAAAATACCATACAAAACATGTTCAAAATCAATTATTTCTTAATTTATAACAAAAGTAAGTAATTTGAAATATGATTACATTTTTTTGAATATGATTACCTTTTTTGAATAAACATATCAATATGAGTTGTTAGTGACAACAGTGTTGAATAGTGGAAGTGGGGATAAATACATAGGTAAATGGGTAGAAGTAGCAATGGTAATAGTGGTAGTGTTGATGATGGTGATCAGTAGGCAGAAGTCAGGGTAAGTATATAGTGGCAAATGTAGGTAGGCATATAGTAGTGAGGGGAAACAATCTATAGTAATGGCGGGGGGTAAGGACATGGTGTCAAGATTAGGTAAGTATGTAGCAGTGGGTGGAAATAAAATGATGGTAATGGTAGTGTGTGGGAGTTGTGGTAGTGATATAGGTATACTAACAAACCGTGTTTCCAATAGATAAAGTGTTAAAGAACTACATCTTTTTCTAGGTTTTCAATTCATTATATTCAGAATCTAACCATAATCAGTGAGAGGCAACAAAATAAATTGTATATGCATATATCTAGGAGAAACATACCCGAACCAGAAAGATCATCACTCATTCCCTGATTACAAAAGGAAAATAAACAGTCAAACTCAGTCCAAGCTATTAATACAACTTGAATATATGTTTACAGGTGATAGATTATGCTACCTGTGAATATATTTTCCTAGCCGATTCAAGTTGAGACATTTCAACATCGAAGTTGTTGACAAGCTCCAAAACCTCTGGAGTACTAACAAACCGTACAAACCTGGAAAAACAAATGCCAATTAGAAGAATATTCATCTCATACCTCTTTCCTAGGCACTTCACAAGAGTCTCAGTGTCCTTACCTTTCAATTGTCCCCTTCCTGAACCACAAGTGAGCATCTTTACATCCTCCAGCATCAAGCTTAATAGACTGTGCTGCTGAGCCAACTTGCTCTGCAACTTTTAGATGTGTCACAAATGGCTTCAATAAACCTGAAGCCAGTTTCTCAGTCTTTCCATCTGTACTAACAAACAATTCACATCTGCAAATAACCAACAAGTATAGCTTTCATGTGAATTCCACATGGATGCATCTAAAAAATATACAAAAAATGAGGGAAAGTCCTTACCGTGTGCGCTTCGGTGATAGTTGGAATAATGCATAATCAAGAGGAGTGCCAGGTTCCATTTCCCTCCCCCTTGGCTACCAAGGCAAACACAGTAATTCCTTATTTCCTTAATAGCTTCTTTACACAATCCTCTAACCTATGAATTTTAGAAATCATTAATCTTAAACCAGAACTGCATTTGGAATCTATGAACTTGACAAATTAATTGAATAAAGCATGAAAAAAATATTAATTAGTTGTATAGCTAAAAGTGAAAGTAACTTCTAACTCAATAAGCATACTGAAAAAGGTTAACATTGGCCCTAACGTGGCCGTGAAAGGGCAACAAATCCTGCAGACAGTTATGGCAGATCCCAATAACTATTCAACAGTTCAAAACAGAATGCACATAAACTAAAGAATTCCACAGGAGTCAAATTCAACTCCGCACAGCTCACAACCGAAATTCATTCAGATCTGATCATCAAAAGCCAGCATTCAAACACCACATCGAACACACAACAGTGCTATACAAACAAACACTCAAGCATGCAATGCCAAACAGCAGAGAGAAACTAGATTTGCTAAAACAATGAGCTTAATTAAGCGGAGCTCAAACTGCAGCCGAACACAATCAAACATGCAATTCACATGAAAACTCAACACCAATGCCAAGCAATGGATTAAGTTTCCGTAACTCAAAACCCTAGCAAGCCCAGACTGCAACAAAAACAACAATTACATTGTCATCAAAGCAAAACGATCGCGGAAATCCAAACTGACCTTGTGAATATGAATGCAGAGATCTCCACTCCCTCGGCTGGATCGTCAGATTCCCGGTCATATCCGAGCCCGCATTTCGAGTTTCTTCGGCTACCTACAAGTCATTAGATGAACAGAAAACATCTCAATTTTTTTTTTTTAAAGCTGAGAGGGTTTGGGTTTTTTTCAGTTTTAAGTAAACCCTACACTCATGCCTGTCCTCAATGGTTTTTGCTTTACTCCTCTCTCTCTCTCTCTCCCTCTCTCTCTCTCTCTCTCTCTCTCTCTCTCTACAAATACAGAAGTAGATAGAGTGTGTGGAGACCGAAAGAGGTAGAGCGAGGGAGTGTAGAATGCTTCTGTTCAGTTTAACACAAATAATTTTGATAATCTGTAACCTTAACTACAGTCAAAAGACAAAAGAGATGTACCTTTTACTTTGAGTAATAATAGTACACTGTTAAGTGCTTCTGTTGAGTTTAACACTAACTCAGCTCTTATATAAGCACAAAATTACATTGAAAATATAAATTCGCAACGGCTTTAATTTAAAAAGTGTTGACAATAATAAAAAACCAATGTAATAAATATAATGAACGTTATATAATTTGATTTATTTAAATTTTTCTTTTAATTAACGCAATATAATCTGATCGAATTAACGCAATATAATCTGATTAGTTGAGAAGTACTTAACAACTTTCTTAAATCCTAAATTTTCAAATTTAGTACTTTCGCTCCATTTCTTTTTGTGCTTTACCTTAATTTATGGAAAGAGGTGTTGACAATAATAATAAATTAATGTAATAAAAATAATGAACGTTATATAATATGATTTATTTAAATTTTTACTCTTGATTAACGTACTATATTGATAGCTTAACAAATTTTCTAAATCATAAATTTCAAATTTATTGATTTCGCTCCTTTTCTTTTTGTAATTTACATTGATTTATATAACTAATGATGTCTTTAGTCAAAATCTATAGGGAATTGATGATCGCAATTAACAACAATTTATATATTTTTTTACTTATATTGTTTTTCTTCCTCATAATTGTTTACTCCTTGTATTCTCTAATTTAAAAATTATTAAGTCAATACAAATAATAATAATAATAATAATTTTGATCAGTAAACGACTATATGATGACTAAAAATGCATAATATTGTAGTCATGCTAATCAAGTAATCTATTCACAAATGGATGTTTATTATTTGTATATTATATTTATAGTCTAATTAGTTTTTTTAAATGATGTTGATAACATAAATTAAATTGGGGTAAGATTTTAGAGATGCACTATATTGTTGGATATAGAATATAGTTTTTTATATCACTGGTTCGAACTATTATCAGGTAAGCTAAGTAGTTTGTCTTATATCCCACATTATGTGCAAAGAGATGTAAATGGTAAGTATATTTATACTTTATACATAAATAATAGCAATATTCCATAATGTTATAATGCAATTATCACATTTCCTTTAAGAGCAACGATAGCGTTTGCTCTTAAAATCATATATTGTTGCAACATTATTTCATAAATTTGCCCTTAATTTTTTTACTTTATTTGTTTATCAAGTGAGTTTTCACCTAAGCATATAGCCATTAGCTAAACAAATTAAGAAATAAATGAATATAAATGTTTCATTATTAGTTGAACTCATCATCTAGCCAATAGTATATTCAACAAATTAAGAAGTAAATTAATATAAAGACTTTTATTATCAATTGAAATTTATATAATGAAATTAAAAATACATGACCAATATCATATTTTGAAACCTCTAGGAGATAAGAGTTCGCCCAAATGATACTCGACTAAAATCCACCTAGATTATTCTCATGAAGTAAAATACATAAATATGTATATAACATTATATATTTGGAATTATAAACAAAAAAAAAAAAAAGTGTTATATTTCCAAAATAGAATAATTCATACATTCAAAGTCAAAGTATAAATTTGAAAGTTTCATAGAAACGCCTAAGAAATTTGATTATATATTTTCCACGTTTTCACATTCAAATAAACTTGTTTTGTAAATAACATATTGTTTTAATGTCTCGAATGCAACGATCAAGTAGGAATTTTACATAAAAATACCAGCAATATTATATCGTTTTAGTTCGTCACACATAGTATTTTTAGTGTGGTTCATTTGTTACGTGAGTTATTACATATGAATCAAATTTATTCAGTCGGGGATAGCTATAGGGTTTTATTATCGCTTAAAAATGTATTTAGTAGTCGGCAGCGGGGAGCACACATGTACGGCGCTGATTTATAATGTGAAGACGCATGAAGGGCGTCAACTGAAGCTGTCTGGTGGCAGAAAACGCAGAGGGGTTGTTGGTAGTTGGAGGAGCGAAACTGGAAACGCGATATTCCAACTTGCTTTCTTTATTTAATGAAACAAAATATGTTGGACTATACATACGATGATACGTTTTCTACTGTGGACCTCGTGAATGTGATGCGATTTGGGTCACAGTCGCTGAATATGGAGATGCGGGGGATCGAACCCCGTGCCTCTCGCATGCAAAGCGAGCGCTCTACCATTTGAGCTACATCCCCAGTTGTTTAGTGTTTTGGTTAAATAATAAACATTCTTCTTTAGTATCGCTGTGGACAGTTGGGCCCTTTTCGGTTTATGGTATATTTGGGGATTTTGGGCTATTGAGATTCACAATATGCAATCCCTGGCATCTCCCCCTCACAAGTCAAAACAAATACTGACACCTCTTTTGTGTGTGTGGTCCATAAAGTCATAATGGGCTTGTGGAGTTGTGGGTCTACGCCTTTACCAAAAGGGCGCCTACCCACTTCTTGCCTCAAGTTTCGTGCAAATTACATTGGCATGTTTGATAACATAGTTTATGAGTTAATTTTAGCTTCTTTTTTTTTTTTTTTTTACCACTATTAGCTATTTCATTTGGTTAAAATTTAATATAAATGTTTAATTAATAAGTTTCTTTTGTAATAGTTTATTACTCAAAAAAGCTAAAATTTAAAAAAGTGCTCAAAATAGTTTTTTCGATCAATTTTTTGATGAAGTCATTTTGCATGTAATCAACTAGATGACTACAACATGTAACACAATTGGCTTTATATCTCATCATGGTGGGATGTTGACTAAAAGATCAATGAGAAAAAGAGGCTAAAAAAAGGGGCATGTTCTTCTTTACTTTATATGTCAAGTTGTAGTGCATACTAATTAAGGAGAGTAGTGACTTTATTAACTATTTTTAGACAATCCATCACCACTTAAATTTGTCCACTTTCATCACCATTCTCATTTTCCATTACAACCCATACAATTATAAGTAATTGTCCTTAATTAACCATTATTGCCTGCATAAATTATTTTGATTGGTACATCTTAATAGAAAAATATAACATACAAATGTAGCAAATTGAATAATATAAGTCAACTCAAAATGAAACATGCTTCGAAACATAGTTACCCCATCGAGTTCTATGTCTTAGTTGACTGGCTTAGTAGTTATTACTAAAAATAGAAAATAAAATGAGTAAATACTTATTATATACAAAAATATGCTCATTCTCCAAGAACTAACAATAGATATACCGCTATACATGCTAATAGCTCATTAGATTAATTAAACACAGATTAAAAAAAGGATTAATTAAACACTAATATGGCTATCAATTTGTATAATATAGAACATATATCTATTTTTTTTATAATGTGATTATAGATTCATTACTCTCTAAGGTAATCTTTTTTTATTGCCGTAATTATTATGTCTAAGTTTCATATATTACATTCTTAATTTATGCCTTAAGAATTCAAATCACTCGTTTCAGTCACACACATAATAACAATGATCGAGGAAAAAGTAACTAAATGTAATTTTATACCAGAAAGTCATAATTTTTTTATTAATATATTTTTTGTCAAAA
Organism: Ipomoea trifida; assembly: GCA_003576665.1. Lineage (NCBI taxonomy): Eukaryota > Viridiplantae > Streptophyta > Magnoliopsida > Solanales > Convolvulaceae > Ipomoea > Ipomoea trifida. Next base: position 7,716,197 of record CP025645.1, on the reverse strand, counting down.
ATTTTAATCAAATTTATCGTACAAGATCTCCATAATATCACTGTTGCATGTATGTGAGATTTACATAGTTTGAAAAGTATATTTGATTTATCAAAAAAAAAAAAAAAAGAGAGATAAGAGTAAAAAGCAAGTTGCACAAGTTGCAGCCTAGAATGGGCCCCATCTTTAGTATCAATGAAGCTTTGGCAACTTGCATGGGGATTGGTTTCCAACTTGGGGAAGTAATGAAAACCAAAAGCTGAGAATGATTTGGACGGGCCGTTCGGCGGGCCCGTACAAGGATATATTTGTCCTACGTCACTCATTGATATGATTGGTTCGTCTTGGGGTTTGGGTTTGGTCCGGTCGGGCCTTGATTTGTACTCTCAAGTGCAGTGATGTCCCGCGCCGGGTCAGAACCCACGTGTTGTAGGCTCCACCCCAATGCCCGAACCACTCATGCCGTCCGGCGTCCACCGCTCTTGACATGATAGAAATTCGGTGCAAGTAGACAAGTATTCTGACCCCTTCCCTAATTTGTCTCAAATTTATGGAATTTTATTTATTTTTTAATCCTCAAGTTTTCATGTTATATATATGCGCCTCAATATTTAGCAAAATTATATATTTACACTATAATTTTAATAAAATCTTAATGTATGAAACAGAATTGATCACTAGTACTTAATTAATGATATCTCATTTTGCTCTCAAAAAAGTACTTGAAAACACGTGAGACAAATTTTAAAAAATTATTTAAAATGGATAATTTTGATTAAGTCTCTTAATGGACAGCAAACTTGACTTGACAAACTAAATTGAACTACACCAACTATACTGGTAGATTGAGTCGTCTCACAATTAGAACCGTCAAAATGGACTTTGCCCGTTTGGCCGTTCCGTACTGGCCCACCCCCTTAAGTAAGGGTGAGTTTCGAAAATAGCAACCTGCTAAAGAGCAGATTTTTGGACTACCCACCTAGGTATGTAGGCTAGTATACTTTGGTCCGCTTCTCTCCGCCCATCAACCCGTATCGACAGCTCTACGCACAATATTAACAAGACACTTAATTGATTAAAAATATCCAACAATCAAAACATGTCATGTTAACTCCACTTGTATAACAATAGCTCACTATTTTAATTATTTACATCATTCACGGTAATAATAACTTTATTACAGCATGTCATGAAACTATGTTGCTGGTGAATTATTTCACTTTTGGTTGTTTCTTTACATCAGGACTGACACCATGACACACATGAAAGTACACATTGCAGAAAGGTCCCACCACCAGATTCCAATGAAATGAATTCATAGTTCAGACAAATTCACATGTTACAACCCAAAAATAAAAACAAACATAACATGGAATCAAGAAGGATTGATTCCCCACAGATATTACATGCCATTACAACCTAAGAAAAAGGGGTTTTCTTGCATTCAGCTAAAAATCCAAGTTAGATAAGTCAGGAGGCAAATGAAACTTTCTGCCTTTGTTGGTGTTGCCAAATTCAGATATTCTTGTTCCTCCTTGTGTTCTTTCGCCTGCTCCTTTCCCCTTCTTGGCGCGTTCCTGCGCCACCTGTCTTCAAATTTACGGGTTACCAAATCAAGATCAGTTAATGGCGCGAAAAGAACAACCTTAATGTGAACTAGGCAGAGGAAATGAGGCCTACCCCCATGCAAAATCTGTCGAATTCGTTGCACTCTGACTTGAATCTGCTGGGATTGCTCATTTCGTCGGAGCTACTTCTCTTGGCTGAGATGTTGAAATAGGTCTCGCTGCAGGATGCAGAGGACGAGGAAGAGCACGCTGATGGTGTGGCAGTTCGAGAAGGAGAGGAAAACGCCGCCTCTATGTCGCTTTGGAACATCTCCTCGAACAGCTCCTGCAGTTCCTCGAAGCTCTCCCCCTGGTTTTCCTGCCAATTAATGGAACTACATTTGAACAGCATTCGGCTACTTAGCCACATGTTTTGATCACGAAACAGATCTCCATACAAAGAGCTAAAATCCAACACCACACGCCTAACAATTCATCGTGGTTTGATAACAACAATTAACTATAGATGGCAATTGTATCTACCCTTTCATTCATTCCTATGTAGAAACGAATTCGCTATGGCATTTTGGCAAAAAGACTATATGGTAGACCACAGTTCCATTGGCCTACTTCTATTGCAAAGTTTTCAAAGTTCAATTACTTATAAGTTATAAATAGTTTTTATTTATGTCATAGAAACCCCACTACAACATCCTTTCCATGATACCCCGGGTTGCTATTTGCTTCCCACGCCCAAAACCACCCAAAAGTATAACCCGTGTTACCATAAACAATGATGAGGACGTATTAGGAGGGCTTTGGAACTTACGTTGGTCTTATTCTCGCTCATCATAGCAGCCATTTCGTTAAGAAAATCACCCATTCCCTGCACAAGCCATACTATGCTATATTAGTAACAATCCATATTATTCTTATCGTCTTATGCAAACCAACCAAACCAAAACCCAAACATAACTGTTCACGAAATGCAAATCAGCAGTCTGCAAACGAAAGGCAACTGCATAAAATTACTATACAGAAAAACAAAATTAAATTTGACTAGGATGTCCTGTTGCAGTGCATTATAAAGAACATTTTCATCATGATCAGACCGCACTATTGGATGCATAACAAGCTATGCTTTTGGAAGGATACTTTTAGTCCCGACAACAAACCATTTCACTAACTAGTTTTGCAGTTAGGTACCAATATCAGAGATTTCGACAATGGCTTTGATCACCAGGCCATGTCCAGTACTATTCACGACCCAAAACGAAACACCAATGATGCAGCATGAATTGAACTTTGAAAAGCTAAACATGAAACCAGATAAAATCGAATAACCTCCCCCCAGTTCTCAAAGTACTTAAGCATGAGGTCGGGAGTTCAAACTCGTGCTACCTAGATGGGACCTAATTCAAACTCGTGTGTATCCCGGATACAGGATACTACCTAGATTAGCCCGATCGAGACTTGACTGAATTAGTCCCAAAAAAGAAAAAAGTACTATTGAACTAACATAAACACATAATTAAGAGATGGTTAAAAATAAAAGCATAGTAGTGGTTACATTTTCGTCATCATCATCATCACAATCGTAGACTCCTACATCGTACAGAAACCTTTTATTTGTGTCCGCAAGCACTGCACAATGAGCACATCATATCATCTTGACTAAACTATAGAAAGAAAGATTAGCATTATTGGTGGGTATAATTACCGGAATAAGCTTGCTGAATGGCCTGGAATTTCTTCTTGGCCTCCTCTACACTCTTCGGATTTCCCAGGGCTGAACAACGATCCGGGTGCCATTTCTACTTGCAAAACACAAATGCATTTAGATTCCCACAAAAGAATTCAATTAAAAACACCAACTTTTCCAGTACAACAAAAGCAATTACAGGAATACAAAAAAAAAAAAAAAAAAAATCTGATTTGCAGGATGAATATATACAGCTATGAAATTCTTAAATTTGAACTCAGAAATCAGAACATTGATACCCAAAAGAAAGAACACTTCTTTCACGTTCAAAGATTTCAACTTTTCTGTGTCAACCCAGCCAGCCAAGTTGGCCACTTGGTAACCACAAGTTTAAAAATTCAACTCAAAAAACAATTTCGTCGTTACCCAACAGAAAAGATTTGAGCTTTCCCTAAATATTGAACGCATAGAAAGAGGAAAATTGATTATCGTGAAGAAACAGAGAAGAGTTGATATGAACAAGAAAATGCTGACCAAAGCAAGCTTCTTGTAAGCAGTTCTCAGCTCAGAAGCAGTGCATTCCTTCTTCAACCCCAGCACCGCGTAAAGATCATCCTTTTTATCTTCTTCAGCCGCCATTCCCACAGCTTCTCAATATTAAAACCCAAACAACAAAAAAACCGATCAATATTATCAATCCCACATAAAAGGGATGTTTTGTCGACAAATTATGGCTCACAGATGCCCCAAAGATAACCATAAACCACCGTTCCTGTGCAATAAGACACGGAACCTCAGCATTGCAGTCTGCGTAGGGATCAAACAGTTCTGCGCTCTCCCATGGCCAAGGCTCAAGAAGTCTCCAGATGGGGACTAATTTATATATATATAACTGCAAGTTGATTTTTAAAAATAAAAAAAATTCTTTTTATTGTTTCATGTTTTTTGTTTATTTACATAATGGGTCAACGATGGACGGCTCGGATTGAGAGGAGGACGAAGATATTTTTGGATGTTGTCTCCAGAAAGTTCTGTATTAACTGTTCTTGGGGTGTTTTGATGGAGAAAGCCGAAAGGCGAGGTTGAGGCTGAGAATAACTTTGTTAAAAGGGAGTTGATAAGTGCCTTTCTGGTTTTTAAACACTAGACTAGATAGTCTTTTTTTGGGTAGATATTTGACTCCACACATCTGCCATCATAAATTATATCAGATTATTCATATCGCACCATGACTTTTTATAACATATATTTTGAATTACTTACCATTAAATTTTTTTTTTGCCTAGCATTTTATATGTAATTCCACATTGACTTTTCAGTATTTAAGTTAGAGTTTAATTTATTTTTAAACTAAAAACTAAAGTAAAAAGTGAGATTTTATTGCTGCTGATAAAATGTTGTATACTTTACTATGGGGGGTGTGGGGTGGTACTTCTGTTCTTGTTTGAAACATTAGGAGGTCTAGAGAGGCCAATGGTTGAGAGTTGGGACCAGCTTGTACTAAACTTTAATGTTTGGGCTACAATTTGGTTGCACCAACCTATGAGTATGCTTTATGCAATTGTACATTTGAGTATTTTACAATTATGCCCCTGGATTTTAAGAAGGGAGGGCAGCCAATTAATCTTTGTTGTGATTGGATGGTTATATACCGAGCAACCCTTAGTCAAGTTATTATCTTCTTATGATCTTTTGTCGGCTAAGGTCACAAGTGAAATTTATCCAGGATAAACCTTTGAGTAAGGATCTTACCTTTAGATTACCTTATCCATTTTGTCTTTCATAGATAGCAAGTGGTTTTGTTTTTTATATTAAGCGTTAATGGTGGGTTTTCAAGTGGGAGGTAGGATGTTACATTGCTAGAAAGGCAGCAAGTTGCATACTTTTAACACCACTTGCAATATAATAGGAGACTGTGCAGGTCACTTGCCAATTGCTGTTACATTACAAGAAACTTCACCATAATTAACAGCTGTGTAAGTCAAAGTTTTGATATGCCATTTTTGGTATGACAACTAGCTCAACTTGGCATAATATTATGCCCACATTAACGACTAAAAGACTGAAATCTGATATTCTTACTGACTGTTCTAAGTTGTTGGGTTATAGTTAGTTATTTTTGTTATGTTATATTGAACAGAAAGAAATGAAGATGAAAGTGGATTAGGCCTACACGATAGCATTGTGAAATGTGAAAGTGGCCTTTTATGATAGATTCAATGAACTTTGTTTAAAACGTTATTTGTATCTTTGTTATTTGGTTCATTTAATTTGCTCTTTGGTGTATATCATAATTTGTTGGCGGCGATTTGCTTGTCCAAAAGGTCAAGACATGACCCACGTTCTTTGATCAAGTGTATCCTTCCATTCTGTGTGTGATGAAAATATAATACTTGCACCCGACCCGTCTCACACAGATTTTTACCTTTAAAAATTACAAATTTTTATTTAGTAACTCAGTAAGAGATAGTCAAGTAGGTAAAAATTAACTTTCGTATGTCACGAATTCAACTCTTGCCATCATCCTCTCAGGTTCTCTTTCAATCAAGCTTGTTGCATAAAATTTTCAATTTGCAAGCTATTACATAGAAACTGGTAAAAAGTACTGCTAGAATCTAGGGTGTTCTTATATGGTCCCATCGATCAGCTTCCATTCTTGTGGTGATGGGTTTTGGATGAATAAATAAACTTGTAGTGTATACTGGATAGAAAACAAGGTGGCAATAGAGGGCAGAACCGTAGCCTCTGGAAGGGTAGAGGAGAACTGACAAGAAGCAATTAACATACAATCTACGCTTTTGGTTTGTAGTGACTGAAACCCATGTGCACAGGTCTTTTGAAAAATTCATTTTTTTAACCAACAAGAAATCTTCTACAAGCAAAAAACACTTTGGGTTGCATTCATAAGCTGTAATCTATGAGGTAATCAACACTAAAAGTGGCCAAAAACAGATTCTAAATTGGGGGCATCCCATTTGTTCCTCCTGGGGGCCTATAATATAATTTTTAGAAAGAAAACACAAAAATGGGAAAGGTATGCAAAGAGATGACTCACATATTAGTGTCTTATTGGGAGGAATCTTAACATTTTCAATATACCTGTTAGTCTTCTGGTGTCTGCAAAATTTCCACTTGGGATGCACCCACCCCATGGTTCAATGATTTCTGGCCTTGAAAATGGATCTCGTACACGGTGAAGAAGCTTGATGCCTTTGATGTGTTCTTTGATGATACAATAACTGAATACTCTACACACAGCATTTCATGGCACCTTCTAAGCATAAGGTTTCATGAGGTAAAAGATGCAAGAAACTTATCTGGATGCCTTCTTATTCTTCTTCGTCTTCTTCTTTGGTGGAGTTTTGCCTGCAGGACTCTCTTCCTCTAAAAGATGTTCATAGTCCTCGAGGTTAGCAAAAGGGGATGCTGCAGTCCGCTTGAGCGACTTCTGTTTCTGTTTTTGTTTCCTTTGGTCAAAGCTGTCCTCCTGGTCATCTGATTGGGCAATATCATCAGAATCCTCGGCAATGTCAGGCTCCCCATCGGATAAGTCTGATGGGATATTTCCTTCATCCTCAGAGAGATCACCAACCAACTCATCATCACTTTCATCAGCAACTTTGTCCAAATCATCATAATCGTAATCACCATCTTCTTCCAAAGCAGGATCAGTAGAGTCCAATATGTTCTCAATTTCTTCATTGTCACTCTCGTCTGCAGCAAAGTCTTCTTCCTCGCCTTCATCATCACTGGCATCCCCGGCTAAAAGCTCATCAGCGACATCATCCTCATTTCTTTTCTTTTTCTTCTTCAGCTTCTTTGAAGATTTCATCTTGTTCATATAGAACTTGTGGAAGACAAGATCTTCCGGTGGAACATCTGTCTCAGCTAACGAGAGAATTTGTTCCCCAAACAATTGATCATTCATGTCAAGCTGCAAATTAAGAATAGAAAATGAAGTGGTTACGGATGATGATGAAAGATTGAACATTTTAGTAGGGACTAACAATGGATTAAGCTTATCAAAATTTATATGCTCATGCAGTATCCAAAAGAACCAATATACTTCTGATTCTAAACACTATTAAACTAACCTTCTTGGCAGGCTCAATCTGGGAGGCACCATGCCAAGTGGTTTGTTTTGGTTTCTTTTCCATGAATTTGTCCAGGAATGCAGTGAGTGAAAGATCATTTAGGGGATTTCCATTGTAAACAATGGTGGCTCCCGAAAGAAGTGTTCTTGCCATGGTAGCCACTGATGGATGCGCATGTGAAGCCAGAACCATTAGCTCCCACCAGCTAACACGATCGGCATTGCTGTTAATGCATAAAACCAATTTATAGAAAAAGTTAGCACTGAGCACGCTCATGAACCAGAGAACCTAAGTACCATTTCCTGAATTTCCAGCTTCATTATAAACCTCATTTCAGTCTGCATTGCTTTTAGTTAATACAATCAGTTTTTTTTTTGGAAAGTTAGCACAAGTATGGTCTTGAATCAGAGATCTGAAAAACTGTTTCCTAAATTTCCAGGATGGTTTTAGCTTATTTCGAGTAATGAGAGTATAGGATGAAGAAAAATATTCACCAACACTAATGTATAAGTCACAATCTAATCCGCATGCAAGTTAAACAGGAAAATGAGTGTACCAGAACGAAGGTTCTCTGTGCCGAAGATTGTATCCCCCAGGCATTGACAGACTTCCACTTGATATTTGGGGTTCAAGTTTGTTGGAGTTGGAGTTTGGTGTAGATTTCTTGGGTTCATCTGAATCACTTTCCACAAGTGAATCATCCAGCTGAACATCCTCCTCAGAATCAGAAGACAAATTACCACCTTCATCAAGGAAGGAACTTCCATTATTTAATTTATCATTGGAGTGAGTCACTCCTTCCACATTAACTGTTTTAGTTGTTGCAGGACTTGCTTGATTTTCGTCATCTTCTTTAACATCTTCAAAATGTTCAAGATCTTCATCAACAGATTCACTTTGAAGCATCATGCTCCTAGGATCATTAACATTTTACCTGATGAGAACCTTTTGATTCTGGAATATAACTTATACAAATGAAAACAATCAAAGCAGTCATTACCAAAGAGGAGGTCTCTCCTTCAGGACTTCAGAAAGAAGGAAAAGGCACCCGCATGCATATTGAGGTGGCTGCTGAATGGCAACCTGTTTCAATAATACAATGCAGTTGAAAGTTGAGACAATGCCATTATACCAATAATACTTCAAATCTTATCAAACTACAAGGTATTTAAAACTCAGACTGACCTGTAACAAACGCTTTGCAAAAGCAGCAACACGCTTCAAATTAATATCATTCTTCATGGCCCTTAGAAGTAGACCAATAAACATTTCCTCCTGGAACCAGAGCATAATAAAAGAATTAGATTGTTATTGGGTAAAGCCGTAAAGGAAATAGTTCAAAAAGATATTTTATTCAGAGAAAATTTTAACCCAAAGAGATACATAATACATAAATCAAATATTTCTCAATGCAAACTCGGTGATTCACCATTCCTAAGCAAACCAGATGGACAAAAAGCCTATATGTAAGAATTGACTATTCTACCTACCTTTGAAGAATTCATAGCAGCTGGTAGCAGGAGCTTTGAGTACAAGGCACGGTAAAATCTATCGCTAACAATTTGATTTTTCGATGAAATCTTATCCAGCAACATTAATGCTTGAACTCCAACATTGAAGTTCCTAGAATGAACCTGAAAATGTCAGACAAGCTTTTTAAGACAAACTCAAATCAAAATTATTCTATCTGAATCAGCACTCCAGCAACAACTAGATGTGACAAGCTGGGAACAAGCATTTATATTAATCACACAAATAATAAAGTGGCGCTGAATTACCAGTTGAAACAACACAGGTGTCTGGACCTGAACAATGTCATCAGCTTCATCACTTGAAACATAAGGAAAGGCTCTATTGACACCCTGCAAAAAGGTGCTAAACTTATGCATATATTTTGGGAGGCTGATATTTTCTCACTGGTGAAAAATCATAAAATTTACATTTAATATCTCATAGAGCTAAAAAAACACCAGTAAAGGTGAAAGGATGGACTGGGTGGTAAAACCTAGATAACAAAAATATTATAGGAAGACAAAAACAAACTATTTATACTGACTGTTAAAAGTGCTGATAATAACCGTGAATCCATCTCAACATGGGATTCTGATGTATTGTTCAATTCACCATCATTTGAACTGTGCTCCAAATTATGTCCATCATTTTTTTTGTCCTTTCGTCTTCCTCCTGCCTCAGAAATCAATACCTGGAATCGGATTTTCATATGAAAATGAGAAATTTTTGCTGCTCTAGAAAGTTTCAATTAGAAGCTGAATTTCAAAATTTTTAAAAGTATTCAGCCACATATGGAAGTCAAGAGACAAAACACACCACATCTAAGGAGCTTGTGCAATACCTTAAAGAGGGCAAAATATACTTCTATCAAACGTTTTGCTATCTTAGGCCCATCTCCCCTTTGACTCAATCTAATTTGGCTTAGAAAGTTAATCTGTCATATATAGATATGTTAGAGGCAGGAATTCGACTGAAAAGAAATGAATAAAGAAAACAAAGAAACATTTTGACATACCGCATGATACTTGGCTCGCAGTCCCAGATGAGGGCGGAAAAGAAAATTATCTACCTCATCAATCACCACAGCCTGTAGAGTAAGGAAATAAGACTTATTAAGCTAAACTTATGAATTTGATCATAAATCTTGAGAGACATCATTACAAGATCATCTAATGTTGAACCATTTAGGGTCACATAGGACCTTTTTCTTTATTACTTATAACAATCTCTCTCCTCAACTTTTTTTACCATATTATATATTATTTTCATAGAATAGCCTGGATGGAAGGTCCTTTACTATGACCTTTTTAAACTCGTTAATTTCACTAAGATATAGGATGTTTCAGCTGAAATTACCTGCCACCACAAAGATATACATTTCCATGAATGATAAAGTTCATTATATTACTTTATTTGTATTCTAATACATGAAAAAAAATCCATGAATCATTATCACCCCATCTTACCTTCATATTTGGATGTTCTCCCAGTAGCTTTGATAGGTGATAGTCAGCATTAGAGGCAACTTTGTTTTTAGGATCTCCAAGCTGCAGGCAAGCAAGATCTCAAAATAATGTGGAGTAGATCTTCCTATAGGATATTTGAAGTAAGGGAGGAAGGAATACTTTGTTTACTAGAGCAGAAAGTAGTCGGCGTTCTTGTTCTGATTTGCTCCTCAGCAACATATAAACAGTCTTCATGAAAAAGATGCTGGATAAGATTTCTTTTTTCCCTTTGAAGTATTAATAATTATATTATTCTAATACAGTATCAGCAAATAAAACTAAAATGCTAACTTATTTCAAATTTCCAAAGAATAGGGGTCAGATGCAACATTTTATGTTTATAAGCAACAAATGAAAATGAAGGGAGAACCTTTAATGCCTTGTCCTTGAGAATATCTAACACATCTCTTGATGCTTCCTCAAGAGCTGCAACAAACCGTTCATACCTGCATTTGGAGATTTAAGTTTTCAAAACAATGGTTAGACAGTAGTGATATCCTAACAATATGAACTGCAAGAACTAACACTATAATATTGGAGTTACAAAACCATCAATTGCTGCCACATATAAGAGCACATTACTCAAGGAATTTCCTAAGGAATCCCCGAGAAGTCTAAGCATAGAGGTAGGAGTACAATATTGTTTTATACAAAAGAAGAGATATAAAGGGGTGTACCTTTGCTTCAAGCATTCCTCCCAATACCATAAGAGCAGAAGAGAGTTACCATCCTTTGTATCAGGGATATGATTTAGAGGCCGCTGAAAGAGTGTCTTCAGTTTGCGATCAGGTAACAGACTGAAAGAATTATTCATTGTCAATTTGTGCATAAAGCCACAATGGGTGCAAGCAATAAGTTTGTACAACATTTACGTCCAGTGTGCACCACCAAAAAAAAGACTGGAAAATCACTTCATTTTGTATTATGATAAAGAGATCATAAGCTGGCAAAATAATGAGGAAACATAATAATAGTTGAAAGACATATCTTTTCCATTCCTAACCTGGAAATGAAGAGTTCTCTTAAGGCTTCATAACCTGTCAGGGCATGTCGCTTGCCAACTTTTGCTGTGACCATTCCTGCACTCCATTAATAATGTTGGGTTAACCTAAACTGCCTTACATAAAGATTAACCTAAAAGGCATCACCTTTGGTTTTTCTAAGATTAACCTAAAAGGCATCACCTTTGGTTTTTCTAAGCTGTCTAATCCCAAAAATAATTGGTGCTGGGTGACTAAAATAATCTCCCCAAACAAAGCAGAAGCAAATACTTTAGTCAACTTAGAATCAACCCACCCTATCTTCAACTAATAACAGTTGTAAGATATTGAAATTAAGCTAATAGTAGATATTACCATTATCATTTTCCTAGGCCTGGAGGGGAACCCAACATGTGTCAGTATTGAAGTGAGGAGCTTTAGGTTCATATTGCATTTATCTTTTGTTGAATTTACTCCAGCATTTGATTTTGCATACTATTAAAAGCTTTCTAGCAAGTCAAAATCACTGCCTATGTAAATTATTGCAAAACTCACCCAAAAGAGCATCAAGCGATCTCATATTTGCAACTGTATTGTCTGCAACCATGACCGAAAAGGCTGAGACCTTATCTGCTGCTGTGCCTGACCTCTGTGTGGCAGCTAGCATCTTTATATCTCCACTTTGCCCCCTAGACGACTCATAATCAGCTGCAAACTGAGCCATTAACCTCTCTCCCAATTCTTTTTTCTTCTGCACCAATGCCTTCCATTCCTCAACACTACCGAACTCAGCCTTCTTGTTACCAACCACCTTCTCCTCCAGTTCCGCAGCATCTGTGTACCACACTCCCAAAGCACTAGCTTTTACAAGCGGAAGCTTTGGAAGACCCTTGTACTTGTCAAATGTCTTCCATGAATTATTATCGTAGTCTAACGGAGTCCTCCGAGGTTGAGGCTTGTCATTTTGCTTGAATTTCTTGTTGTTGCTATTACTCTTATCCGTCTCCTTCTGATTGCTCGAATTCTGTTTAGGCGAAGGCTTTTTTAGGGGTTTGGACGAGGGAGGCTTCCGGAAATCGGAGTCGTCGAAGCCGGAAGTGGAGGAAGGGAGGGAGGAGAGGCCGAGAGAGGAAGCGAATGATGCGACGTCGTTTTGGAGATTGTCAATGTCGTCTGGCACTTTAGATTTCTTCGATTTTTTTGAATTCGCCATTACAGAGAGCTGAAAGAGGAGTGAGTGTAGGGTTTATGGAGACTTTAATGGAGGATTTTGTTGCAGTAGGGTTTATGAGTTATGACTATTCGCGGTAAACTACTAAACTTGTGCTTTTATGGGCCAGTTAATTTTTATAAGGCCCATTTAGAGGGCCTGGTATACAATTAATGGGCCGAGCTTAGCCCAAAGAGTTCTATGCATTTAAATGGCCTAGGGTTTCGTCTCATCCTCCTCTCCGTGCTTTTTCACTTCTTTGTTCTCGCTAAACCTCTGAGAAGGCAGCTAAGCAAGCGAAAGAGCAAGAGAAAGCAACCATGGCGACGGCGAGAGCATTGACTACTAAGGAGGCCGACATCCAGATGATGTTGGCGGCTGAGGTCCAACTCGGCACGAAAAACTGTGACTTTCAGATGGAGCGTTATGTATTCAAGCGCCGAAATGACGGTCAGCTGTTTCTCTAACTGTATCTATACATGTCTATCTTGAATTCTTGATTTATGTATTTGCCAAAGTATTTGTGTGCTGTACGTAGATTTTCTAGATAGATCTGTCATTATATTACGCATATATGTGTTCTTTTAATATCTTGTTAATGTTTTCTGAACTTGTTGTGAAGCGACTTGCTGAAAATTGCAATTAACTGGTTTGAATCTGGTCATTCTAGAGGAAATAGACTGTTATGCTTACAAGTTAGTGTGGCATGATGTTTGATCCATCATTGTCTTCAGTTGGTGAGCGAAATTTGTTTATTTCTGGTAAAAAAATATATTTTTGCTAACAATACCTTATGAAGTTTGAGAATGTGTATGGTGCAGTGTGTATCCAGCATGAAATCGTTCAAAATATCACTATGAAAAAGTAACCATTACTGTTGAATTGATGAATTTTTAAGAAAAGTTGCTATTTGATACTGTATAATGTGTGGATTTGTTCTATTCAAAAAATTTTGTTTAGATTTTCTGGTATTTGATTTTTTTTCATGCTTGTTTTGTATCAGGTATCTATATCATTAACCTTGGAAAGACCTGGGAAAAGCTTCAACTGGCAGCTAGGGTGATTGTTGCCATTGAGAATCCCAAGGACATCATTGTCCAATCTGCCAGGCCATATGGTCAGAGAGCTGTTTTGAAGTTTGCTCAGTACACTGGAGCTCAAGCTATTGCAGGACGCCATACTCCTGGTACATTTACCAATCAGTTGCAAACATCCTACAGTGAGCCCCGTCTTCTCATCCTCACAGATCCCAGAACTGATCATCAGGTATGACCAGTCGCTTCAATATATCGTATCTTGCTAATTTATTTATTCAGTTTTATTTACTGTGTATGTGTAAAACCTGTTTTGCAGCCTATCAAGGAAGCTGCACTTGGGAATATCCCCACCATTGCTTTCTGTGACACTGATTCTCCCATGCACTATGTTGATATTGGCATTCCTGCTAATAACAAGGGAAAGCACAGCATTGGTGTTCTATTCTGGCTCTTAGGGAGAATGGTTCTGCAGATGCGTGGTGCTATTGCTCCTGGACACAAGTGGGATATCATGGTAATAGCTTTAGTAATATTGATAGGTCTCCGTTTTTTCTATGTTGTTTTATGCATTACTCAATATTCATTTCTTCATCTCACTATCTTCTTCGTCATCATTGCCAGGTGGATCTGTTCTTCTACAGAGAGCCTGAAGAGGCCAAGGACCAACAGGAAGAAGACGTTCCTGCCATTCAAGATTACCCAGATTATGGTGCTGCTGCTATTGGTGGTGGTGAATGGACATCGAGTCAAATTCCTGATGTCCAATGGACTGCCGAACCAGTCCCTGCAGCTCCAGTTGCCGGTGGTTGGGCTGGAGAGGAGGGTAAGTGCATTCATTTATTCTTTAAACTTTTTCTATTGCGACCTGTTGGAAGCAAGTTCTGATCGGCTCTTGAATCTGTTCTGTCAATTCATTCTTGCTCTTGGAATAACAATGTAATGCATCTTATGTTTCTAATCTTTCCAGTCCCTGCACCAATTGTTGATGGAGGATGGGATGCCGCAGCTCCACCACCTGTTGTGCCAGGTCAGGGTGCAGTAGATGTGCCTCCCAGTGGCTGGGAATGAGTTTCTTCCATAGTTGAAATGTTTGCTCTTTTTATATATGTTGTATTACAACCTTATCCGTCTCTCTAGTTGTAGGGAATTTTGATATTAGTTTTGGATGTTCTCAACGTGCTTGCAATGAAACATGAAACTATTTACCTGGTTTGAATATGTCAACGTTTTTTGTGTTCGATCGACACAATATTATCTAATTATATATTCTCATTACAAATTTACTCGTATCACTTTTGTTATATTTATAGATATTTCAGTTTGTAAAGTTTCATAAACTTTTACTCACGGAGATGAAGATAATATTGAATTTGATAATCTAAATTAAAATTTTATGGAGTAATGTTTAATATCCTTACTTAAATACGGAGTAATACTTTCTTGTCCCATTTTATCATTTTTTTTTACTCATTGTTTATTGGTCAAATTAATTCTTTTTTTATTTATTTCATATTTTTTACTTATTTTTTGTGTGAAATAATATTTTAATGTAATTTTTAAAAATATAAATTTTGTATATTAATACTAAAATGCAGGGATTAGGGGAGTAAAAATTATACTAAATTTACTAGTTTTAATTAGAGTTAATTGAAAATTATACTAAATTTACTAGTTTAATTAGAGTTAATTGAAAATATTCTTCAATAAGAGGAGGGTCACAACTCGTAAGGACAGAGTATGTTTCTTACCCTGTTGTATTGCAATTCCTTATTATAAATACACTGAACAGTCACAACGGAGAATATACTTTTCACTCTGGTTGTCATTATAAATTATAAGTACTTTGAAGATCTCATCTTTTGCCATTCCTAATTATAAATACTTTAAATCCCTAATCCCTAATTATAAGTACTTTGAAGATCCCGTCTATTGGCATCCCTAACCATAAATACTTTTAATAACGCACCAACATTATGGACAACAATGAATAAAACTAGCTATTTCATTTGATACTCCAATTTTGGAAAATTTTAGAAGTTTCCTGTATCTAAAGAGTTCCTAAATAGTTTTAGGACGTTAAAAACTGCAAAACCAAGCTGGGATTTGTCACCAAAGATATTTGATATATACAAAATTGTAACGTTTGACAATTGTTAGCAAGCATGGGAGCAAAGAGTCCCAGAAAGAATATGCAGGATATTTACTTTTGGGTTCCTATCTAAGGGGACTAGACAATGAATAAATAAAGATGCAGATCTACAATGGCTTTCTTTGGGCATTATCTGTCTGTAGTAACCAAAAACTCAATATTTTCTCAAATCTCTAACCTTGGTAGCCGGTAAATTTATTGCATCAGTAACCCGCATCCTTCGGATGGGCTGATTGAATCGGTATGGTCTTACATGAATTTAGCGCGTCAGGAAGCCCCAACATCATCATCAGGGGAAGAGCATGTCTCCAAATGTAACCCAGTGCACAAATTTATCAGAAAATTCACCCCGGCGTTGCATTTCTTGAGCCATTTCGAAATTGAGATCTCCAGTAGTCTGTTCAATATGTTTAGAGAGTCAAGCTGGAGAGTAATGGGAGCATAGCATAATTGCGAGATAAAGGATGAATTCTCACCTTAATACTAAATCCAGAGTCGTAGGCATGAAGGCTTGTTTCTGCCTTGGATGCGCATCCAATGCCGCCTTCTGATGACAGACCACTGGATGGGGAACCTACGATTGAAGATCTGCAGGAATATAACATAGGGTTATGCTTTAATTATTACAAGTAGATCAGGCGACAATAAAGCAACACGAGTAATACCTCTCATATGTCTCTTCTTCACATGAATTTCCAGATGAAGAAAGCCACTCAACATCTACAAAATTTGAGAAGTTGGAATCCCCACGTTCAAGGGACTGCTCAGCTTGGGGTTCGGAGAAGAGCTCCCTACCAGACATAGAGGGGGTATACCTACAATATATGAAGCAAAATCCTAATAGTTTAATATACTCTGCACACTACTGCTCATTGATTCCACTAAATTCCAATCTTCATACCCACAAACAACCGGCATCCCCCCAAATCAGAGATAACAGTGAGATGAAGGTTTGCATCATATCCCAAATTGAACTTTTGGGGGTCAGATAAATTCACACCACAAGATTGACACAGGTTTTTGGGTATAAAAATTGGAGCAGAGAAGGGGGTATTGGCAACACACATTTCGAGTAACCATTTGAGCAGTCACTAAGATGATGTGAAACGCAAATCAGAATATAATATCTAATCCACCGAAAGCAGGATCTTACAGTGCATCATTTATTGAAAATATCAATGACAACGATTTTCCCATCATATAAAACATGTTGGATATATAATCCAAGGATAGTGTTCCTCTGCATGACAATTTAAGTTGCATCTATAATTAGTAAAGTGACCTGGAATATGGCATTTCGCTTTCACATGTTGAGACATCAGGTGTGGACTGAACAGGTAATGGAGGCTCATAAGCTTCTTGCTGTTTGTTACTTGTCTCTTCAACAGGTAAGTTAGTTGGACAGATAATATTTCCATCTGAGAATGACCTTTTGATTCTCGACCTAAGCACATAACAAAAGCATATATTAGAATCCACGGAAATATTATTTAAGCACCAATGAAACTATAAAACAAATTAGTTATACCTTATACTGCCAAAAACTAAACTGTGCCTTCCAAAAGGATAATGCTGATCAGAATCCAATTCCCATAGTGCTGGTTTACCATCGTGCGGCTGGAAATGCCCCAGGAACCTGACACAGATTAATAAATACAAATAAGAAATTATGATTGCAAGTGAAAATGATTTCCATGGGTAACACAGAAAACTTGGAAACTAGTATTTGACATACACATTAATGGCATCTTGTTTCTCAGCATCCATATAAGCATTACTATAGTATCGCTGAATTGTCCTAAATAATTCTTGGGATTGTGTCGCTGCACTCCATTGACCTCTTCTTTCAGAAAATATCTGTTTAGGTTCAAAATAAACATTATTGTAAATTACAAGTTTGGCATTATGAGACATCTAAAGAAGCCAAACACTTTGGAAACCAAATATACAAAAACCAAAAGTCGACACTGGGTAAAATAGATACTTAGGTACTTCAGTTAGAGAAGAGCATTTTCAATTAGGCATAAAAACTGTGAAATTTAAAAGAAACTTGTAGAACTCCCAATTTCAAGATGAAAGTTGAACATCCAGAAAAAGCACTTCAGCTATAGGATTTAAGTTGACAAATGTCAACATTGAAATTGCACCCATGAAGTCTGGAATTATTATTTCCAAATCATGTACATTACCTTGTTGTGTGCAGCTGATCCACCATATTGTTGTGCAAGAGTGTCGCCCATTTCTTCATATATCTTCATTAGAGAATCCCCCAGTGGAGAACCCAAAGGAATGTTCTCCACATCTATATACCCTAGAGCATGCAACTGGTGGCCTAGAGCAACAAGCCCATATGCATATTGAGCAACATTAGTACGATCCAAACAATCAATGCAGTTTGTTCTTAGGACCCCTCTCTGGAAGGTTGGACACTTGATAGATTGAACTCCAAGCAAATCATCTGTACTGCAGTTTGATCCAGTTTCCAAGCAGTCAGTGTCCCTGACAGCATTGTGATGATCTTTCTCAGCACCATCTCCATTGCCTTTGTTCCTGCATTGCATTCTTGATAATCAAAGGAAATCCATGGATAAATACAAGGAAGTATGCTTTAAGGAAATTATACATGTAACCACACATCCTAATCCATACTGTGATAATTGATTAAGCACAAGAGTTTCAATTTATAATTCTATATCACTTCGAAATAAAAGCAGAACAAGGATTGTATATGTGAATATTCTATTGAAACTAAAATTTCACAAACGCTGAAAATCTAACTAAATAGTTTATTAGGTAACCTTACCTAGCACATGGAAAATTCAGCAATTCTGCTGTCCTTGAAGCTGGAGTTACTTGACAGTAAAAGAAACCAGTTAATTCCAATGCATTAGCAGACACCTTGTTTAAAGCCATCAACACACTTGTAGCTTTACTGAAGAAAAAACAAAGACAATTTCACGAATGGATCTTTGAACTCTAAAAATAAAAAATAAAAAATAAACCATTAAATAAAGAGAAGGAATGAAGCTAACTTTTTTGTAAATTTGTTTAGGTCCCAGTGAAGGAACTTCAAATGGTTTTCCTCAGAGAACTTTTTATTGATACTATCAATAGCATTAGCAAATTCTGTACGCAGAATAGATTCTCTGGGCTTCTTCTCGAGGGTCTGTTACATGAACAATGTGAGGAATACGGCATAAATCAATGTCAGAACAGATTAAGAAGATACAAGACAGTCCTTATTTACCTTTATCAGATTCAATATAATAATTGGATTTCCATATCTCTTGATAAGGTTCTCGAAGTGAAGTTTGGTTGCTTCATACCGTGGGTCCTTCCTTGACACTGTAAATGGAGAGGGTTATTGGACTATACTGTGAATAAACAAGATAATGATAACATTTCAAGTATATTTAAAGCATACATATAATATCAGGCTTAATATTCAGTCTTGAAGTTTCCTGTGACCAAAAAAGAGGTATCGAACCACGGTTCTGGACAATAGAACTAATTTGTACAGAATACCCTTCAGGAACATTTTCAACCACAATTTGTTCAGTCTCGACATCATTAGCTACACGGCCCTTCTCATTTACACCTCTCTTCAGGTATCTAGGAAAAACAAAAATTTTGAAAGAAGCATTAGAACACAATTTTAGTAACTAAAAACCAAGGAAGATTATCATGCAATAATAACTGTCTAATGTACCCAAAAGTGCATATAAACATCATAAATAAACCAATGACTATAAGTAATGTACCTGGTTCCAGCATAGTGACGAGATCGTCTGGCAATAAGGATCAACTTAAAATCTTTTTCACAAACTGAAAGTGACACCTGTAAGTATTATTTTGTTAGTAAGGATGAAAAGAAACATAAGAAAAAATTATCATACCAGACAAATATACTCCAACTGGATCAAAATACAAAGAAAGAAAGTTGCATGATGAACAACAAAATATGAGAGACCAATACGGAAAAGTGACATCAAAAAAGAGGAAGAAATAAAATAATTAGCCTAAAATCTTAAATAATGAATACCTCTTTAAAAGAGCCATAAACTAGTGCTACAGTCCACATAGTATTTTTGAGTTGATTGCGGATTTCACGAGTTAAAAACTCATTCCATACGAACATTGTTTCATAAAGGACAAGTCCTGATTCATGATTGCTTAGGTTTTTCTGAAGACTAAGCATAATGAGATAGGAATAGCTGAAAAAGAAGTCCTTGGTGAGATCCACGGTGCGTAGTAGTTTCTTGTACCTATCACATTAAAGAAAGAATGGAGGAAAACCAAATGCAAGTAAATACAGTGCAATATGCTGCTAATATAATAATTAAAAGAGGAAAAAACACTAAAAACAGAAGCTAATATAAATAGGTCCCCCTGCAACCCTGGTGATACCTTGCCTCATTCAAGGTGAAAAATTAACATCAGGACACCAGTGTGGTTTGCCCCTGTACATTTGCCAGAAATAAATTTCCAAAGGGGTCTATAAAATAATTTAACTACAGAAGATTTACATAACTGAAGGCTTTGATGTACTCTAAATATGAGCATCACATCAATGCTTCTCTGTTAGAACTATAACTATTGTTACACTGAAGGACGTATCCACAGGTATCGAAATTACCTCAACACATATGATGTCTTTAAAGATGGAAAAAAATAGGAAATTGTCCAATAAGAACGTAAAAATAAAAGAATGGAAAAAAATAGACCACTCAATGAAACACATTACTCATTGAGATACAAAAAATAAGCACTGTTAACATAACTATACTGTCTCCTCACATGTACCATGGACATTTTACTTTTACACGTAGAATTGGCAAAAGACCTGTTCTCATTCTTAGAAAAAGCCATATTGGATAGCACAGTAGAACTGGGAATTGGGATCATCTCGCTCTTTGCAATGGAATAGATTGCATGACCACATATAGTGCCAATCTTCCTTCTTTGAGTGATAAGCAGCATGTAATAAGGTCCCAAAAATCTTGCAAAACCTAAAGAAAAAAATGATCAGTTCTGTTCTGAATTATATAGTTCCTTTTCTGTGCAAAGGCAAAGCATTGTTATGAGACAGGGAGCTGAAGATTAACATACCAACAATTCCATAGCAATTCGTTACGAATTTAAGCCCACCAGTGGACCTGTTTCCTTCGTGTATTCTTTTCAGGAGTTCATAGCATTCAAATTCTGAATATGTTGTAGGGTCTTCATGAATATTTAGCTCCAATGGCTCTGTTCGGTCAATCTTTAGGACTCTCCAATATGTTCTATTCTTGTCCCGTCCAATCATATAAAAGTTCTATAGAACATAAGAACTCATAGTTATTATCTGGGTACTGAAACTAAAATCATTACTCCATGCATACTATTGAAACCAGAGATTCATTACAATGTAAAACTGGCAAAACACATCTTTGAATTTTCACTTTCTTCCAATACTTACCTCCTTTTTATCTATTGGCACTGGCAACAAATCTACCGATAACTAAATGAAGCTTTAAACCTAGTTTAATTAGAAACCACATATACACTAAATATTTGTTTAGAACACAACAAATATCATATTTGGACAAAAAGATTTTAAAAACAACAAAGAAAAAACTTGAGGTTATGTATCTAATTAAAAGGTGGAATCCCTACCACTTGTTAAGGTAAACCTAGTGAAAAATGCTTTCCTAGTACTTTCAGCTGTTGGGTTAGCTAAATGTATCCAAAAAAATAATAATAAATAATAAATAAAAAAAATCAGAGACACCAGCATTCACGAAGATGAAAATGTTATTCATTTGAGCTCTTCTCTTGTCAAACTGTTCATGGAATCCCCTAATCAGTATGGAGACCAATTTTAAAAGAAAGTCCCTGAAATTAATATACTTCAGTATGAAATGAGCCGTGGGAGTTGACCAAGTACACAATTCCAATTTCCAAACATGAAATGCTAAGACCCTTGATTAGAACTAAAATCCAGCCAGCCTTCAAATAATTTGATGACCAAGCACCATAGTTACAAGTTAAGCCATAAGTTAATGTTTTCACAACTTTGAAATCCTTAACCCTTCTTTGATCTGAATCACACATTCCGCATAGCACAAAAGCTAACTCCTTCCGGTCAAGAGGATTTGAAAGACGAAACCGCAATAACAAATTAACAATTGTTATCATAAAATGCAAGGATTCTCCTAGTAAAGCTAGGAAAATACGGAAAACAAAACAGTTAACGAAAATCAAATTAAAACCGGATTCAGAGAAACAAATCACAAACTCACATAATTGCGCATATAGCATAAACCAAAACAAACGAAATATACACGGAATACGCACCGAGCGCGTCTCGTAGAGCCTGAATTTCTGCAAATAGGGAGCTCCATAGCTGTAGTCTGCTCCTACCATGCTTATTCCGATCCAGAGTCCCCGGCCCGAGTTAACGAGTCAGTCGCATATCAAAAACTTCCAAACCAGATCGTGTAGCTCACAAAACCTCTAATAATACACTAACTGCATCCAAAAGGGCCAAACCTTCAACGGCTCAACGCCCCAACCTACAAACGCAAAACACGTACAATCACATACCGCACAAAATATACATATTAGCAACGCCAAGCGAGATATGTATATACATATATATATATAGAGAGAGAGAGAGAAACCTTAACAGAGAGAGAACGGGAGAGAGAGAGAGAGAGAAATAGTGGTGGAGAGATCAAAACAGTTTGAGCACGGATTGAAGACGAAGAAGAAGAAGAAGAAAGACGGATCGAAGGAGAGGTGGGAGACGCGAGCTTCTGTGAGGACATCCACACAAAATGCGGAATTATGGATTTTTTTTGTTCTTATAATTTGCGGTTTTTTCGCGAAATATAACACCCAAACAAAAAAAAAAGGAAATATAATTATGTTTTTACTCTCAAATTTTTCTTCGGTTTCGTACAGCTAAGATACAGAGGGCAGAAATTGAATAATATTGTGAATTAAAATTTACAAATCGAATCGTGGTGTATAAGAATTGGCCTATCGGGCAGGGAGACATGGAGAATTCATTCCTATTTTAGTAACCATTGAATGGCAGAATTGGCAGGTGGCTTTGCGGTGGAGTTTGGTTGGAGGGGAAAATTAAGTGAGAAAAGAATTACAATTTTATAAGACTTCGAAATTTGTTTTTAGGAATAGAAGAAGACATGTTATATGACTTTAATACAAGTTAATATCTATTTAATATACTCCCTTCATTGGTGTAGCCTACATAATCAACACTTAGAGTTGTCAACTGAACTCAATGTACTTGGCACGTATATAAATATACTAAAAGTACACTATTTGTGTACTGAATGTATATTATACAAAATAATATATTTTAGTACTTAAATAATGTATTTTTTAATACAATGTACATTTTTAATATACTAAAAGTACATTATTTGTATACTGAATATACATTACTTTATAGTATGGTCTACAAAACTGTTTGGACATATTTGGACATCGTCCACATAATAATGATGGGTAAAATACCATATTTAGTTGCGCAAATAGGATAACAACAAATACGATATGATAATGACTGCGAGTTTTATTTGTCATTCAAAAAATTCTCAATTGAATTCAGTACCTATTATATTTTTAGTGTGATTTATGATTTATACAAAAATTTGTATGAGACAGACCCGTGAGACGGGTCGAATATTTAAGTAATGATATTAAAAATCTAATCCATTAATCAAACATTCAAACATTCGACCTATTTGTAGAAATTTAGATTTGTAATACAATCTCACATAAGTGTTACTCTATAATAATAACTATGATTTTTTTTTTTGGCGAAAAATATATATTATCTTAGTAAAATAAGTAAAATTTTATGGCTGCGGAAAATGAGGAGTATTTTCCTTAGTTATGCGTATGATTGATTGATTCGAATTGAATGACCGGAGGGATTATGACTCGGTCAAATATCGGAATTGCGTAGTAATTAGTGAAATAATAAGCAATCATTAGTTTATTCAGTAATGAGATTTGAAATAAATTAAATGAAAGTAATGCTCCGCAGAAAAGTGACGTTTCTTTCTCCGTTGAACTTTTGAATATTGATCCTTTCAGCCTTTTGTAGAAAAATGTACACTCTCTTTTAGTTGAATTTTGGTATATTAGATTAAAATAGAATTTTAGGTGTCAAAATTTTATCAATATATTTAAAATAGAATTGAACTAACATATATATATATATATTATCAATATATTTATTTATTTATTTATTTATTTATATACTCTAACAGTATAAGTTTGCATGGTATATACGAGAAGCATAATTCGAATTAATATCTTTCATTTTTAAGTCATATAAAATATTTTGTCTATTAAAATTGATTTTATAAATGGTGCATTATTTATGATGTTTTAATATGTATGAATATATGATGATGAAAAGTAAAAACCATTTGCACGTACAGTTAAATTAAAGGCCGCTACTTTCTTGTCTTTTTAAACCAAAACATATTGTCATACTGAAGTAGGCTTCTTTAATTTGGTAACGTACAACGAATAAATTCTTTACTATTTTGATCAAATTTTCAAAGTTCATATCATTTTTAGGATTTGGACGAGTCAACTCAGACACCCTGAGCTGTAGGCAATTATGAGGCAAAGAAGCTTGGTAACCACAATGTTTTGTTTGACTCCATATGAGAGATAAACGTCTATTGATTTTATTGGGTAATTTATGGACAATTTAAGTTGGTTTATCTTTTCGTAGTTTTTTGCCGACTTAGATCATAAAATGTGTTTCACCCAAAGCACACCGCACATTCGGGTAGTATCTATAATGAGGCGAAGAAGTGGTGACCAAATGGGTATAACATAACTTTTGTACTTAAAAGATCATGGATTTGATTCTTGCTAGAGTTCTAGTACATGAACTCCAAAATCTAACTCCCTGACATAGAGAACAGTGATAAGCTAATTTTTTATATGGGTCTCAATACAAGTGTCTACATCAAGATTTTGTGTGAGAGTAAAAGTTGAAAGTAAAAAATGTAAGTACACATAGTATTTTCCTTCTTGCTAATACTCTCTTAGTAGAGCTCATGGCTAATACCTTTCTTGTAAATCAAACTCTTGTTATCGCCCGCATAGTCCAACATGTGACTATGAGCTTTCTCGTAAATCGAAACAATGAGGTGAAGAGGGAATGATAAGTTGATAGAAATAATACTTATGGAGATGTTAATTGCTATAAATAGAAAATAACGATTATCCTTTTTCAGTGGGCAACTGGGCATTTGAGGAAGTATATGCAAAACCATTTCCTTAAATACCACCGGTATACAACACTTAAAATGCGAATATGCCCTCTTCAATTCATTACGGCTGCCACTGTTATTCATGCCAATCATTGAGTGATGTTCAATCATTTCATTTCTTTTCATTTAATATAATTGTATTAAACTAATACTAATAATAATAATAAAAAAAAAAAGGATTCCTACTTGCTCACATTCTCATCATGCACGATAGAGTATTAGTTTACCCATTACTTTCATTGGCTATCGAAATTGAAGATCGCAGAACATAATTATAAAATTGAAGACAAGAGGGGAAAGAATTGTGCTAGGTTCATTTATCATTACGTGTGTGGTCATAGGTGATACTATTTCGTGGACTTTTTATTTATTTATTTTTGAGTTGCCAAAAAAAAAAAAAAAATCGCAGTCAATATTGCATATATTTTGAATAAGTTATATTCATATATAATATCTTACAAATCATTAAGAAATAGGTAAAATATACTAAAAAGGTTTATGAGAGAGAAAAGTCACAGTAGAAATACCTTCTGAGTGGCTCGACCGAAATGGTATCAGCAATGATTGAACGCGTAATATTCACGTGCGAAAATAATCATACTCGACCCACTGAATCACTCATTTTGAGACATTATTTTGTAGACTTTGTAATACTTTTAATTGCTCGACTATTGTAATACTTTCATTTTTTTGGATTACTTTGATTTTTGATTTTATAATTATATTAAGACACACTCAATTTTTATTTCAAAGTATTACATTTACCATATTGAATTGCATGATTTCAATTTGATTGACACATGCATTTAGTCATTTTGGACAAATTTAATTTATGGTTAAAAGAGTTTGAAATTTTTTCTAATTATTTAAACCCCACTCAATTGAACCAACACATTTTGATATCTCTAGACTCCCCCAAACTCATCAAATTAAATTCAAAATGTTCACAACACACCTCAAGTAAGAATGGTGAAATTAAGATTTCTACTTAGTGAAAGTGGGGCATATCAAATGTTTTGGACTAAATTTAGTTAAGCTATAAAAGTCGTGAGATTAAAATTAATTAAATTAGTAATGAATGATAAAAAGTAACAATTATTACTATGGCCAATTCAATGGATTAAGAGTAGTATTATTATAATTTGTTTGAAAAGCAAACACCAAACAATCTGTATTATACTATTATTCAAAAAAGCATGAACAAAAGTCAAAGGTTCATCCTCCCATGAGCAAAGACCAGCATGAGAATCAACTGGTCTAGCAAGAACGCGTAAGCGAGCTGAACTGATTCGCTGACCAACTTACATGCGAGCACTTAAACTATTCAGAATAGCAAAACAATCACTGACAACAAAACTAACATAGGAAAGACACATCAAATTATTCGATTGGGCATTAATAATAGTATTATTATTTTTTTTCCAAAAAAAAAATAGTATTATTATTTTATTTAGTGTACCTAGTAAGAAGTTTTTTTTTTTTTTTAAATAAATTAGATATTACTGTTGATTGGCGTGCCAATCACAGTGTAAACAGATGATGAATCATTATTGCTTGTTATGAGTATACAGTAATATGAATAAGATCCATGGAATATAGAAGATTCATGAAAGTAGATATTGCCAACTTACTGGTGTTTCCTAATTATATAAAATTATAAATGTAATTTTTAGGGCCTAAAAGCAAAAAAATTGAAAATTTATTTTTATTTGTATTCCCCTATTTTATGAAGAAAAGAAAAAGAAAAGGCAAAACTTTTTAGAACGCATTTAAGGTTTTAAAGGGAAGTCTCATGACTGGGTTATGATGGAGTGGGGCCAGCTGGGCAACACACCACTTGGAGATAGGCTCAACGGCGGTGACGTGGCAAATGGATGACGTTTCATCCCGGCCATGTGAAACGGCATGGACGCCGAACTTTGCCTCACCCATCTGTCTTTCATAGCTTCCGCCGACAGCGACGCTCACGTGTCTACGCACCACATATGAGACAACCTCAATTATCGCAAACAGAAAGTACCAGAAACTGCGATTCCGAGCTGGAGCTCCGATCGGAATCCCGACAGCCTGGAAACGGCGACGTCCGGTGACTGTGACGGGGCAGTACGGACTAATTTCACTGTCCGCATTTTGGCACGTGGGGGAAATAATTAGGCAACGTGGTTTAATGTTTAGTGTAGACGTTACTGGGAAAACCAAATTGTATTATTGTTAGTTTGGTGATGATAAATAAT
Source organism: Ipomoea trifida (assembly GCA_003576665.1). Classification (NCBI taxonomy): domain Eukaryota; kingdom Viridiplantae; phylum Streptophyta; class Magnoliopsida; order Solanales; family Convolvulaceae; genus Ipomoea; species Ipomoea trifida. The sequence goes on along the minus strand of CP025645.1, from coordinate 7,688,940 downwards.
GCGCCGGAGTGAATTGTCCGTTTTAGCCTTGAGTGTAGACTGGGAATGCCGACACCACAATAGATGACGAGAAATGTTGGGTTTTGCTTTATGATCTATCACGTAGTCGATCGTCATTGCTTCTCGTAATGGACTATCCGAAGAAAAATTGCCGAGGACCAGATTGGTAATTTCACAATAGTCGAAGAACCATTCCGATAATAAACTCTGATAATTAGCAATTTGGTGTGACAATGATGAGATAGATTGTCGTTTCGGTAAACAAAAAATTAAATCACTCAATCAATTATCATTATATTTTATTAGTTTATATAAATAAATCTAACTATGCATTTTTTTATGCATTTGAACCAACAAACTATACAAATGAATAATTTCGAGACTTCTTAGATAAAATCTCAAAGTATATCAGGTGTTCATCAAAGAGCATGTCTTTGTTATAGTTAAAAGCTGAAAAGGATTTTTGTTTGAGAATTTGGACCACTCTACATACATGTGGTCTGGTCTAGTCTAGACCTATAAGAAGCCCATGCGTTGGAAATCTAGTATTGGACCAGGCTCGTGGCCTGCCTCTAGTTACACTATACTTTTGCTGTACGCTAAGATGATATACACTCCGTTTTTCCGAATTCAATTTAATTTTTAAATTAAACTCACCGTCATTATTCTTCGAGATCTCCTCCACTGAGACTCAAACTCATGACCTCCCATCTGAGGGTGGCCACTACATGCCAATTGAGCACAAGATGCTTAGCAAATTATATTTCTTTTAATTATGAGAAAGATTGCAATCAGTACACAAATATGCATTACGAATGAAGTATGTCTTTTGATCCTAGCAGGCAAAAAAAGACTATAAGAAGGTAAAAGTTAATTGTCCGACCAACTTGACTACGGATTATCTCCAAATAAACTCCATTCTTATATAAGGACCGAGAAAATATTGAAAAAACATAAAATCGTGACATTTTAATATGAGAATTATGCCCGAACAACTCAACTTACTTTTCAGACCAATAGTATTTCTTTTCTTAATTACATAAAATTGAGTCCAATTATAAGTGGGGACAGCTTGTGAATGAATTCACCATGATTGATGTTTGTGTTTTATGTGAGAGTTATGAATTTTATTTTATTTTTTTATGTACAAATATAATTTAAAAAATCAAGTAGCTAGAGAAGAAGAACAAAACAATTTCGTCACCTTTTGCCCATGGGCCAATTGGTTATCCGTTCCATCACTTCCATGGTCTTGGACTTAGCTTCTAGGTTCAATGAATTTCGCGTGGCACGTAATATCCTAATATTTATACCATGGATGGGCCCGAGTCAACCTTACAAGAAGAATTCATGTCTATTTAGATACTAAATGTTCACAATTTACCTACTAAATGTTTATAATTTAAATTGTGAACATTCAGTATGTAAATTGTGTATAAAGTCCAAAAATAATTTGCCATAATCTCCCATCAATTTTCGATAAATAAAATAAAAATCCATAAATTGCTTCAATTTTCTTCACTTGCGGACGTGCATGCTTCATAATGTTAAATGTAAACCGCTATGGAACACTCCTTGGAGAAGCTTTGCCAATTGATTGGAAGAGATATCTTCAAAATTTACAGAGTAATAAACAAAAATCAGTATAAGTAAATTAAAAAATAAAAATAAAATAAAGTCTATATATGGGTAAATTGTCTATGTACCGTGTGATTTTTCACAGCCTTCATATTGTGAAGCGCTTCAACACTATACATAAAAGAGCCTTGATCAATACTTATATTACACTCCAAAGCTAACTGCAAATAAACCATAAATGTCAAATCTTAAAAAAGAAAAATTATAATTAAGTCAAACTTTTTATTTTTATACATAAGACGCATCTGGGTGTATCATGTATAATACATCAGACACAAGTCTTACTTTTGTCTGGGTCAACATTAATAAAAATTACAAATTCTAATACAAATTTTAATTTTTTTTTTTATTTTTGTCAACAAATCTAATTTTATTCCTATTTCAGTCTTTGACCCGCGAAACTACGAACGTACTATACACTACGCATGCATGCATGCATGCAGAGCACTGACCTTGACCTTTGGCAGGTGGACATGAAGAAGCCTCACCTGGGCCACAACATCACCAACTATTGAGGCCTGAAAAGGATCATTTCCGGGGTTTCGCGAAATCCCAGAAAGAATCTCACTAACATTCACGCAATGGAACAGTGCTTCAGTCTCAAACGTCAAATTCTTGCTGTGAGCCGGCTGATAAAACCCAGGCACAATGACCATTCCTATGTCCTCGCTTTGGTACAACAAATGAAGCACAGTGGGGCTATACCCCACGCCGAACTTGTTAGGGTTTCCGGCGATCAACGTTAGAGAAACAACCGACGAGACGAAGAGCGTTGAGTTTGAGACGTCGAGATTGTAGGAGTCGAGTCTTATGGCTTGAAGGGAGAAATCAGGCTGGTGGGGCTTGAGGATGAAGACGAGGATAAGTGCAGTGGATCCTAGGGTTAGGGTTATGGCGAGAAGGAAAATGGAGAGGAAAAGGGAGAATTTTTTGAAGGAGAATGCGTGGAAGAATTGATGGAAATATGAAGACAACATTGGATGGTGATGATGATGATCTGGTGTGGTTCATGGTAATTGCTGTACTGTATGTTCTAATTAGGCTAATGATGTTTTAGATTAAAGTGGAAAAGAGAAATAATGGTTTGTATTTGTGTTGGGATGAGGAATTTGATGTTTTGCTTTGGGAACAGGCCAGGACTTTCCGATCCTATTCCTTTCTTCATGTAAATTCATACTCGTGAGACTCCTTAAAGCTTGGCCAACTTTGTGAGGGAAAGAATCTATAATTTAGCTTTCATGGCATTACTTTATTGCATGAGAAATATCATTTAAATCATGCTTCAAAATAATATGGAAGTTCAATTATATTCCTGTCAGAAACTATTTCCTTTCAGAAACATTGAGAGTTTGAGTCTGATTTAGAGCTTTTATGCACAAAGTATACAGTTTGGTGTTAAATCTTGAAAATAAATTAACCAAATTTCTTCATATAGTCCTAGAAGTCTGGGACAAGTTAATTAATAAGATCCAAATAGATTAGGTCAATTTCCTCATATAGTCATAAAACAGGTTGATCTAATGACACGAAGTGACTCTTTTAAAGGGAAGATCATGAATTTGAACCCTAATAAATGTAATATTAACTCTTTTGTATTTCAGTAAGAGTCAGATAGGACTAAAAAAAAACACACACACTAAACAGGAAAAGAACAATCACGAGAACTCGAGAGAGCCACTGATCAGAACCCACACACACTGATTACGCAATTCAAAAAACTGCAGACTGCAGTGTGGGGTATAGTAGGCGGCTCAGCCTTCACTTCCATAATCTCCAGCTAACATTTTCAGTCCCCCCCCCCCCCCACATCATACGTCACATACACCAACCACAAAAACAACAATGACTGGAATTTACCTACTTACCCCTCACCCACCATGGTGGATGGAAAGATTCCACTTTTTCATCTTTACCCAAATTGACAGCAACACATGGCAGCATTTTTCAAGAATGAGAATAGTCAATGTTGAATTCACCCATGACCATGAGTAATAAAAGATGCCAATACTATTTGCTTAACTGTCTAACTGTACATGGAAAACTAGGTTGGCAAAAGCACAAGACTCTAATGGTGGAATCTTTCCACCATGAAGATGAAATGAACAATCTCCATTTGTGCAGAGTACAAAACTGATAAACAACCTAGCAGACAATGGGGAAAATGGCAACAGGATATATAAATAAAGGAGGAAAATTATTGTTCTTTTTAGTTTAGTTCATCATCCTTACAGACATCATCTCAAATTTTAAACACCTTCAATTTAAAGTCTCGAGAGTTTCATTAAAACCGAAAAATATTTACTCCCCTATGCACGCACTCGTCATGGCTCGAGCATATTTGAGCTGTCTGTAGTCTTCAGGCAAACATAAGCAAACCTATACGAAACATAAACAGATCAAGTTTCATTCTTGGGGCATAAATGTTTTCTAATTAAACGGCAGTACAGTTATCAAGCTTTACTCACATGAAGCCTTATTCACGATATGCCAGTAAGGGGAGAAATTCTGCTGTCTAGAATTCATTCCCCATTAAGGTTGGAGCATAGTCGAAGGACCAGAGGTCCATAGCGCTTCCACCATCCTGTGTTGCATCTCCGTTGAGGAAGGTGTCAACGGATGCTTCCCAGTTTCCCTCGAGATATGGGATCTGGAAGAACTTCATCTCTGCTTCAAAAGCCGAGAGTTCATCAGATAGTTTGTTGAGAGTGTTCCCATCAGAAGCCACCAAATTTTCAGAGCTAGATTTCAGTTTCTTTGCCTGGTTGGCTTCCTCTGCAAATAGAGCTTCATCAGCTTCCACAGCAGCTGACAATACAGATGATATTTCGGGAGTCCTTGAACTAAGGTCCCCCCACCCCAACTCAGAACAGCCAAAAGAATTGCTTCCTTCCTCAGAGTTGAAGAAGAGGTTGGCAGTATCAGATGGGGCATACGATGTGTGACTCATATCTCCTGGAGCAGCATAAGCATCTATGATTTCATTCTGTTTTGTTAGTGGTTTCTCATCCAGCGAGTTCACAGGTTCATAGTACACACTGTCCAAGATATTTGTGAAAGACATGTCAGGCTGTGGGCTCTCCTTTTGAAGCACTTTCCTAGCATTCGCCTTAACATTGCATCCAGGACCAGATATTGGAGCTTCATCAGGAAAATTAACCTTTGCTTTCTTGCCCCTGATCCTTCGAGCCTCAACATCATAAGCTCTTGCAGCCTCTTCAGCAGTGTTGAAAGTTCCAAGCCAGACACGGACACCTTTCACTGGATCACGTATCTCAGCAGCCCATTTACCCCAAGGACGCTGTCGGATACCCCTGTATTGATTCTTCCTTTTCCTCTTTGAGGACTTGTCAGCATCCTTGGTTAAATCAGAGTTGGAGCCTTCATGTATAAAAGGACACAAGAATTTTGTTAATAGCAGCATCACATACATCAAGTAAACCCATGAAATCCAACTATGATTTACAACACCTTGGAAGCAGCCATGAAATTCAAGGCACTATCTTTTCATTATTCCTCAAAGAAACACGTATTTAAACAGCTTTTGATTATCAATGCATAAACTGTGAAAGTCATATACTGAAAAACATCACAACTTCTCATCTCAAAGTAGAGCTGGCAATCCACTAGTTTTCTCTAAACATCAAACATATTCAATCTATAGACAAATTCACAAATCTCTCTTTTTTTCAGTTTATCCCCTTCAACAATTTCCCAAGGACTACTACTTCTCTAAAAGGATATAAACACAGGGAGAATGGATACTAAAATGGAAATTTTGACCAAAATATCAAGCAAGCAGTTAACTTGGCCAAAAAAAAATATTAACTTTAACCTGAAATCAACCATCACTACAGTGAAAATTAATTTACCAAATACTGTACAAATTATCCCAAAAATCATACAAATGGTAATGAAAATAAGGGGAAATTTTTTAATTATTTTAATCTTCAATGAAATGAACACAAATACAAATGATAGATTGATAGGTGATAAATTAACCATTATCAACGGAAATTCACCTAAAGTAACAAAACATATGCTCAAGACCACGGGAAAATTAACAAAAGAACAAACTTGACCTAGAATGAGGCGAAACAGAAGATTTACCAGAAGAGAATCCAGGCTGCTTGGAAGCGGAGAAATCGAAGGGCTTGACTTCAACCTCTTCATCAGAATAGTCCTTGAAATGCTGAAAATCAGCTTCGAAGTCATTATCGATGTCGGCGATACCAGATCGCGAGGGCCTGGTGTAAAAGCTTCCAGAAGAGTTGCTGTTGCGGTTCTTCTTCTTCCCGCCGTTGTTGCTGCTCAGATCAGCGGGTCCCCAGAGCAAATCGGCGGTGAGCCGGCGCGACGACCGGCTGGGCGGTATGATATCGGAGATTATTGCACCTCCGCACATGATTTCTTGCTTTGAATCAAAAGAAAACTTTTTTCAGAGATTTTGTTGGAAATGATGGGAGAAAGAAAGTATTTTTATTTTCTGGGAAATATTTGGGGGGGTTTTGGGTTCCAGAAACCGGCTTTTATATATCTCCTGCAAATGGGTAAAAGCGACTGGGTAAAAAGGTAAATTCACAGTAACTTAATTGATGTTAAACATTTTTTATATTCAATTCATTATTTGTTTACTAATAAATTATCAAAATTAAAATGACATAAAGTATAAAAATTAAGAGAAATTTGAACATTAAGCTAATGTAATGTATTTAGTATTTAATATAAAATTTAGAATTATAATAAATATAATATTTCGGATCAGACTGGAGATTTTATTGTATCACAAGAACACTTATTGGTGAGATATTTTCAATTTCAATTTCAATTATTTGGTAATGGTAGTATTTAATTTTAAAAGTATTTAATTAATTAATCTTAATTATTAAATAAATTTTAATTAAAAATGAATATCTATTCTAACCTAACCCTTCTTGGTCTTACCAACACGCATCCCAGTAGTTGGTAACGTGCCTAAAGTAAAAAATGAGAAATTATTCTCCAGGTAGTATATTGACCGTTAGCTACTAAATAATCTTATTTCTAAAATTCACTGTCCAACATTTATCGTTGAATTCCTTTTATTAAATGGTCTTTCGAACATGCCATTAGGATTTAGAAAGGTAGAGTATTCAATATTATCCCATTCGTTTTCATCTCGAATAACATACTTAGCCGACTTCGAAAAGGAAGAACCCAGTTAGATTGCGGGAGAAAATGGGATAAGAACTTGCAGGTTATGATAAATGGGCGCAGTAGTAGTTGAGTGGGCCAAATCCTTATCAACAAAAACCGTAATCACGTCGCCTTGAACCGCTAGTAGCTCACTCATCATCACCTTTAATTTAGCCTCCAATTGCCATACACAAAACCACTATACCACTTATATATTCACTACCCAACACAACTGATTAAAAGACAGCCAAGCACCTTGTGCTCAGATGGTATGTAGTGGCCTCCCTCAAATGAAAGGTCATGAGTTTGAGCCTCAGTGAAGGAGATATCGAAATTGAATCCTTGTTCTTCAACAGGTTGAGAAAAGTATAGATGAACAGATACTAGGGTCAGTTGTATTAAAAAAAATTGATTAAAAGACAAAATATGCTCAAATAATATGTAGTTACTCTCTTATATAGAAGATTATGAGATTAAGTTTCAGTGGATGTGATATTAACTTTTCATGCCCATGATATTAATTAAAGATAGTTGAAGTATAATAAATAATAAATAATACTAAATCATGTGACTGTAGTCCTTACCTATTAATCAATTGAAATATTTGGAGATCAGACAAATTAAAATTATTAATTATGAATTGATTTTCTTAAACATAAGAAAGTCAAATTTCAAAATAATAAGAAAAAGATTAACCATTCAAATTGAATTCCTTGTTTTCCCCACCATAACAATGCAACTATGCAAGACAAATTGCATTATCAATACTAGTATTTTCGCCCGTGCGTTGCACGGAATGAATTTGTTATAATATTTTAAGAATATTTGGATCGATATACAATTATATAAATTATAACATCGAATATTATATAGCGTAATTGATGAAATTGGTTGGATTGATTATGTTTTTTGATGTTTTATTTGCTTGAATTAGAGCAAATAATTGTCCAATTACCGTGCGATTCACAGATAAATTTTTATTTATTTATTTAGATAATAAAATTAAAGAAAATTATTTTAAAAAATCTAATATTGAACATGTACATTTATTTGATTATAAGATTAGTGCAAAAGTATCACTCAATTAATTGAATAATATATGACTTGTTTGTTTACAATTATCTTAAAAAGATCGATATTTAATACTCCGTATAACTTATGTAATTATATTATTACAAAAATAAATATGAAAAAATGAGAAATAATTTAACTTTAATTATTACGGAGTATAAAAATAAATTGAACGACCAATATTTAGCTTAATTAACATAATAATTATTAGACAATTATTATTAGTCAATTACACTAAATTAATTATTTTTCGTTAACCGGAATATCAATTCGTATATACAAAAATTATTACTCCGTATTATTATATATTAAATATGTTCGACCTTCTGCAGTGTTCATGTCACACGTGTACTAATTAATTTGATCAACGACATCTAAAGTTGTTGAGATGATTGATCAACCTTATAGTAATAAATATTAATTGTGTGATAAGTTAGCTGTTTTCGGAAGGAGTTTCGGTTAACTCTACGACTAAAAATAGCGTGTTCCTGATGGAGTAGTATTTATTAATATAATTAATAATTAATATAATTAATTAATTAATTAATATTTAATTCATATAATTATAATAATATAATTGACGATTATATTTCCAATGAAATATTAATATATTCATTTAATTTTTCATAATATTTTAATTTTCTTTTGAATATATTCATTTCCTTTATCCTTTATTAAAAGAATTATTAATTTTCATTCATTTTTCCTTCATAATTTTTTCCTAATATTTCATTTGTTGGTTACTAATTTTTTTGTAGAGAAAGTTATGCTATATTTCTAGTGAAATATTAATATATTCATTTCGTTTTTTCCTAATATTTCATTTTCTTTTAAATATATTATTGATTTGATTTTCAATTCCAATAATATCTCATATTCTTGATTTAATTTTCTACTAATAAATGCCTTAGACGGAATATGGGGTGACATAGAAAAAGAATATTATTATTCATTTTTAAAATGCCTTCTATTAATGTGTCTCTTTTTAAAACTCAGAAAATTGAAGATATTTTTTTTAAGTTGTTATATGAATATAAAATGGAATAAAGTTGACCATGTTAGTAGGATATTATCATTTGAATGTTGGTTATAAATGGTTAGAAATTAAAATTAAAATACAATAAATTTTGTCCCAAATAACACTTACCCGTTCCATAAATTACTCATTTTATATATAGAAATAATAGTACATCCGTATTGAAAGAAGGGAAAATATATATTGGTTTTTTAATATATATTGGCCCTTCTATAATATGCGACGTTATATATGTGTGTGATCATTATAAGAGTGATGCTAAATTCTATTTTTTTTCTTTTTTCTATTTTTTTTAAAAAAATTGAGTCTTAATTTTTAACTCTTTATTTGGTAATATGTGATTGATTTTTTAAATAATAGTATTTGATTAATTAATAATTTAATAAAATATTAAAAAAAAAACCTAAACGCATGATGCGATCAATCAATTTATAGTATCAATGATTCAAAATGATTTTATTGTCCTGAACGTTATGAGATAAAATTAGAAAAAGAATGTCATTATTCATTTTTAAAATACCTTTTATTAATGTGTCTCTTTTTTAAACTCAGAAAATTGAAGATATTTTTGTAAAGTTGTTATATCAATATAAAATGGAATAAGGTTGACATGTTAGTAGGATATTACCATTTCAATTTTGGTTATAAATGGTTAGAAATTAAAATTAAAATACAATAAATTTAGAATATTATTTCAATTGAAATGGATTTGGACGGAATGGATATAACCAAAATTGAAATGGTATTCAAAATTGAAATATAATAAATTTCGAATATTATTACCATTCCGTGCTAATTGTATTGTATTTGTATTTCAATTTTGAATACCATTTAAATTTTGAATACCATTTCGAATACCATTTCAATTTTGGTTATAAGTGGTTATAAATGGTTAGAAATTAACATTAAATTGTATGGTAATGATTTTATATATTACGACGTGTACCGCATGACTTTATCAATTTATTATTTATATATTTGATATATACATTGAAAGCATGCGTTACCATGTTTGGATTGTTTTGACAACATAATATTATTGTTTAAAAAAAAAAAAGACAACATAATATTATTGTAACACTTGAAAAGTCGTAAAAATAAGTTGTAAATAAATTTTTAGAAAATTATAAAATTAAGTGAATTAACATAATAGAATAAAGTAATAATGCAATAAAAACTTTTACATACAAATTTGAACAGAAAAATATGAAAGGTATGTGGTTTATCCTCTATCTTGCCATAATGAGCCTAGATTATATAAATGAAGAAATATCTCAATCTCAATAAGGAAAATATTATATTAATTCTTGTCATATTAGGAAGACATGATATTATATTAAAAATAAATCTTATTTTTAATGAGTGGTGATTTTGGACTAAATTGACAAATACCGTAAGAGAGAGATATATAGAGACATGAGAAAAGGTTAAAAAATACAAACGTTAAATCTTTATAACGCTTCTTTTTATTGATCTGTTGCTAATTAAATGCATGTCTTCATTGACTTGTAATGAAATTACAAACGTTCAACTGTTTAAATTGAATTTTCACAATATATAAAAGTTTAAATATTTTTTTCACCAATAAATTTCTTTTTCACCAAAAATATATGGTTAGTTTCAATTACTCGCCTTCTCGGGATGCTGTAAACTACTCAGCACAATCTACCCCATATCCACAGGCTTCGTTACTCGGGATCCCATTCTTTCCTCCCGTAGTTTGCCGTGTCATCTCCAAAACTTTTCTGTGAGAATTGGAATGCACTGCAGCTGAAAAGGTAGGGCTAAACCACAATAGCAAATATAATTAAGGAAATGAAATTATAAAATTAACTAAATGTATATCATAAATATTTAAGAATTAAGGATGTGACTAAACCACAATATATTAAGAACCCTGATCCTAATATATGCTATCAACGTAATGCTATCAACGTTGGGTGATAACCTCCACCGCGTCGCCAATCCGGTACCACGCCATGTTTACAGTACTCATGGTTGTTAATTTTTCAGGAGAAACCGATTTTAAGAGATAGAGAGAGAAAAATAAAGGTAAAATCCGGCATAGAATTCACAGGGAATACGAATTATGATTATAAGCAATAGTTTATATAGAAAAATAAGGAAGAGAGAGAGAGATAGAGGTGAAAAAATGTGAGAAATTAAGAGGGGTGGAGATGGGGGAGTAGTTTAGGAAATTTGGCTGATTAGTAGGAGAACAAAAAAAAAACATAATTACGCTACTGTTATAATTTATTACCATAAAATTAATATAGCAATATGTTATAATATGCTATAATTACCATAAAATTAATATAGCAATATGTTTTAATTTCGTAGAACCAATTTGACTATTGTTATAACAACGGAAATCCAAGAATAAGGCTAATTTATTACCGTGTTCACACTTAACTATGTAATCAATCCAATTATTCAATCACCAAAATTTAACCATAATAGGCACTAACTGATTTTATATAAAAAATTAATAAATTAATAAATAAATAAAATAACTGATTTTATCAAAATGCCCCTAACTTTGGGCGGGAAACTTTGGAAGGAGGATAATGCTTTTATATATAGTATAGATTTCATGCGACATGGTAAATTTTTTAAATGATGGTTTAGTTGTACTAAGTCGGTCAGACGTGGATGTACAGGTATTAGGAGCATGTCGGCAGAAGTGGTCAACGTTTGGTCTGGTTTTGTCTTGGAGGATTATATTAATTAGTGGAATCTTAATTAATTGCTGCATAAAATAATCGCATTAGATTTACTTAAACTCGGTTGATGGGTATACAAATTAAAGCGTATAGTATACGAACACGTAGATCAGATAAATTTTGAACTCTTCTCTACTTTTCATACGAAAAAGTTAATCGGTTTGAACCAATTGACAAGCAGACAACTAATACAATTATGAAGCCAATAAATCAACTATTATGTATGCATTACGCTAAAAAAAGTAAAATTTACGGAATAACTCTACTCTCGAATAAGAATGCACAACTCAAAAATAAATATCGGGTGATATTCGCCAAAAAAAAAAAAAAAAAAAAAAGAGATTTGGCATATAGAAAGATGGGCCCCAATCAGGTCATTTCTGAAAACAAGTTGGGCAAGTGGAAAGTAACAGGTTTGGCCCATTTAAACCAATTTAATTGCCCATGACAAATAACATATGCCCCACCTCATTCTGCTCAGAGCTCATGTTTATTTGTTCTTTCGACTTTCGAGTGGTACTGCTGGATTAGTCATTGTCGGACTATGAATCTATCGTTTTACCTTCGTTGTTAGACGTCACAAAAAATGTTGTCCACTTCATGAGTCTGTTCACCTATCACTCCTATCAGGTTCAGTTCAATCACCAACGTGACTTAAAACAAATCAAGCGTGATAGTAAATAACCAAACCTCGACTAAAATTATATTGTCAATCATTTTATATATATATATATATATATATATATATATATATATATATATATATGGCCTAGCCCGCACCACGGGTCTTAGTAGGTCAGGCTCGTTAGGCCAGCTCTTTCTTGAGTCATAGTTTTTTTTTTTTAGTCCTAGTCCAATCTGGATTGGCCTATTGGAATCCTAGATAGGAGGATAACTTTGTCATAATAAGCCCAATTCCATGCTTCAGTTAGTTCGGTATAGATGGCCAAATTTGGTCACTTCTAGTTGCTATTATATTATAGTAATTTTTTTAAAAAAAATTTACGAGGTTTTTCTCCGTCTATTTGTTCCGGGAGGCACGGGAGCTGGCCAAAAGGAAACGTCGTGAGGACTCATTTGACACTTGAGCTATCCAATTGGGTTATTATATTATAGTAATGAGGTTATAAAAATAGTTAATGATATACTGTGTTGACTTGGTTTTCATTCAGAAGAAGCCCAATGAATCAACATAAACTGGGGCTTGCAAACTCAGCTCAACCGATTGGGCTGGAAAACAGGTCCATAAGCTTTTACATTAGATTAATGTTGGGCTCAAGATGCTTATAAAAATGCAAGCACCACTCTCGAATTTGGCAAATTATATTATTGCCCAAATTGATATTTCCCAATATATTGCCCAAAGCCCAAATGAATTAAGATCTATTTCATGTGTTTTTCATGCCATATTCCTAAGTTGGCAAAGTCTAAAATGGTATGAACACAACCCATTAACATGGTAGACAAGTGTATTGTGATCTTTCTCAAGCATAAACACAAACTGAAACCAACACTATGCCCCGAAACATCGTACGGCATGATCTTTGTCTCAGCCTAATACAACATTGTTTTTTTACATAAGAGACCTGAAAGATCCATTGTCATTCTACAACAAAGAAGAAAAGATTACCCATCCCTCAAACTCAGCTCAGCTCAGCTTATGAACTGTTACAAAACGCAAACCCAACACAAAGTTACTAACTCAGATCAGATAGTAGAGTTTACTCTCTGATATCTGTCCACAGCTCTTATACTACATTATATATATAACACATGTCGAACCTGTTTGGTTCGCGAAATATAGACTTATACCATTTCATTTCATGGAATAAGTATGTTCCCGAGAATCTTTGGTCCTGGAATACACTAATACCATTTTATTTCATGGAATAGGTCTGTTCCCGAGAGAGTGGATTAGAGTGGCTGCTGCAGTGTGACAACTACTGGGGAAGTAACTTGGTGTTTTCCGTCCGACCAAGTTATTGATCCAGTGCTGACGCGGGAATTTCCCGGCGAGAGTTTCACTTCTTCGGTTTGTACCCGGAGGAGAAAGTTGAGTTTTTGGCCCACTCGTCGGAATGGCAGCCGTGGCGGCTCCACCGTCACCGTGGTTCCCGGCGGGGGCTTGATGGAAACGGTGTAGACGGAGTTTGGGTCGCCGACGTTGGTGACTGTTCGTATGAAGTGGGTGGAGAGTTTGTGCTTGGTGTATTGTTGGAAAACGGCGGAGAATGAAGGGTAGTTAAGGTTTCCGGCGTGGCCGGCGCGTTTGGCGCCGCGACAATCGGCGAATTTTCTGGTGATGACGTGGATGTTGTTGGTGGTGTAGTTGGAGTTGCAGAGGAAATCGACGTAGTCGTACGAGGAAATGTCGTAGACGAGGCCGGGATTCATGGCTTTTTGGGGGTGGACGTGGCCGGAGCCGAAATCCATGACGGTGGATGAGTTTCCGGTGCTCTCGTCGGTCATGGCTTCGCCGCGGTTGTCGACGGTGTACGCCGTCGTCATCAGCGCGGACCGGATCGCCGCCGGGGACCAATCCGGGTGGGCCGCTTTTAGTAACGCGGCCAGACCGGAAACGTGAGGGCAGGCCATGGAGGTGCCGGATAAAATGTTGAATTCTGTTCGGCGATTATCCGATGGGAGCCCGCTTGGCCCGACGGAGTCGGGCCAAGCGGCCAGGATGTTCACCCCGGGCGCAATCACATCGGGCTTGATAATTTCGGGAGTCTCCGGGTTGGGCCCGCGGGAGGAGAATGATGCCACCACGGGTGCGGGCCGGACATTGAGCCGGGTCCCTCTGAACTGTATGGTGGCGGTGGGTGGAGATTTGGTCTTTGAAGCTACGCTTATGTATTTCCTTATTTCATCTCCGGCGGCTGCTCCCACCGCCGTTGCCGGTAACACGTGGCAGTCGGCTACCAACCCTTCGCCGTCAAAAACGCCGTTAGCTAAAATCATTGCGATTCCGCCTGCTCTTTTCACTACTTCCCCTTTCGCCGCTCTTGAATTGATACCTCTATCACACAACACTATTTTCCCGTTAACGACGTTAGGGTCTAAAGAGCCGTCAAGACACAGTGAAGACGAGTAACCGTCACTCCCGACACTTCCGGCGTAGATTAACGGATAAAGCCGGTGAGGAGTTAAAGTAGGGCCGCCGTAGATGCTCATTCCGGGGAGTATTTTTCCGTTTCCGAGCTGTACATCTGCCGGGAAATCACGGTCGATTGTTCCGGCTCCGACGGTGGTAACCCACGGCGCGATGTTGGTGACGGTGAGGCCACCGGGGCCGCCGTTCCCGGCGGAAGCCGAGACAAAAACGCCGGCGTCTGAGGCGCCAAACGCGGCGATAGCAATTGCGTCGAGGTAGTACGGCACCACGACTCCGCCTACGCTGAGAGAGATAACGTCGACGCCGTCAGCGACGGCGGAGTCAAACGCGGCGAGAATATCGGCGTCGTAACAACCGGAAATCCAGCACACTTTGTAAGCCGCGAGCCGAGCCTTGGGAGCCATCCCAGCCGCGACGCCGCGGGCGTATCCTAGAGTCGAAGCCGGGAACACGTACCGGCCTGCCGCGATTGACGCGGTGTGGGTCCCATGCCCATCCGAGTCTCGCGGAGACCGGTACTCTGTTGATTCATTCATTTTCCCATTCGTGGCTTCATACCCCCTAGTAAAATACCTCGCCCCAATCAACTTCCGGTTACAAGAACTCGCCGGAAAATCCCTCCCGGCGACGCATTCCCCCTTCCATTTCGCCGGCACCGGCCCGAGATCCTCATCGCTAAAACTCTTCCTCTCCGGCCAGATCCCAGTATCCAGAACTCCAATCACCAAATCCGACCCGAAATCCGATTCCTTAAGCAACCCGGCACTATCCGTCCTCGTTAACCCTAGAAACTCCGGCGACCTAGTCGTCTCCAATCGCCTAACTTGCTCCGGAATAACCGCAAGAATCCCCGGCAAAGACTCCATTTTTTTCGCTTCAATCGCCGACATCCTCGCAGAAAACCCATGAAAAACATTGCTGTACGTATGAATCATCCGATTGGCCCCGCCCCCATCGGAAAGAGTGTTGAGTGAAGATTCGTACCAGTGGTCGTGGGTCTGAAACACGGAAGGCTTAGCATCCCGCTGAACGTGAACGATGAACGTTTTTCTTCCATCTCCGGCGGCTAAAACCGACGAGAGAAGGAATTGGGGAAGAAAACAAGAAAGCAGAAGAACAAGTGTACTAACTGCTGCCATTAGAGAGCGATGAGAGCATAGAAATGAGTGAAATGGGCAGCGATAATAATAAAAACAATGATAATAGTGCGCTACTACTGCAGTGAAACTCACATGAGAAACAACATATTTTACTACAGTACATGACACCGCTGTAAAGTGTGTCGTCTTAATCTATGATTGTCAAATCCAATTATATTTCATGTGCAATTCATAGTTTCATACTCCCTAACATTGATTTTTGATAGCTCTCCCACAACAATCAAGAATAATGATTGATTAATAAGTTACGAGATTCACATTAGTAGATTTTGGACCAGTTTTTGAGGTTTTGTGAGTGATGTAGAACAGAAAATATGTAAGCTCCTCCTACGAATGCTGGTATTTTTTTATGGGACCCGTAGGAGAGAGAAAGGGGAACGGAAAGGTGCACAGACGTGCATAGGGTGCACAAATTGCACCCATTCCAATGCGTGCACGGCTGGCACACCGATGTCATATCTTAATTTTTTTTTTCTTTCTGTGTTCGGTGACAAAGAATGATTAATATAATTGTTAGACTTAGAGCAACTCTATTAGGAGCATAATTGTTAGACTTAGAGCAACTCTATTAGGAGCTTTTTAGATGATTTTTAGCGACAAAAAATATGAGTGATTGACACACTAATGTTTATTAAAAACTGAAGAAATCATGCAGGTGTGAGTCAGGCACACCTGCATGCACTCAAGGTAACTTCTTAGATGTAACTTGTTAAGTAATCGAGTTGAGTTCGAGTTTAAAACATTGATGACTCATCAAATTGCTCGTGAGTCATAAAAATTAACAAGTTAAACTCGAGTATAAATTTGTAAGCTTGGTGAAACTCGAGTGGATCATTATAACTATTTCAAGCTCAAATTCTAACCTAAGTTCGAGTTTAATTAGCTCGACTCGAGTCATTTGCATTCTTAGTGTTATATGTAAAAAATAATACTTGATTAAAAATGACAAAATAATTTATTGTTTATGACCAACGACTATATTGATCAATCATTGACTACACTTAGGTGGTGAAATTAATAGCAAGTTTAGTCAATTTATGGGTAACGCGGGAAAGGGATGAGATGCGGACAGTGTTGAGGATGAGACAGTGAAGAATTAGATTCGATGGGGAATTCGGTGATTAAGGGATTGTTTGGAATTTTGTAGGTCCATTTGGAAATAATATGGACTTTTTGGTGCATTCGCTTTAATGCTACCAAACTGTCCTCTAACTCTATTGTATATCATACGCTTTTCGCTGGCCAGTCTCTTTCGCTTCGTACTCCGTTTTTTAGTTTGTTTTTTACCGCACAAATTATTGGTTCAAACTAAGAGTGATTTGGTTCATGAGTTTACACACTAAAAATTAGAATCAAAATTATAATTGTTATTTAATTAATAATTTTTTAAAATATAACTATGTGATTTAATTACCCCTTTAATTAAAAACTATGGTAAAAAGATTAATGCACCATTAATTAATTAGTTATGTAAGCTAGTGGTTATTAGGAAGAGACATTTTACAATTGTGATGCTGTCAAGGCACTGATACATTTCTGGTGGTGTCGGATATGTTTTTTTGTCATTTAATAAAATGTATTTTAATTTCTTCATTTTGGGTCTGATTCTTTCTTCTATGTACTTATATACTGCAATAAAATATTGTAAAAACCAATATACGATATGATGTAAATCAGAGCAGTTGCACGTGTGATCTTATCTGATCAAATATTACCAAAATAATTACTTACATTAATATTTACTATGGAGTACTAATAAAGGAAATTTCCTCCCACAACATGACATCTTACTATTAATCAATAATAATAAAAGAGTCCTTTTAGTTATATTTAATTTTTATTTAACATAAGCAAATTAGTTATTAAGTTGTTACTAATGCAATAAAAAAATAAAGTTATAAAATTAGAACATCTCATAAATACTGGTTCAAATGTGGACAGTGCTTCTCGTGCGATCGGTGTAAATTCATCATTAAATATGTAAAAATATATCACACAGTTCAGAAATGCACCACACACCAGAAAATGTATCACACTTAATGGTGCATTTCCGAACACTTTATAGTGCATTTATACGTAGTTAATGATGAGTGACCGTATATATTTCGCAACTCTAATCACCATATGATTCATATCATACGCAGCAATGCAAGGGAACACGAACTCACGTCATGTACAACGATGTAGTGAATGTGATGACAAATATAATACAGAGCATTGAGTGCATATTTGACTAATAGTCAAGCTAGGGTTTCTGTCTCCACTCTCCACCTATCACTTTTCTTTTCATTTCCGGAGAGACACACCATCACCACGCACGTCCACCCAAACTTTACCATCTCCGGGCAGAACCGGTGACTTTGTAAGTGTAGCATAATTTTCGTATTAAAAATTAAATTTTTAATTTTTTGTCATTATTTAGTCTTATCAATCGAGTTTTATTGAGTGGCGGACTAATGAAGCCCAGTATCTAGTGGCTAAGAAATTGTTGGGTTGAGATACAAAGAGTCAAGTTCAACATCATACCTTCACCTTAACTTGTTTGCCTCAAAAATTTAAATAAATAACTTATTGTTAGGATGTTTCTCGCTTCTTCACACATTATACGTACAAAAATAATAATAATGATAGTAGTAGTACCACTAACCTAACATTGTACAACATTTAATGTTTTCTAAAAGTTTACGTACTACAATTTGAATAGCCCTTCAAGTCTTGCTGCTAATCATGACATAATATTGAATCATGGTATAAAAAGAAAGTAATTAATAGTGACCAAGCTAGCTAAAAAGAAATTATATAGTATTAGTGTTTGATAACATTAAAATATTAAAAAGGATTGACGGTCATGATTGGCGGGAGTAATTTACAGTTGTCGACATCGATCATTGCGATATTGGAAGGGAAGGTCTTTAATTATGGTAGGCCAAGCAATGATGGGTACTATACGTAATTGGATGTGTGGTTGTGTGTTTGTACTTTGAGTATCAATTCTTCAATTCAAATGCAAGATATCAAAGGGGATAACTAGACATAAAGTGTTAAATACAGTTACAAAATATGTTAACTACAAAAATTAATTAATAATGATGGCACGTGATAAGATAATTAGGATAAACGATTCACGCTCTTGTGCCGCTAATAATTCAGGAATGATGGGTTTGACCAAAACCAATGACATCAGCCTACGTTCAGTCGTTCACTCAAAAAATTGACTTATTTGGTGGTGATGAGATAATTATTAGGAAAATTTGTTCAAGATCTAGTGCCGTCCATCCAATGATTCAAACATGCCAAGCTAAGCCTAAACCAAATGACGTCAGCTTTCCAAGATTAGCCTAAGAAACATTCGACATGTGATGTCGATTTGGTCTGTCCAGTTCATGGAATCAACACTAGTGATTAAGAAATTGCTACTATACTTTAAAAAAAAAAAAACAAAACAAAACAAAAAAACCCAAGACTAGCTAAAACGTGAATAAATACTCACTGAACGAATTAGAGTTGGTTGTCGATTTACCCGGTCAACACTTTTACCTATTATGCCCATGCATATATACGTGATAGTTATTAACTTATTATATAGACAATGACAAGTCTTGTATCTAACACAAACACATTGTACTAAGGGGCCAACACAAGTTATAAATGTGTTTTCCTAGTTTGACTAAGAGATGAATGAACATTCACATACACTTTACTACTTTAGATCAAAATTGACATTAATAAAGAATGCTACAAATCCAATTATGAATCAAGATCATCATTACAACTTTATAAGTGATGTAAAATATTGGATCCAACTTTTCCTTTTTGCATGCTCTTTCTTATCACTTAGGCTTTAATTATGTTTTAGTGGGAAACTATATGTGACTTTTGTATTCAAAACCTCAAGTGTTTATCGTTTAGAAAATTTAAAAGTTATAACCTTGTGGCGAAGGTTCTTAGTTTCTTACACTCATCATCATCATCATCATCGTCATCTGCTTTAACTTTTTGCTTAAAAAATATATCAAAGCAAAAAAGGGAGGTATTAAATAAGGAGTTGTATCAACACTTAATTAACATATAATATATTGTAGTTAAAATAGCATGATCCATGTACTAAAACAGGGCTAAGTGGGTCAAGTGTAAACCATGACTCTCGTACTTAAATGTCACAGGTTTGATTATTATCAACGCTCTCTTGGTTGAACCAGTTGCATAGATTTTTTTTTAGTGCGATTTAAATTTTTCTAACGTAATTTGAAGACTGTTATATATGAGCAAGTTTGCCTAACACATACTCTTAAATAGTAATTGTGAAATTTTTTTAATTTTTTTTATTTTAAAAGAAAAAGGATGATCCATTTTGTAGGGTTAATGAACTTTATAGAATATGGTACGTGTAAAGTTGAACAAAATGTTTGACCCATAATCATATGAGATGAACTATGCAATTAGGTGGTGGGAACCATCTACAAGAATTGCCGACAATGTTGATTTTTGGCCTTGGAATGGGGTGGATAAAATGACAAGGGATAATTAAGACATTTTTATTTTTCATATTATGTGTGAACAAGGTTGAAATTGTTAGATGTGACGTAGTCATCAAAAGATAGATTGTATTCATGTGAACGTGGAAGAAAGTTTTATAAACTTCATGTTAAATGTCGTGAATAGCTAATATTAAAGCTCTATTGGGACGTCAGATAATATTAGAGTGACTTGACCACACTATATGTAATTTCTCTTTTGCTCTTGTACAAAAAAAATAAAAACATGCATGGTCAATTTTATACCTTATAATCTAGTGACACAAAGTGACTCTCTCAAATAGGAAGTCATGGGTTCAAACTCAAGTGAAGGCAGTATTGACTTTTTGTGCTTCAGTAGGTTGAAAAAGTAATTATGAAAAAGATATTACATTGTAACAGAATCAGTGGAAAGAGAAATGTGCAATAACTACATTGATAAAGCTACAATTACAAAATGGTTTATGGATATATATATATATATTACATCACTCACTCACTCACTCTTCCTTGCTGTTACACTTTTTTCACTTTCTTGCTTCTATTCCCTACTTTCCACTATTTGTCCCCAACAGCTTAAACTTACCTATGCCCTAAATATCACATGCTGTTCTTACCAACTCTAAGCAGTAACAAGAAGATCTAACTATGCAGAGGCAGAAAAAACAAAAAATAGCAAAATAAAATTTAGACAAGAATCAGGATTAGTGAAACCCAAGAAACCGGGTTCTCGTGTTAGGCCTCAAGAATAGCCGTTGGTCGTTTTCTGAATTTTCTTCTTGAAATTCGATATGCTGCACTGAGGACATATGTATTCTAGTCCATCTGTCTTTGCGTAATCCTGCATGTCAAAATCGCGAGAATATGTTTCTTTCTTTTCTAGGAAGAATGAAGCGGGAGCCGGGAGGAGAAGAGTGTATGTAGTAAGAAATACCTTGAAGGCGCCGAGTCCAGGCCGCCTATCGCAGCCGAAATGTGCCCACTCGCCACATATCCCGCAGTTAACCCAATCGCCAGCTGCACTACTGTAGAGGATTCAAAATGCAGAGTGTTAAGTTCAATCGTCGTATTTTTCAACATATATACTCGATTGATGAATATTGATATTGACCTGTGACATAACAAGCAGCACTCTCCATCAACGTCATCGTGGGCAAGTTCATACTCCAGGAGGTAAGTTTCGTAATGTCTTTTAAGCGTGTTTCCAACACCCTGTTCGAGAAATCAAATGAAACAGCTGGAATTACCTTCCATGTTTTGCAAGTTGGAAACCAAAAGTACAGAACGGAACACTATCACGAGTTACTATTTTTCCTCAAGTTGTTATGTAGGGGGCACTACTTTTGAAAACGGGGTGAGGGGTGGACTTACAGTCATTCTATTTGTCACCGTGTGATTGCGCATTTTTGAGAAAACTTGTCCTTTCCAATTTATGCCATTTCCAACGTGAAAACCGCCTCTAGAAACAACCTGATGGAATATTTAGATTCCAGTTACAATTAAATTGGTGTTTATTAGCAAGTTTACAAGTTTTATCAGTGGAAACAAGAAAGAAAAAAAAAATATTTACGACAATGAAAAGAAAGCTCACCTCCCTGTACAAGTTGAATAAGTCAAGACGCTTGGCATTTAGTATAGCATCTGGAAACTCGGCAAGTCCACCTTGAGGAATGAGACGAGTATGACCACGAAGTATAAGAAACTGCATTACGTCTTTAAGGAATTCCTCCTGTAAGAAGAGAAAAGGGTAGTAAGGTCAGAGAACATAAATTGTATTCTTCAAGGACATTCGTATGGAAAGTCGGAACCGACATTTTCTTACCTCAGAGCAAACGTGTATTGGGCTTCTACCGCATTCGTGCTTCTTCAGAGGAAGGGGATTGAGAGATATAATTTGCTTTGCCTGATGAGAGCTCGACACTGATTTGCGATGGGTAACAGGAGTAACTCCAATGTTACTCGCCTTTGTTGAAGGAACTACGGGCAAATTAGATTTAACCGGGTGTCCGTCATGTGCCTCCGCCTCGGACATTCCAGAAAAGGGAAGCATTTTTCGGTGACGGATATGGGGAATGGGCCTCATTGCTGCAGCTTTCAGTTTTTGTCTAGCGGGAGCCATAGGTGTTACAAGCCCATTTGCTACTCCGCTCCCCCTTTCACCATGATCCCTTTGGGGGTTACGGCTCGTTTCTTGGCACATACGAGGCCTCTTTCTGCTAGGAGCAGGCGGTCTTAACCAGATAGGTGGGGTGATTGCGTTAAAACTACTAGAATGGAGATCCTTCCCCGGCTCCGAGCAAAAGAAAAGGATTCGTTCTGCATCCTCTTTCTCAAACGTGGCAACGGCTATTCCCTGAATGCTGGCAACACCAAGTGCAACTAAACTACGATATGAAAAATCGGGTGCTAGTTGCCTTAGAACCTGGAAAAGTTTACAACAAAAAGCAAATGAATACTTAATGGTTGCTCAACTAAAATTTCGAGTCATACAGCCTAAACCGGGAAGGGTGTGGACCATTTAAAGCCTATACGGGAACGGGAAGAAGGGAAAGTTAAAAGAGAAGGCATTCAGATTTAGAACCTGTGAAGCCCATGTAGGAACCTTCACACAAACTTCAAAAGCTGCTGCACCGCAAGCTATCGAAACGGATCTTCGGGGTTCAGACAAATGCATTCGTCTTTCATCACCGTTTGGCACTGCTTGAACCAGTTGAGTCTTTTCAATTATTTCACTTTTTATGTGATTCTCCAAGAGCTGAAAATGAATATGTTCCCAAAGCAGATTAAGAAAAATTCATCATACACACTACTAGTACTAGGATATGAGAAAATGAATAACGAAATGATAATATTGTTGACTTTTTTAGTTTTTTGTATAAGAAGTTTTTTTTTTTTGATAAGTAAATCGTGCTGCCGTTACCTGATCATCAAAGCATGTTTGAGCACTGCCTGACACCAGAAGCGAGATATGAGCTGAACTAGTTGTCGATAGATCACATCGCATGGTCACCACTCCCCGAGAAAATGTACTTGCCTCGAGTGGTGGTGGAAGGGCACTGTACAGAGGTTTAGTTTAGTAGCAGTTAACGCCTTAACGGGATTTGACCATTTTTTGGACTACCACATCATTATGTTCTCAATTCTCATTAGATAAAGGAGAAAAGTCTAGTGAATTTGATGCCTAGAAACCACCAAACGCAACAACTAAATCCCCCTTTCCATGGACCTCTAAGGAAAAATAAAAATAAGAATAGTTTGATGGAATATACCTGACACGATTATGGAGTTTGCTCCCCCGCATCTGTAAACAGAAAAAATAAACAAATAAAAATAGGTTCAGTAACAAAATCAATTGCAAGATTCATTCTTCCTCGTTTATTTAAGAGATACTACGCACATTAACCTTTTTTATTTGTTTTCTTATGGCCCACCTGCCAACAATGGCAGGAGACTAATGAAAATGTTCAATCACGTGACATTTTTCCATATAAATTATTACACTTTCCATATTGTAAGCACAATTTGATCTGACAAACTGGGATCAGCGTCTTTTGGAATTCTTATCTCTTCTTCCATAAATGGTAAATAAGAATCTTGATAACGCAAAACATATACTATTTTTTATACTCACCTCTATGCTTAAAATGGCATTAAGGCCATCCTCCAGAGATTCCAATAGACAAGTATCCTGAAGAAAATAATCCACTTCGTGAACAAATAATTTCTACACTGAAGCGATGAATTCACAGTCAAAGTAATAGATAGTAAAAAAGGGAAACAAGAAAAACTGTCTATTTCTCTTACCAATGAGCGTGGCATTCCACAAACAAGAAACCTCATAGTCACATCATCGTCGTAGATCTTAATGGCAGGAAGAGCTTCAGAGGAGCCTTCTTCTTCATCTTCACCGCCTAGCTCTGGCGGAGGAACGTCGATCTTTGGAGGGTCTCCAAGAATATGAGGGACGACCTTACCACTAACCGTTTGGCTGTTATCCGGGAGAGCGCAATAGAGCATATATGAAGCATGTGCTAGTTGGAAAGCATCCCAAGTGTGACAAGATGAACTGAAGTAAACATTAGAGCTTAAAAAACAATTAGTAGAGGACAATAATAGGGCCAATAATCGTGTAAAGAACTGCCCAGAGAAATGGCATAAAGAATTTATGCCACTTACCCTGAATTTTTTAAAATTTATGCAAGAATGCGAGATTACCTCTGAAGAACTGAGAACATTGCATGGCGAAAATGGCAGGCAGCATAACGGGAAAACCTCTTCTTCCAATATATCACATATGGAATTCCCTGCAAACATTTATATAGCAAATGAATCAACAGAAAAACCATATATGGTTATAAACTGAGCAGTTTGCTTGATCTTAATCACTGCTCCACATATTCCCGTTGAACAACTGAATAATGATTGGTTGTTACCTTGGACTGAAGAGCCTCAGCCAATTCTTCTCCTTCTGGGATCTCCAAGTAAACCTGGGTGAGTTTTTAATATGCAATAAAATCAAGAACTAGGAAAACAGTGACTCTGAAACTGATAAAACGACAGAAATGCCCAAGGAATCATGATTTATATCAAATTATTTCTGTTCCTGGAGTCCTGGACACTCATAATAACACAGAAACAAGAAAGTTCTGCCCTGTTATCCACATGCAATCAAATAGCCTCGGGAAAACTGGGGAGAGTAAAAAGATCAAGAAAAATATAAAACAACAAAGCATAACATTGATCCAGTAAGTTGATAATAGAGCACAGGAGCAAATATACATTCTATCAGAGTACCCACATAACAAAGTACCAAAAGATAATGCACGACAGAAAGCACCCCAGAATCATAAAACTACACTATACATTTTAGAAGGACATTGAAATAGACCATACAGCAAATATTTTAAAGGCATTATATTAAACCTTGGTACTAAAAAAAAAAATTCTTAAACTACTTTTAGAATCTATTTAATACAATGTTCCATCAAGAAACGTTCTGCTTGCAAGGGGGGTAAAGGAAATCTCTGAAAGTAGGTAAACATACAAACAGTTATCGGAAAGGAAGGAAGGAAGAATGGAGTAACATACTGTGGTTAGTGATCTGGCACTTGAAAGCCCAGAAATGGCTTCTTCAGAAGACAAGTTAAAACCTTCCCATACTAATGAACTAAAGTCATCGTTTGGAAGCTGCTCTCCTTGCAAAAAGACTATGTTTGGCTTCACTGTATCCAGAGCCTTACGAAATTCATCCGTGCTTGGGTTTTTTAGAAGTTGAACCTGCACTAAGCAAAAAACTATTGTTAGCAAGATAACAATATACTAAAACTCTTTGTTAATACAAACACGTCTCAACACTGAAACCTACAAATCCAAACACGGCAATTCAAAATAAATAAATTCACACCTCCAAACGACCAGATGATGCTATCTCCGAAGGGGGATATCCTGGCCTATCATCTGCAACATCTTGCTTGTATATATTTTCAGCAGCTCTACCACACACAACTGCAAGGAGACTGCAACTATGTTTGGAAGTCCCTTGAACAGACATCAGGATGTTGTCTCCTGACTGCCAACTTGTTTGAACTACAGAACCAATCAAGCTCCTCACTTTATGATGTGAGAGTACAGAAATCTGCAAATTTTGCTACATCAAACACTCCAAAGCTACTCAAACCCAGTATAGAATCCTGGGCTTGCATAACCAAACACCATGCCACCCCAACTCCTGAAGCAGAAGTAAAGATAACAAAAGGCTTCAGAAACCATAGTAAAACCCTAATCTAACAAGAAGAACACAATGAACAAATTGCTCCGCAAACCCAGAACAGTATAAGTGTATAACCTCAGAGGCAAGCAAAATAAGGGAAAATTCCCAAACGCAAAGGAGGAAATCGAACAAAAACAAGCAAAATCAAACAAGTCAGGAGGTGAAAAGCACATAAACTCACCGACCCAGATGAGCAAACAGAGGAATCCGAAGAACCCAAAAGGAGAAATCAACAACGATCGAGGGTCCACGTCACTTGGAAGCTCCAAATCCACAAAAAGAATGCGTACGAGTAAGGAATGAAAGAAACCCTAATACCCTATTCTTAAAAATCTAACCATCCATCCACCCATCCATCCAATCAATGTGGAAAAAAGGAAAATAGAAAAGAAAAGAACAAAAAAACGGTGATTTAAGAATCTTTCTTTCACATATATCTATCCATCTCTTAGTTGTGATAATAAAATTCACAATCAACAATCGTTAAAATCAAATACCCCAAAAAGAGTACTCAATATTAAAAAACAAAAAACGAAAATATAAATATAAATCTTTTCTACTCCTACGAATAACTTGGGAGGCTGTGTCAGCTTTGGAGCAGTGACAATTACATTACCCATACACGCCACAGAGTCAAACATTAACACATCAAAAACACGAACCCAAACAAACGCGAGGAAAAAATAAAAAGTAAAACCAATTACTATTATTATAATTCCTTTTATCATCCACTTTTACAGTCTGTTCTATTCGGAAAACAAGAACGAATGTAGTACGAGTGTAAACCAAAATCCGGGTAAAACACCCAGAAATCTCTGGGCTTTTTCCACGTATGTGCGAGTGGATGATCATCATGATCGTAGAATTCGAATTTAATAGACAATAGACAATCCAGCTGACAGAATTAAATTTGAGAAATGATTGGATTCAACAATTCGACAGGTGAAAAAAAATTAATAAAAATCATGAAGCTTAATGGGGTGCCCACAGATCCGGAAATTGTAAAAACGCAGTCTTTTTCCAATTTCGAGACTTGGGGTTCTTCCGCTTTGCTCACTCCATCCTCATCATCGATGAGCTTCTTTCAAGAATGTCAGCCTCAAGCGCTGGCGCGTGTTCTCTGCTTACGTGGATATTTGGAATTACTCTCGACTTCGTTACTTACTACGGAGTATTTACCATCCTTCTAGGCTTCTACTTTAGCTGTTACTGCTACACAAATTTTCAATTTCCACTTCTGAATAAGATAAATAATACTGTACTCCGCAATAAAATATTTTCAATATGGGTATTTTAAAAAGAGGTATTTACATTGTATTTTCAATGTTGGAAAAAAGGCTATTTATAAGCATTTATACCTCAAATAAACCGCCAAGCATCTTGTGCTCAAATGGCATGTAGTGGCCTCCCTCAAATGAAAGATCATGAGTTTGAGCCTCGGTGGACGAGATATTGAAATTGACTCTTTGTGCTTCAACCGAAAAATACCTCAAATAAACCTAGTTTCATAATCAATTTTGTATTCACCTATTATTATTTTTCTAAAAAATATTTTATAAGATGACTGAATTTTGTTACAACTTTTTAAAATATTAATTATTTTAAATTGATAAATGTAATAACTTAAGTTAAAAAATTAAAATAAAAATATTTGTAAATTTTCAGACATTAGACTATGTTTATCTTAAAAGATGAAGTCTATCAAAAAAAACAAATGGTGATACTCTTAGATTTATCATGAATTAATTAACCTTACATACTCGTGATTAAATACCAAAGGATCCAATCATTAGTACCATGACATCATAATGAAAATTTTATGAAGAACGTGTAGCAATACTCTTTTGAAAACAATGCGTGATGCTTTTATCGAATAATTTTTCAAAAAAAGAATATTCAATTATTCACCTACTTTTATTATTGTACATGGAGTATTTTTTTTTTTTTCTTTCTTTCTTTTTCTTTTTTGAGTCACTCTCATAAAATTCGATTCAACCAATTTTGTGAAGAGGAATAATATGTTTAAATCAACCAAAAATTCAAAAGCAACTTTAAATTGTACATCTTAAATATTTCTCTCTCTATCCTATTTTATACATCGGTATTTTTTACAATTTTATTATTATTATTTATTAATTAAAATTGATATCTTAAAAATAAATTAGAATCCCATCAAGAAAAAAAAAAAGCTATTGAATCAATAACAATAAATAAATAAATAAATAAGTATATAAGTAACTAGACTTGCATGTAGGGGAATTATATGATTCAGTTAATTTACTAGTGTTTTGTTCTGTGAAAGTTTGAATTCGAGTTAATTACGGAGTATTATAGAGGTGAGATCAAGTTCAAGTGATAGATGAATCCAAATTTGAGTGTGTGTGTAACAAATGTTGTGCAATCTAATAAATGATTAAAACTGATGTGATGGACTATGTAAGATGTAAATTGGACGGGATATTTTTTTTACTTAGATTAATCTTTGATTTTCTCTTTAAAAGAGATAAATGAAATAACTATTTTTGTACCTTAATAACTGAAAATCAAAATATTCGAAACTTCGAATGGTTCAATTTTCAGTCATCGATTTTTTGGTCGGTCGGTCTTTTTTTTTTTTACAAACCCCTAGGTAGGATTGAAATTTGTGTCACTTGATCCGTCCACGTGCCTATAACATTATAACTCCAACAAAAAAATATTGTCCAAGATTCACTAGTAATATTCGCTCTATATTATATGCTACAACAATTATATTCCCTTTGAGTTGGCAAGGGTTTAAAGAAAGGAAATGTAAAAAATTACCCCACAAAGAAAAAGGGGAAAACAAAAACAAAAAACAAAACAAAAAATAAGAAACATTCGGTTTCGGATCTCTCCACGCCGGACGGGTTACAGTCTACGAGAGAGTGAAAATAGCTCGGCGATTCGGACTCGGCGACAACGTCGTCTTGCTCCGGTGTCTGTACTCGTCTAACAAAGCACTGGCGTCGCACCGGCGGCCGCCGCCGTCACGGCGGTGCCGGAGAGAAGCCAGTCTGTTTTTAGTAGCAATCTCTATCTCTTTCCTCTCATCCATAAGAATCTGCCGGTTTCTGCACTCCACGCTGCAGAATCCCTGATCACCCCTGCATTAACCACAACCGTCCACTTCAGAACACACAAACACAACACAATCCCAGAAAACAAAACATAGATTTTTACGAGCTTCTGTTTAGACTTTTAGTTGAGATGAAGCATATGTTTCAATTTAATATCGATCTAAAGTAATCTGTCTATACACGTGTTGAGCATATATATATATATATATATATATATATAAATGTGCAATTCAACTATTAGCTTAGATTTTTAGTTAAGAAGGAGTATATGCTTCAATTCCAGGTTTACCTGTACATGTAGACTTCTTTATCGAGGCGGAGAGCTCTTCTGCAGAGACAACACCATTTAAGAAAGCAAGGTTGTTGCAGAGCTCTAGGTTTTCTGAGATTCAATGCGGACAAAAGGAGAAGATGATCATCTCCTTGAGGAAGATGATGGGTAAGAATTCTCAAACCGACAACACCGCCATGGGAGACATTAACCGCAGATTTTGATCTGTTTGCAGGTTCTTGGTTGAATCTCAATGGAATCCAACCCATTCTCAACACCGAATTGAATGTTACTCACTCCGCCTTCCTTGAAGAAGAAGAAAAAGACGAGATCGAGATATATATATATATAGAGAGAGAGAGAGAGCAGGGAATAGAACAAAGCGTGTAGTTTTGAAAATGGAGGTTGAGGGATGGGAGTGAGAGTGATATTTAATGGCAAAGAAAAGTGAAAATGGTGGTGACGTAGGCAACTTAATTGGTATGTGTGAGTATAATATGTTACCAATTTTTGCAATGTTAGATGCGTCCAAAATTGAATATTAATTACTAATTCTATTCTATGTACTCAAAAAACTAATACCATGGTCGTCTTAATTTGTGGTCCATATTTTATAATTTATATGATAAATTAAACTCACAACCTTCCACACAAAGGAGTAACTTGTACTATTGAACCACAACGTCATTGACAATATCACATCTAATTATATCACGATATTTTAATTTCACATTCTCACATTGTCATTGATACATAAATTACAAGCAATTAAGTATGAGGTTGCAGAAATGCAACAAAAACAATTTGTATAATGCCATTTAATAGTAATTAATGACGTAAAAAGCAACTTACAAATGCCTTAAACTTGCCAGTCATTGCGCCCATATATTTGCTTAAAGATGAGCGCTTGACAACACAGATCCCTTCTAAGTTTAAAAACTTCCTATTAATTACATGTAATTTAGTTTTCAAAAAAAAATTACATGTAATTTAAATAGACAATTTAGTATATTATTATTATTTATCAAAAATAAAATATTGGTATCGCAATTTATGACACCGGCCTCGTGACCAATTACCTTTAGATTAAAAAATATTTATTTGTCAAAAATAATTTAAAATAAAATTTATTCACCTTGAATTATAAAGGAAAAAAAAAAACATGGAGAATATTTGGTACAGGAGAGATTATGTGTATTGGACAATATAGTTTTAAAATATATGTATAAATCTTTTAGAATTGGAATAACAACACGTGGTATAAAAATAAAATTACAGCAATATAATATTGATTCTCACAAAATCTTTTATTTATTTTTAATGTTGTACTCCGTTGTTTATTATTATTATTATTATTTCGTGACGAGGAAAACATGATAAATCTTATTTTTTATATAATAGTTCACAAATCATATAGAAGATGTAAATTATATTAAAATGACTTTATGATATGATGTACTCAACCAAAAGTGTTAAAATAATTTTAACTTTTAATTTTTTTTTTTAGTACGAAAATCTTGGTCTATTCATACATCTACTTCTTTTGGGTGTATGTTGCAAATTATTACGGTGGAATGTTGGACCACGTTAGCTTAATTTGAGTGGGCCATGTGACATACACTTTCAAATTATTAGTGTGGGGCAGAATTTAAAGAAATTGTTACCTTTGTATATCTGGCCATTGAAAACGTGCAAGTCGTGAGTAGACTTCCTGAATCCTTACAGTTGGAGTGGATAATCTTATCCTTGTGCAATGGACAAAAAAAAAATAAAAAAAATTCAATGGACTTAATCCTACCATGTGACTATATAGATGATATGTTGTTAAAAAATTGTACGGAGTCGTCAGTGTGCAGGTGTTATCTTAAATAAAAATAATTTGAGTCATATATAAGTACAAGATTGACAATCAATTAAACATGACCAGACCCATCAAATTATACACAAAAGTGAAATTTTATAATTGCACTATCAAATTTTAAAAACTTCCAAAACGGAAGTTTAAACTAAAGCAAATGCAGAAATCGTTTAAGACCCTGTTTGGTTCACGGAAAATATTAGAGGGAAAATTGAATTGAAATTTCATGGAAAAGAAGTTGTCAGGAATATTGATTTCATTATTTGGTTGGTAGAAAAAAATTACTGAGAATATTGATTCCATTGGTTGGGTTATAATGGTAAAAAATAATAAATGTAAAGACTAAAATGCCCATATACAATGATAATGATAAGATCGAGCGTAAAAAATTGGAGTTGTATGCAATGACCGACCAAACTCTGGTTATTCATAGCACGACCACTGTTGTTGGTCGGCAGTTCTGCTACTTGCCTATATTTTACTCCGTATTACAATTGTATGACTTTATATTAGTAAAAAATGTATGAAATTAATTTTGTAATAGATTACTGATGCTCTTCATTAGGATGTGCAATTCATGTGCATTGTGTGAAGACTGTGTTAATTAGAACATTTGAAGATTCACATGTTACACAGGAAAGTAGCTTTTTGTACAGTAGTAGATGTTGTGACGCGGCATCATTTGCTAACAAGGAACGCAACAATGCTCGGCGCAGAAAAATGTTCGTGTCGTGTTTCGTATTTTATAATTGTTTATAAGAGTATATCGATTTTAACTGTTGTCATGATATTGTGTAATGTGTTATACATTAATTTTATAATATCTATAAATCACATGTACAATAAATTGTAGCGATCAATGTGTGAATTGTGGATAATATTTATAATAAATTGGACATTTATGCTTGTATATTGTACATTATATTCTTATTGACTAGGATAGCATAAAAAATTACATAGACCGACATGAAAGGCAAATTATACTGTGCACCACGGTGCACATAGCAATGTGCACCACGTACCTAAACGACGTCGTTTTGAGCATTGTAAACTAATCGTCCATTTTTTTTGGAAATCATGTTTCACGTTTCGGCCGGTCTTTGTACTTATGTTAATATTCTGTGTATTCCAGGCAATCATTCTGTGTATTCTAGGCAACCGTTCTGTGTATTATAGGCAACCGTTATGTGTATTCATGTTAGTAACACATGTTGTGATTTCATGTTAGTAACACATGTTGTGATGTGTTTGGGGCATTCGAATGTTTAGGATGATGAGTTCTGTGTATTTTGTGTAAATATTATGTGTATTCATGTTATTAACACAAGTTGTGATTTGTTTGTGCATTCGAATGTTAGGAGGATGAGTTATGTGTATTATGGGCATCAATATTCTGTGTATTATGGTCAAACATTCTGTGTATTCTAGGCAAACGTTCTGTGTATTCTATATAATGATTATGTGTATTATAGATAATGAATTCCCTGGAGTCATTCGAGTCCACTAACATATGTGTATTTTGTGTCAATATTCTGTGTATTCTGGGCAAACATTCTGTGTATTCTAGGCAAACGTTCTGTGTATTGTAGATAATGATTATGTGTATTACAGATAATGAATTCCCTGAGTCATTCGCGTCCGCATTTACTAACACCGAAACGACGTCGTTTTACATACATGGTGTACATTGCTATGTGCACCGTGGTGCAGGGTATAACGATTGGACATGAAAAGTATTGTGTTAGATATTGGGCCATAGGCCCATATCATCCTTGCTCGTGATAACATCAACAACTAGCACGAAAGTAATTTTTGTGCGAATATTGTCAACTCTTTGATTTATATAAAAGTTTGTTGTCCCGACAAAGGACCATAACATACTATCTCAAATCAGGAAGATCAATAGATATTTTCAAAAAAAAAAAAAGAAAAGTTAAATTTAGAATGACCAATCTTGTCCTATATCATCCTAATTCAAATATCTTATTTATTCCTTAAATCGAGACTATCAATATATACTTTTTTTTTAAAAAAAAAAAAGTTAAATTAGAACCACTAATTTTGCCATGTACAATCGTAATTCCAATAACCTAATTATAACTTTTTTATTTTGGTAAAAAAAAAAACATTCTTATGTATAATCATATATATAATTCAAATAGCCTGATTTAGAACCGTCAAAACGGACTTATCTCGTTCCATCCCACAACAAAATTGCGACGAACTCTGAATTTAATGGCTCACCAAATTGGAGGCCAGCTTTGATGGGCCCTATCCTGCAGGTTTGCTTTGACGGAATGACGACTCTACTAAATAAGTAAATGTTGGTTATGTCTATATGGAAAATGATATTAATTTAGTTAACTTTAATGGGGTGTTTAGTTTAAGTTATATCATATAGTTAAGGTTATATTTATTTCGGAATATAAGATTATCATGTTTTGTTCAGATTATGTAATTTCTCCATAGAATGTAACATAACATCCATATAAAGTTTTTAAACTTTTTAGCGCCCCATTGGAAGGGAGGTGAGAGTGGGGATGTAAGATACACTCTCGTTTTGTAGGTATCCTCACATTACCTTCTCTTATTACTAATTTTGTCATCTTGATTTTTGATCCATTAATTTTTCTCTGTCTTAAGACATACAATGTGTTTATCGGTTCAAGCTATCAGTTAATTATTTTTAAACCATTTACTTCTATATTTTATCATTGCTTTATTTACATGGATCAATTTTAAACTAAACAAAATAATTTAATATTTCCAACTAAATCAAACATCTCTACAAGTAATAAGACTCCACGTTTTATACCAAATAAACATCAGTATCGAATCTCCAATTGTCTTGCTGTCTTCCACCTTGATTCCCTGTTTAAGCAAAGAATATGAAACCTGCATTTACTTATATTTAGGATTGTGAAATGAAAAGACAGCATAAGCTTTCACAAATTCATCGAATAAATAAATGTATTCTATACTTTTATAGTTTTATGCTCCCATGACAATATATTGACTTCTCGTAAGTCTTCCCTACACATCTATTCCTGATATTTATATATAGAGTGTTACTCCGTATTATATAGGCCTCTTTGGTAAATAATCAGCCTATCAAGTCAATTTTGGGTTATTTGACTATTATTAGTTGTTTGGTTTAATTTGGTTACAAAATTAATATAAGTGTTTGGTTAATAAGCTTTTTGTAACTCAAAAATATTAAAATTCAAAAGGCTACTCAACCCAATCACACTCTACTGAAGCCCACGCCTCGTGAGGCTCGAACTCATTACCTTCCATTTAGAAGAGTCACTTCATGCCGCTTGATCACAAGATCTTTAACACGAGGAATATGTTTAATTTGGCCAGAGCAATCAAAATATAAGAATTATAATAATCACAACATCAAATATCACTTTTAACGATGAACTAATTAAATTGCATATGGCTAAGACCGTGGCACCTGGTTGCACTCTCATATGAAAGAGATGGCACCTGGTTGTATTCTCGTACGAAAGGGAGTGAGTGTGAGTATTAGTACTGGAAAAATTAAATTGGAATGTCCTAAATTGACCAGGAGAAGGAATTCTAATATGATTAGAATACAAAGTCCTAAATATATACCAGAGTCCATATTCTATACATACATGGTTTTGCATGCTTATCCCCCCCTCCCCCTCTATATATACACCTCTTCCGTCTCAGAATTGAACACTGTACTCAACGATTCGATCATCACAATCTCCCAACCAGATTTGTCTGTATCAAAAAGCATCATCTATCAATCATGTCTTCTAAGGTTGTCGCCGGCCTGTTCAGGTATATATTTATGTTTCTTAATCTGTTTATATATACTACATTAGTATCCGCATCCCATTAAGCCAAACATTGGACGCAATTAAAAAACAACTCGATATACATGAATTCAAACTCCTGACTTTATGATTACGTGACTTTCTTTAATTTGATTTTCTATATTTAGTACATGCGTTATATGTATATTTCTTGCGCATGAAGTATTGTATTGCGTGTGATAACAGGAGAGGGTACACGGTGGCGGCGGAGAGAGTGAAGGCGCAGGCGGTGAAGAGAGCGGCCGTGGAGTCCCCGGCGGCCGGAGAAAAAGCAGCGGCGGAGAAAGAGGCGGCGGCGTTCTGGATGAGAGATCCGAAGAGCGGAAATTGGGTACCAGAATCACATTTTGACGATGTCGATCCTGCTGATCTTAGGAAGCAGCTTCTTCCCAGCAACTGCAAAAAGGTCTTTTGAATTTTTTATAGATCCTTGTAAACTGCTAAAGTTCTGGTATGTTGATATATATGGTTTCAATAAATTAATATGAATGCAAAAGGCTGTTTGCTTTTTATAACAATACATATATATAGTGGTGTATTTTTTTGTTATGCGTACCTAGCATATTTGTGTGGCTCATTAATATTGAGCGGTGTATATCTGTATACATAGTGGTGTGGCTGATCGCAAGATGACTATATATATATATATATATATATATATATATATATATATATATATATTTTCTTTTAATTAATATTTTTGGGGAAAAATCGGTGTAAAATATAAGTATATATTATCATATCCTAGATTCCTTGGTAAAAAAAAAATTATTTGTCTGGGACAAAGTAATACTTGTGTGAGACTGTCGGGTCTCAATTTTAACTAATGAGTCGGTCATCTCACGGATTCAAATTCATGAAATTGTCTCCCACAATTTATAGTTGACTGGTTTAACCGAAGATTATATCTTTGGTGAAGTCCACCTTAGTAAATGATTATAAGCCTAGATTAAATTGTCACTAGCTAATCGACTCAAATCAATAGCTTATTTGATAAACAGTGCATAATCCAGTAACAGTTTTGTTGCTACATCCAAAAGTAGATATTAGAAAATAAAACAAGGAGGTCAAAATAACATTATTCTTATGTTATATATACAAACCAATTGGCTATGACTAGAATATTTAAGCGAAGAATACTAAAATAGCATCTTAATTATGCATATTAGAATGCGCATGAAGGAATTTGGTTTTATTTTGTAAAATGAAATTTGTCCTTCCACATATATGTGTAGGCATATATTCTTTAATTTGTTTCTAAAGCATATGCACCCATTGATTATGACATTATCGAACACATAATTTGAAAAATATCATTTATAGTCGAGAATCAAAATGAACGAATTCATCATCTGCTTGAAGACGCTAATTAAAATGTACGTGGATGGTTCGAATCCATGTATATGCAAATCCTTTCTGTTTGACTTTGATATCTAAATATACATGCTAATTTGCATATATGCAATTATGCATGGATTTATGCCATTCTCCACGTATAACCTGACCCGCGTCGGAAAACATTCGAAATTCAAGCTGATCGGGGAATACGTGTAAGATACTATACCCTCACGCCTCACGTGACCATATAATTGGTTTCCGTGATCATTAAGAAAACTATATCTAATTAAGGTTGTCCGGACTCTATATAAACACCCCTAATTTTCCTCCCTTAATCGCCACAAAATAAGTTGTAATAATCGGAATCCTTGAAGCAAGCAGTTAAACCATGATGTCCAACACTCTTCGACTCTTCAAGTAAGATCTCCGATCCGATCCATCCCCATTGAAATTGTTTCAGTTCTACTGTTTCGTTAATATTCGTTCTTAATTTTATTATTATGTTATTCGTTCTTGATTTTATTATTATGTTTTTGAGTTCGTATTATTATGATTTACGTTGTTACTTAATGATAATGTTTGTGTTTTAATTTATTGTGTGGTGACAGGAGAACTTATACGGTAGCGGAGGAGAGCGTGAAGGGGCAGACGACGACGTCGTCATTGTCGGTGATGGGAGAGAGGCGAAGGAATTTGCGAGGGAGGGCGATGCAAGCAAAGAGAAAGCGATGGAGAGGGATGTTTTTTGGATGAGGGATCCGAAGACTGGAAATTCGATCCCGGAAATTTATTTTCATGAGATTGATATTGCTGAGCATAGGAATAAGCTTCTTCCATGCAAGCCAAATTAAAGTTTTGAACACTTTGCCGGATCGAGTTGATATATTATAATTTTTATGTTTGAAAAAAATACAAAATTTACATGATTTGACAATGTGTCTAAGTCCCACACCCTTGTCCACTCCATCCAATTTCTTCCATCACTATCACTTTTCAATGGGTATGAAGAAAATAGTTGCCCCTCTGGGTATGTAACTTAAGTGATCGTCTAATCAATGTTTAGTCTTGAGTCTGGGTATGTAACTTAAGTGATCGTCTAATCAATGTTTAGTCTTGAGTTATATTATATTATTATATGAATTCCCTATCCTTACATCCTAATGTAACATAGTTATTTTCATTAAGCATCAAAATTTTGAGTGAGTAAAACTGTAAAAGTATGGAATAAAATTTGAGAGTCAAAGTAGGGGTATTGCACGGGAACTTAAGAAAAATATGATCAAGAAATTAATAATAAACAAATTAAGTTTGTGGGAACAAAATAACGATACATTTATAAAATTACTCATGCATAGTGCTCCAACCCCACACGTACCCTTGACCCAATCAGCAAACAAATAAGGTGCCTATTGTGTTATCACTCTGTTTCACTTCTTCCAATTTTCCAATAACATATGAACATAGGCAAAAACTTGTGTGAAATCATAACACCATGATACGGGTCGGGTCAATATGAAAATGTAATACTAATTAGAAATAAAGTGTTCATTACGTATATGGGCAAATATGATACTCTTACATTTTGATTTAAAAGTATTATATTTTTTCTCAAAAACATTTTATTTTCTTTATAAGTTAGAGACATTTGCCAACATTACTTATTAGGAAAAATATAGTACTTTTGATGAAAAATATAATACTTTTACATAAAAATATAAAAGTATTACATTTTCCTTATAAGTAATAAATATTTTATTCTTGATTAGTATTACATTATATTTGAGCATATAAGTATGACATTTGCATGTTGATATAATATAATTTGAACCGATTCACGTATAAGGATCCGTGAAGCGATCTCATACAAGTGTGACTCATAAACATATCAAACATACCGAACATGAGATATTCAATATAAATTGTCATATGCAAGAAGAAAATAGTTATCCATTAGGTCATCAATTCAATATTTAGTTTTAATTTTAATGCAAATGTGTGAATTCATACTTCCCGAGACTTAAATAAGTCATTGAAAGACTTTGATCAATTATGGTAAAAATCTCTGGTGTGAAATGTAAAGAAACCAGAAATTATTTAGACAGCTAGAGATTTACCTATTTTATGAGCTTTAGACGGAATTAGGATCCAAAATATGGTCTGCCAAAATTGGAAACATGGTTATAAAGAAAACACATAAAATAGTTTTGACCAAGAAAAGGAGCATGCGTAATCGCGTATATGTGATAATTACAAGTTACAGTTGTATTTATTTGGATTAAAATTACAGAAAAGAAAATGTAAAGAAAGAGAGAAAATTCAAACACCTACCCCGTTTGTGGGTATACGCAGTTGCGTGGCAGCCGCCAATTGGCTTAAGTTCCCATGGATTTTTGTCTTCACTCGACAGTGATATAGTTTCGGATTATTCAATTCATTATGTTTTCAACTTCCAAGCTGTATCCGTAGATGGCCATTTTCGTACAGTTAATTTTATTTTTTTAATTTTTAATTTTTAATATTTAATATTTATTTATTTATATTTATTTTCCAGCTGACGCTGTGTGTGTGTTTGCTTATTGAATTTTGTATTCAGAAATATAAATAATTATTACAAGTATTGATATTTATTTTGGGTAATGATTGAATTTTTTAATTTCAGGTTGGAGATTGATTGATTGCCATGGGGGTTTCTTGATTGTTTTGATTTCTTATATCTGTATATGAATTTCCGCGTCTGGTCCAGCTTGATTTCATCCAGAAATACGTGTTTTCTCCTAATTCTGCTTTGCCCGACTTATAAGTTGTGGTTATTCCTGGATTCCTTTTGTAGGTTCTGTTTGATCAGGTATTTCACGTATCGCTGCACGTTTTTGGTTTTATTTGTTGGGATTGGGGTTGATTGGGGATATCAGAGTGGGTTATATTGACTGGATACTTAGGATAGTGGAGATCAGGTAGTTTATTGGTAATTGACCGAGTTTTTTAGTCATCAAAATTGTTAGGTTCCTACTGAATCAGGGGGCAGTTGATTAAGATGAATGGTTACGTTAGTATTTGATGTGTGTTGATTGATGAAGTTCAGCTTATTGGTGATCCTGTGATGCTACAAGGGATCAGGGATCCTTGTATAATTTATTAAGAATTTGCTGGGTTGTCTTCCCATGGTGGGTCAGGAGTGATGTGTTAGTAGCTAGCAAATGAGCACAACACAATGAGAGGTAGGCAGGGTTTCTTATGTAGATGGATTCCTTGGATAGGACATTCCTTGATATCATAGGTTTACTGAAATCGTGGATCCCTTGGCGGTCTGAACCAGCTAATGTGTCAAGGGACTTTTGGATGCCTGATCAGAGCTGTAGGGTATGTTATGATTGTGATTCCCAGTTTACATTGATCAACCGTAGGCACCATTGTCGACATTGTGGACGAATTTTCTGCGCCAAGTGCACATCTAATTGGGTTCCCGCACCATCCAGTCAGCCATGCATGCTACATCAGGATGAGTGGGAAAAAGTCAGAGTTTGTAATTACTGTTTTAAGCAATGGGAACAAGGTATAGCAGCCTCTGCTGATAATGGAATTGAGATTGATAACCTGGAATCTAGTACTTCGCTTTCAGCAACGAGTTTTATTAGCTTCAAATCTAGTAGAACCGGTGACAGTAGTAGCATTACTGTTGCATCAATGCCATATTCTGCTGCTGAACTCGGTCTAAATCAGGCAGCAACTATGGAGTCAACTGTAGACAAGCAGGGTTTCATCATAGCTAGAGATAGTAGTCATCTTGCTGCTGCGGACATGGGTGTTTGTAACCAGTCTTCAGATAGATATGTGTTTTGTACAGCAAGGTACTCATTATACATCGCTGCTTATTATTTTGTCATGTTTAACTAATTTAACTTTCTTGCATAAATATTGATCTTTCGAGTAATCAGCATCTGTCAGTTCAGTTTGACACTTCAATTGATATGTTGAGTTTGTTACAATGTTGACTTATTATTTGAAAGTACCCTTAGATCAGTATGATCTTGCTTGGCCTAATTTTTGCTTCTTGTAAAATGGGCTTCTTCAAAAGCCTCGTCTTTGGATTAAAGTTCCTTGGTAATTAAGGGGACCTTTGGCTCACAACTTTTGAAGGAAGGAGCGGAATTCACCTCAAGTGTCATAGAGTAGTTTGTTTTCAAATTTTTAAGCGAAAGTAATTAGAATCAAATAACTCAAGAATGGATTTTTTCTTTAACGGGTAAGTCATGTGTTTTATGCAAGAATAAAAAAAATTAGGAGAAAAGGAAAAAAAAAGAAGAGAGAGAGAAAGTTTGGATCGCGTATTTGCAACACCAAATCCACCATCACTACCTTCATACATCGGCAACATCGCCACCCTCTCAACTGCCCATAGCCATATTCGTGTTCAGATTGCAGATGGAAACTGATTAACTGAATCACATATCATTGTTCGGTTCGGATCTATCTGCTCTGCATTTTGATATGTTTCTTCTTTTGATCTGCTTTAATTTGTGCCAGATCTGCTTCCTAAAGATGATATGCGTTGTATTTGAATTCAAATTTAGAGCTGTGTGTTTTACTCAGTCCTCATATTTCTAGCTTCTGTTTAACTCAATCCTCACATTTCTTGAATTCTAGCTTCTTCCCGAGTGACTTGTTTATAATCGATTCTGATTCCAATTTACTACCAAACACATACACTACTTTTATTAAAAGTCATTCCCATCCCTAAGCATTTGATTCTGATTTTAATTTTGATTGCCATATTTGAACCAAACATCCCCCCTCAAGTTTTTTTTTGGTCCCCTGTTTTTGTTCTTCTTTATTTTTTGTTTTTAGTTTTTTAGGGTTTATTTATTTATTTATTTTATTTATTTTTTATTTTGTATTTTTGTTTTTTAAAGGGGTTGGGGGATGGATTAGATAACTCCTAAATAACCTAGGTCAACCAAAAACTAAGCATCTAAACCCTTTAATTTTGTTGGTGGTGTATACATTACTGCCAAATATATTGCATAGTTGAAGTTGGGGTTACTAGTTGCATTTGAGTAGCATTCTTATCCATATAGCTATCTTTGCTGTCTTAACCTTTTAGAATCAAATCCATGCACAAATCTTATGGAGTGGTTAAGGATCTGGTTATTCATATGCAATTATGCATGACCTTGAGTAAATATATCCCCTATCAGCAATTTAGACAATTAGTTATACAATTTATTTTTTAAGTCATTACAACGTAAAAGAAAAAGCAAAGCTTCCTCCAGGATTCTTAATTCATTATTTAATCTTATTTCCCTTCTTTATGAAGGTTGCTAATATTGCCTAATTGTCAAAACTTGTGGTCCATAGTATGTTTTTGAGGCAGTTCATTAACTCATTAGTTATGTATTACTTCTAATATGTTTCTAATGAAAATAGATGTTTGGAATTATAAATTATGTTGCAAGGTGATGTCTCCTACATTTTTCACATTCTAGATGCCCTTGTGTGCCCTATGGCTTATGGTTCTGTTTATGTGAGTTATTTGTCTTTTGGGGGTTATAAGCAATTCTTGCTAGACTTCATTGGATGATTTGTTCCTTTCAGTGCAAGTCTTATTTGCAAATTTAGCTGCACCATTGCCATTTAATTGTTTATTGCTCTCTTTTGGAATTTAGGAGTGATGATGAAGAAGAAGAATATGGTTCATACCAGTTAGGTTCCCAGAGAAACCATTCATCTGAGGGTAATGGTTATTATAATCACATTCAGTTTGATGGTATTGTCAATGAGTTTGGATCACTCAAAATTCATCCTGATGGAGAAGCTGTTGATACAAAAAGCATTAGTAGCTCTTCTGTACATAATAGTATGGATTCCCAGACTTCAGAAGAAGTTCAACAGATTGTGAAAAAGGAAGGTGAATCTGACATTGTTTATGAATGTGAAACATCTTCATCTATGTATGTAGCTGAAAATGTTAGTGCTGATCCTGTTGATTTTGAGAACAATGGGGTTCTGTGGCTTCCTCCTGATCCAGAAGATGAAGAAGATGAAAGGGAAGCATTTCCGTTTGATGATGATGATGATGGGGATGCTGCTGGAGAATGGGCAACTCTTCGTACTTCAAGCAGTTTTGGCAGTGGGGAGTACAAAAGTAAAGACAAGTCAAA
This sequence comes from Ipomoea trifida, assembly GCA_003576665.1. Lineage (NCBI taxonomy): Eukaryota > Viridiplantae > Streptophyta > Magnoliopsida > Solanales > Convolvulaceae > Ipomoea > Ipomoea trifida. Next base: position 7,646,167 of record CP025645.1, on the reverse strand, counting down.
TGAAGAGCATAAGAAAGCTATGAAGCATGTGGTTGATGGGCACTTCAGGGCGTTGGTAGCTCAGCTTATGCAGGTCGAGAATCTTCCCATGGGTGAGGAAGATGAGAAAGACAATTGGCTGGACATAATTACATCCCTTTCCTGGGAGGCTGCTACTTTGTTAAAGCCAGACACCAGCAAGGGTGGGGGAATGGACCCTGGGGGATATGTAAAGGTCAAATGTATAGCCTCTGGTCACTGCAGAGACAGGTAAAGGCTATATAAGTGAAGTTATTCCGTTGTGTGCATAATTCTATCTTGGCATGCATGTTTAGTATCTTCTGTAAGATAGAGGTAGTATTCATTTATCTTTGAACATGGCTTGCTTTCTCAACCATTGTATTTCAATATCGTAAGAGGCATAATGCACTAATTATAAATGCTTTTAAATAGGAATGTTGATCCTTTTGTGAATGTTCACCAAAAGATCTAACTGTTTACCCTTTGTAAGCACAAGTTTTCTCAGAGGCTCATCTTGCTATATGATAAGTTTAGGGAGATGTCTGTTTGAAATGTAGTTTGTAAAAGTGGTGAATATACTTATCAGAACGCAAAGAATCATGCAAATTAGTGATAAACTGGCATTGCTAGTCCTCATTTCTAGGACTGTATATATAGATTATAGTATAATGAGCTGCTAATTTCTGTATGAGCTTGTTGTGAGGTTGTAGTGTGTACTGTGTAGCTTTACACATATTTCTACAGCTTATTTTTTTTTACTTGTGAAGCTTATTCTTAATGGCATTATGCATCAATTAGATACATTCTCTTGAATGGATTATATTCTCATATAAAAACATTTTCTCCTTGAATAGTGTGGTGGTCAAAGGAATTGTTTGTAAGAAAAACGTGGCTCACCGGCGAATGGCATCAAAAATAGAGAAACCTCGGATACTGATCCTTGGCGGGGCTCTTGAATACCAGCGGGTTTCTAACCTCTTGTCAAGTGTCGATACTTTATTGCAACAGGTTGTGATCATGAATTCTTAATTTGCATTTAATTTGTGTCAATGTGTTTAAAAAATCTTACTGACCTTTTGTGTTTTGGGGAATCCAGGAAATGGATCATCTCAAGATGGCTGTTGCAAAAATAGATGCACACCAACCTGATGTTCTCTTGGTGGAGAAATCTGTTTCTCGCTGTGCACAAGACTACCTTCTGGCAAAGGATATATCACTAGTTTTAAATATCAAAAAGCCACTTTTGGAACGTATTGCCCGTTGCACAGGTGGTCAGATAGTTCCTTCAATTGATCATCTCTCATCACAAAAGTTGGGATACTGTGATATGTTCCATGTTGAGAAGTTTGCCGAAGAGCATGATGCAGTTGGGCAGAGTGGAAAGAAGCTTATGAAGACACTGATGTACTTTGAAGGTTGTCCAAAGCCATTGGGATGCACTGTAAGTTATTTACCATCATTTATGGGAGCAATATTAAATATTCAGTTCAAATAGAAATGTTACAGTACCAGATTATTTGTGCAGGGTCTTGTCTTCAGTCTCGTTTCCCTGTTGAATTACCCCAAAAAAGTTGTTACAGTATCTTGCTTTGGTCTAGAAGTGTATATATAAAAGATACCCCAGAAATTTTTTGTACTTTGAATCTGAAAATCTTCTCACACTAATTACCAAAGTGGTTTTTCATTTATTCTTATGTGGCTGAGATTTTGTTAGACATTTTACGGAGTGTACTAAATGCTTGTGACCTGTAAAACTCATCTTTTATGGATTTTCGTTATGTGGTTGACTCAGGTATTACTCCGAGGTGCCAACACTGATGAGTTGAAGAAAGTGAAGCATGTAGTGCAATATTCAGTTTTTGCGGCTTACCACTTGGCTGTTGAAACATCGTTTCTTGCAGACGAGGGAGCCACTCTTCCTGAATTTCCTTTGGGTTCTCCAATTACTGTGGCACTTCCAGATAAAACATCGGCTGTTGGCAGGTCCATCTCAACATTCCCTGGTTTCACCATCCCTTCTAGTGAAAAGACTCAGGGACCTCCAACCAGTGGTGAACCACAGAGGTCCTTCAGTGTCCCCACTAATAATCTGGTAGAGACTGCCAATCTTTGTGTTCAGAAAATGGAGCCAGCAGATTTTTCTACCATCTACGCTGCTATTAGCACCAACTCCATAATTCCCTCAGTTACATCTTCTCAGCAGGGTATTTCAAACTCTTCCTCCAATGAGCCCTCCCTCTGTCATGCACCCAAGGGGAGAACTTTAACATCTTCCAGGGATGAACCTTTAGTAGGCAACGATATCCTTGAAGATTTGAGAGACCATCTTGTATCAAATGATTCTAGGCCATCAGGTCCCCTGGAACAAAGTATGGAATCCAAGAATGTGCAAAACACTTGTAATGACATGGATGCTAACCAAATAGTTTCAAATCCAACTTTGCAACAAGAGGTTAAGCATGTTCATGAGGAACCAGGTTCTTCCAAGGAAGGGTTTCCTCCACCCTCATCTGACCATCAGAGCATTTTAGTTTCCTTATCATCCAGGTGTGTGTGGAAAGGGACTGTCTGTGAAAGATCACATCTTTTTCGGATCAAGTACTATGGAAACTTTGACAAACCCTTGGGTCGTTTTCTGCGAGACCACTTGTTTGATCAAGTAACCTCTTGTCCTTCCAGTCTTCTTTCTATGGAAAACATCAGACTTTTTTTCTGAAACTAATATGGTTTTTTACTTTATGGACAGGGTTATCGATGTCGTTCATGTGAGATGCCATCAGAGGCTCATGTTCAGTGTTATACCCACCATCAGGGCACCCTAACAATTTCTGTAAAGAAGCTACAAGAAATTATTTTGCCTGGTGAAAGGGAAGGAAAAATCTGGATGTGGCACAGGTGCCTGAAGTGTCCACGATTTAATGGCTTTCCTCCTGCAACTCGAAGAGTGGTGATGTCTGATGCTGCTTGGGGTTTGTCCTTTGGGAAGTTTTTGGAGCTTAGTTTTTCAAACCATGCTGCTGCTAGCAGGGTTGCAAGCTGTGGCCACTCACTGCATAGAGACTGCCTTCGCTTTTATGGGTATGATTTCGTGTAGTTTCTTTCAAACAGAAAATAATCTTTGGATCCCTTGTGTTTATTAGTCTTCTGTCATGCACTGAACAACACCATGATCTGTTAGCATACTAGTAGGTACCTTGCTTATTATTATCAAAATATGTGAGAATAAAGTGTATACATGTCCACAACGGAAACTGAGAATTTCTAAAATCCACTGATGAATGTTTTCTGAACTTAAATCATTCCATTACGTTTTTTGCAGTTTTGGGAAAATGGTTGCTTGCTTTCGCTATGCTTCAATTGATGTTCATTCGGTGTACCTACCACCTTCAAAGCTGGATTTCAACTATGAGAATCAAGATTGGGTACAAGAAGAAGTAAATGAGGTATAAGAATGTAACTTTGGGATTTCTGAGCATGTTGCACCCTTGATTTTGATCTCTCAACTTTATTTGTTTATAAATCAAACAGGTTGTTGGTCGAGCCGAGCTATTGTTTTCTGAAGTCTTCAATGCACTTGGTAATTTGGCAGAGCAAAAATGTGGTGTTATGCTTAACAGCAGTATTAAAGTATCAAAAACTAAACAGCATTTGACTGAGCTGGAAGGGATGCTGCAGAAAGAGAAAGCAGAGTTTGAGGTATATTTTCTGTCTAATATCAAATAAAATTGTTGGCCAAGCTGATATCTTGACCATAGATTCTTGACGTTCTTATCTGTATATATCAATTGGTCAATTATAGTAATTAATCCACAACATCGTTCCAATGATGCTGTATCTAAATGTTCTTTCTTCATTTCCTTATTCATTGTTTTTTGGGGTACCAAAACTTTAGTGTATGATGAGAGTATAATATACTCAAGTCCATTTTAAAAGCATGATGTTTAGGATTGTATTATATTTTAAATAATGGTCCTAGAAATGCTATGAATGGGATAGATTTATCTATTCACAGTTATAACCAGATTTTTCCTTATGATGGTTCTGATGAGCTTTTTCTGTTAGCAGGAATCACTCGAAAAGGTTTTAAACAAAGAAGCGAAAAATGGCCAACCTGCTATTGATATTTTTGAAATTAATAGACTGAGAAGACAACTACTTTTCCAATCTTATATGTGGGACCACCGCCTGGTATATGCAGCTAGTTTAGATAGAGTGAGCCATTGTATTGATGGTGATGTTGTCTGTACCTCAGATGTCGATAATGAGAAGTACAGTGATCCAAATATTCCTCTTGAACCAAGCAACAGTTTGTATGATTCTGATCTTGTCCCAGTGGGAGAAAAACTTGATGATGGTGGTGAAAGGGTTACTGGTTGCCACGTCAACCAGATCAATGTAGTTCATCAAGGAGGTGATGTGGGTTTTGATTCTAGTAATCTAATCGGAAATCCAAATAGTGTTTCCTTTGTAATCAACGACAGTGAATCTGATCCCCTGGTCCTTCGTAGAGTCCTTTCTGATGGACAGTTTCCGATGATGGAGAACTTGTCTGACACTCTTGATGCTGCTTGGACTGGTGAAAGTCATATGAGTGCTGGAACGCCAAAGGATGGTCCTTGCAAACCTCTCCATCTGGCAACCATGGATTCTTCAACCAATAGAGTCACAGAAAAGCTGGATGTTGAAGACAGTGGAGAGGAGCTCAGTGTAGCTAAATTGTCGGTATCTTCCTTGTTGTCTTTCAAAGGCTTAGAAAATACGGAAGATTCTGTGAGCTGGTTAGGAATGCCTTTCATAAACTTCTATAGGTCATTGAACAAGAACTTTTTGGGCAGTGCTCAGAAACTGGATACACTCGGTGAGTATAACCCCGTCTATATTTCATCATTCCGGGGATCAGATGCACAAGATGGTGCGAGGTTGCTTCTGCCTGTAGGGGTTAATGATACTGTTATACCGGTTTATGATGATGAACCCACAAGCCTTATATCTTATGCACTGGTTTCACCTGACTATATTCTCCAACTCTCTGATGAGCTCGACAGACCAAAGGAATCTGCAGACTTTACCTTTCCACTGCAGTCCTTTGATTCAGGAGGAAGTTTCCTGGGTTTTCAATCGTTGGATGATATTGCATCTGCTGATGAGAGTATCTTGTCCTTATCTGGTTCGCGTACTTTGGATCCTCTCTTATATACAAAAACAATGCATGCTAGAGTCTCGTTTGCCAATGATGGACCACAGGGGAAAACAAAATATACAGTGACTTGTTATTATGCAAAGCGCTTTGAAGCTTTGAGGAGGGTATGTTGCCCATCAGAGATGGACTTTGTAAGATCTCTTAGCCGTTGCAAAAAGTGGGGAGCCCAAGGAGGCAAGAGCAACGTCTTCTTTGCAAAGACTTTGGATGATAGATTCATTATTAAACAAGTGACAAAGACCGAGCTGGAATCATTCATTAAATTTGCTCCAGGATATTTCAAATACCTTTCCGAGTCGATAAGCTCTGGAAGTCCAACATGCTTGGCTAAGATTCTGGGGATCTATCAGGTATGTTATGTTCTTTTCTTTTGGCAAGATAGCAAAACTTTTATTTGTATATGGATGACAAAAATATTTGATATTATAGTCTGAAATATTATGACAATTAGTATATATTATTCTTTTTTTCATTTTCAACCATGACTTGTGCCCATCTGAGACTTGAGCATCTCTCTCTTGGTTTATATGAACTATGAAGGTTACATCAAAGCATCTTAAAGGAGGGAAAGAATCCAAAATGGATGTGCTGGTAATGGAGAATCTTCTATTTGGAAGAAAGATTACGCGGTTGTATGACCTTAAGGGATCTTCCAGGTCTCGTTACAATCCAGATTCTAGTGGAAGTAACAAGGTTTTGCTTGATCAGAACTTGATTGAATCGATGCCAACATCTCCCATTTTTGTTGGCAACAAAGCTAAGAGGCTGTTAGAGAGAGCTGTCTGGAACGACACTGCTTTCCTTGCGGTAAGTTACCAAATTAATTTAATTTCGTTAAATAGATTTGCATTTACAACAGCATACGCATGACGAATCTCACTGGTTGGATTCACTTTTACATTGCAGTCGGTCGATGTAATGGATTACTCTCTACTCGTTGGAATTGACGAAGAGAAGCACGAACTGGTTCTCGGGATTATCGACTTTATGAGACAATATACATGGGACAAGCATCTCGAGACGTGGGTTAAAGCTTCCGGCATCCTAGGCGGCCCCAAGAACGCTTCACCGACTGTCATCTCACCCAAACAGTATAAGAAGAGGTTCAGGAAGGCTATGACTACCTATTTTCTGATGATCCCAGATCAATGGTCATCTTCCACCCTGATTCCCAGCATCTCGCAGACCGAATTGTGTGAGGAGAATATGCCCAGCTCAACATCTGCAGAGTGATTTTGTAAATCTGCTTGTTTGTACATCTAAGCATATAGTTTGCAATTCTTTCGCATCGGTTTCGCTAAGATCACATACACATATATATATATATACATATATATATCTACCCATACAGTTTTTCCATTCTTTTGGGAGGCAGTTGGCATTATATGATTAAATCTGTGATTGTCTCTTCCATATAGATAGCAGGCTGGCTGGGCTGCCTATACTTCTTTTGTACATTTTTTTAGTTTGTGCTGTCACTTTGTCTTAGGATCCAATGCAAATTGTATATGTGATTCAATTCACTTGCACTCTTGGCAGATTTTGTGCAATATATGCATTTTTTAATTCCTTCTCTTCAAATATGAATTGATATGTGTTTTGTGTTCCAGTTTTTGCCATTACAGATTTAAACCACCCCGAGAACTCGACTAGTTGCGACTCAACGGCTCAATTGTTTCTCATAACATAACAAATTTAAAAATACATTGCCCACAATGAAAATAAACGATACCCGTTTTTCTTTCATCTTTTTCATAAATTTCATTTATGTAAAAACTATTTTGTCACAAGGAAACTAAGAGTTGAATTAGATTTGAACATATTTATTAACAATCTAAATTAAAGCTAAGCAAGACGAAAAATATAATGTTCAACGAGCCTTAAGTTGTAATGTTCATCTTTACATTTGATGATTAGTAGGATGAGGTTTAGCTAGCCAACTCTCTGTAAATAATTAACAAAGTCAGAGAGTTTCACATCCCATCATCTTTTCCCCCATCAACTGCTCCTTTCTCTCCTCCACCTTTAGCCAACTCCTTTCCAGAAGATCAACCATATCTGCAACCCTACTGATCACACAAACAAAACAGTTGGTAGTTAGTGATAATCCCTACAACATGGGACAATTTCATATGTTGTCAGAACTCAGCGAAATTGGTTAGGTTGGCTTAGTAATTACAAGGTTCTAAGTTCAATTTTCTCCTATTGGCCTTATTGGTTTGAGCTGGTCAGCTATGGACAACCTAGGTTATTTGCCAGCTAGATCACAAAGTACCCAGTACACACCCTTAGATTGTAAGTGCGGGTTTTCCTCGTAATCCAAAAAAAAAAAAAAAAAAAAAAAAAAAACTCATAATTGCATACTAAATTGCAGATCAGAGAGCTGACAGGTACCTTGAATTACAAGAAAATCTTGAAACTTGGTGGCAATCAAGCCTTGGACCTTCATCATAACCTTCACATATTATCTCCCCATTTTCATCTTTGTAACAGACAACACCCTCTGACAGATTTTCATAGACCTGTTCAAGATCAGCCAAACCAAACCACACATGAACAACGTACAATCCCAGAATGAACAAAATCAGAAAAAGAAGATTCAAGATTCAAGATTCAAGAAAACCTTAATCCTGTTCTTGGAAGATGCTGATCCTGCTGTGTGAAGAGGTGTGGAACTGTTGACTGAATCATGGTGATTGCTGGTTCTCATCATCACTAAAGCTCTGCCAACACCTTTTCCTTTTCTGATGAAACCAGATGTTGATGAGAATACTGATGAAATAGGAGATGGAAGAGAAGACATTATTGCTGCTAAAAACATACAGACAACAAAGGTGGGAGAATCAGAAACAATGCCAATCTGCCATTTTCTATACTCATATACGTATAATATACAATGATTTGATTGTGACATGTATGGCTCATGGCTGCCTCCCTCAGTAAAAAAAAACACTAATAATAACAATTAACAAATGATTGATTCAAGGTGGGTTGGGTTGGCCAATGCTGGATGCTTGTCACAAGGCATTATGACATTGTTTTTGTTTTTGTTTTGTTTTTTTTTTTCCAAAGTCTTTGAATTATCAAGACATAACATTTTTCATCTTTCAATTATACTGGTTGTCATTTTTATCTCTTAATCGTATGTAAAATGACTTTTTTCATCCTTTGATTTTATTATGGTTGTATTCAAAAAATCACTTTGCAGACAAATGAGAACCAAAAAAAATTATTTTGTTGCATAAAAGTGATAATAGTATAATTAAGTGAACAAAATTATTATTTCTCTATAATTTAAGATGGATGAAAATTTAATTTTCCATTTTTTAATTTTGTCAAATTGGTTTTGGTGGGGTCCATCCATCTTATCTGTTGGCTGTTAATTAACATTATTATGAGTCATTGGCCGGTTTGATGACATTATTCTAATTTCATTATTTGTATAGTGGGGTCTTTGATTATGGGATTTTATGGCTTCTTATTTGCTAGAATGTTGAAATTTTTGTCACGTAACTAATGTAGATTGTACCATTTGATATTTAAAATCTTACAATGTTGTTGTCCCATCTTACATATGCACTGCACTTATCAAATAAGTTATCAAATTGAACTCGTGACATTTTAGTACAAAAATTATGTTCTACTCATTTGGTCACTTTTTTTTTAATTAATTTACTCACAATTTTTTTACATTACGTTTATGTGCAAAACACGTGTCCACTCTTTGACTCCTATCTTTGCAAGCAAAGAGGTTTCAAGATACCAGCTTTAACGATTGGTAGCTTTGGACGGACTCATCAAGTGAAATTGAATTGATACAATTTAGTGACTAAATATTTATTCACCTGTGTAAACACGCAATGACTTCAAGTTTATATTACCATACGACTTCTAATGCGAAACACACCAGCTATATGTTAATAAGAAGTCATTATGTGTGAGCAAATTGTGACAACAAAATACAACATATACACTTTTGATTTACGAAAAAAAGAAGAAGCTACAATCGATATCGGAAAATGTGCTATAGACAAAACTCGTATTGTGATCCTAACCAACAATTAACTGCAATAAAATAAAGTAACCAGATTACCATGACATATGCAACTATTGGAATAAAAATGAAGCAATATAATAATAATGTGTTTAAAACTAAAAGCTCAATTTGGGAAGGCATTACTATGCCTCTTAACAGCACAAAAAATGTCAATAGATAACTTGTGTAAATAGTTGTCCCTTGGCATCATTCAAGCAACAATAGCTTGTAAAATGTCTAAAAATATTTTGTACGGGAATCTTACTTGATAAGTCATGCATTTTATTAGTGGGTTGACTTTAAATTAAAACTCTCTTTAATTTATTAGCCAACCAATCAAAATATGTACTATATATAGAAAAAATATAGAAGTATGTCTAGTATTATTATATACTCTGTATAATTTTTTTATATAAAGAAATATTAAAAATGAAAAGATAAATATAACATGGTCAAGTCATCCCAATATGTTTAATTGTCGACATGAGTTGAATACCTTGTTAATGGGAGTATGTACTTGTAGTTTGGACTATATACTATGAATATGTATGACCCATCCAATTTGTATAAAAATTAACCGCTATATGTCTAACATAAGGGCATCTCCTATTGATGTAGCTAGGCTCTCGACTAAACTACGTAAAGTTTATTTTTTTCGTTTTCATTTTATGTTCTTAATCTTTTGATATTGTTTTTCTCAATGATTCTCTTATTCCCACCTTGTCTAATCTTCTTAAGCTTCATGTTTCTATAGCCCTTCGTCCAATACAACATCAATCCATGATAGATAATTTAATGTTGAACCAATCAAAATATGTTACTATAGATAGACAATTTTTCACAAGTATTTGTTGTATATTGCTGCATTAGTCACAATAGTTTTGCAAATAATCTTTTATTCAATAAATGGGCCAGCTGGGATCTTGGGTATTCTAAGACTTAGCCCAATATGTTTAAAGCCCAACTTATAAATCTGCTAAATTATACTATGGACCAGGTCCATCTTGAATTGTGCACCATGATCCAAAATAACATTCGTATTATGTATTTACATATAATATATTATGTGTTTATAGTTGACATATTATGTGTCTGCAGTTAACATATTATGTGCATTCAATTTATTTATCAACACAATATAATTTATTAACTGAAGATACATAACATGTTAATTGTTGGCACATAATTTTTGAACTATGGTCCATAATGCAATGTGGATCCTGATTCATGGTATAAATTGATAAATCTTAAGTAATCAAAGACATAACAATACTACATACAAGAATAAACCTTAGTTGCCATGAAAGGCTGAAGTATGTAGAACATGATTTTTGTACTTGAATGTTACTAATTTAATTTTTGCCAACACTATTTTGGTAGAGCTCGTTACACATGATTTTTCTAACTCAATTTATCCCTCCCGTGCGTGATTTGCACGATTATCCAATACACGTCAACACACTGTATCGTAGTAACTATGAATTTTCCTCACCGTTACAAAAAATACTACTATTAGTCTTTACAAGAAGGAATATTCAAGTGGATACAACTTTTTTTTTTGGAAGTCCTTTTCATAAATTAGATGGTTTCACATAGAAACAAAAGCATAGTTTTCAAATCAAAAGAAAAAAACCACTTTTTGTCCTTATTCCTTCATACGTTAAAGAGATTCTTTCATCATTGCAAGTGTTTCTTGTTGAATTATAGTAATATAGATTGTTTAGCCCAATAATTCTGATTCTTCAATAATCATTTTTACATATTTGTATGGCATCTCTTTATTCTATTTTTGCATCTACTTATGTTCTAATCATCCTTACCCCCAACTCTTAATTTATGATTCAACATAGTAATGTTTGACAGGACTCATGATTCATGATTCATGATGAGGGTGCAATTCAATACACAAATATGTATGTGTGTACATATGCCTATATTATCTGTTACATATGTGCCTTTATAAAATGGTATTTTTGATATTAAAATAAAGATTACATAAAACTCAAAAATAGTTTATGCATACTTTTTTAGAAGGGTTGTTTCCCTTGCAAAGGGTATTATTCATTCCCGATAATATTATTTTATAAAATAAAAAATTAAATAAAATACCCCAAGTACATTGAACGTCCCACAGTCAAAATGCAAATGGGTGGTTAAGAACGATATAGTCAACTAGAACCTTAATAATGAAAACGACAAGACCACTTTATAAACCCTTCTCACCGAAGTACAAGAATGGCTCCCGGCCGTTGACACAAAGATGAAATGTATCTATTATGGAGAAGCTAAATACTTTGTGGTTAAACGGTCATTGTGACTTTCTCAAATGCGAGATCAGAGGTTCAAAGTTAGACGATATGTTGTATGATCGTATGGATAGATATTACACTGTAACAAAGTCACTAGTTCTAAAAAAAAATCTATTATGGAGAATGTTATTTTATTTTGGAACTATTTTATATTTTATAAACAAAACATGCCCGTAAAGTATTCATGTGTAAACTTTGGGCTATGAGCCCTGATGTTCACAGGTAGCTAGAAAAGAGGTCATCCACACCAAAAAAGAGAAGTTTCCCAGGCTCATAGCTCACCATATAGCCCAGTTTATTTATATGCTATTCTTCATAATGATGAATAATGTCCATGGCTCTATGTTTAATAATGTTTCCTCAAAAGAATTTAATAATACATATAAAAAACTGAGCATAAAACATAAAAATGGTAACTTTTATCAATTGGTGAACCACAACCTAAACTAATCTACTCATTTAAAATTCTCTGTCTAAATTGATTTACCCACTTAAAATTCTTTATCAACTAGGATCATATATATACAATGGTTTTTCAATATACACCCTCGACAAGTGAATGTAAATTTCAGTGGTAAATCAAATAATTGTAACCTTGGATTATCTAGCTTTTTACTATTACTAATAACCTTGTGGTCGTGACTCTCATAAATAGGAGGTCATGTGTTTGAGTCTCCATAATTTCGTGAACCGATACTTACATTGTAATAGACTCAATAGTGACAAACAAAAAAAAAAAAAAGTTTTTTACTACTCCTATCTACCCCATAGTTGGCTACACACCTTTTAACAAGTATTGTTTTGTTTTCTTGCATATCCCCTAGCTAGGTCTAAATTACTGTTGTTTCAATTTTTGCAGCAGGACTGAGTGCTTTTGTCCTGCAGTGCATGTTGGGGAAGAAAGGGTTGGCCATTGTTGTACAGTGTTTTAATTTCTACTACTTCTTCTACTGCTGCTACTACTTTTTTTCTTGTTCATCAATTCTGCTGTACTGTTCAACTAGCTCCCTTCTTTTTGACCCATAATGGTGCTTTTTCCCAAAAGCATATCAGGGTTCTGCAAAAGGGTCTACTGTTAGATACTCTCAAGCCTCAGCCATGGATCTTCAAGCTTTTTCATCTCAAATGGTAAGCTAAAGTTTGTATTTTTTGTTGGTTTTTGTTGGAATCTTGGTGTGAATTGTTGGTGGGTTTTTGTGACACAGGAGACCCATGGGAACCCATTCTTGGACTCATTTCCTGACCCCATTTGCAAGATTAATCTGAAGGAGACTTCTGAGTTTGTGAAGTCACTCCCTTCATCAGCAGCCATTAATGGTGGTCCAGAGATCAGGAGGGTTCTCCAGAGGAAGAAGGGAGGGGGGGAGAGTTCTGTGACCAAGAGGGGTGTGGTGGAGGCCCCATCTACCCCTGGCAGGCCAATTTTCAGCTTCAGTGTTGGCAGTTTTTCAAGAAAATCTTTCCCTTCCAAATGGGATGATGCTGAGAAATGGGTTGTGAATGGCAATGGCAGCAATTCTTGCCATGAATCCCCTGCCCATATAAAGCTCTCATCAAAGCACTGTAATGGGGTCACCCCAAAAGAAGAAGCTGCAGAGTTTTGTAGGGTAAATGATGAAAAGTCTTCAAGCTTTCTTCAAGGGTCTTCCAATGGTGTCCCTGCCACATCAGATGTGCTTCTAAAAGGTAAAACACACTTTTTCCTGTTTTCCCCCTTTATTTATATGTCTGTCTCAGAAAAAGCATTAAGCATCCTGAAAAGTTTGTTCCCAACTGTGAATTGATTACACTCTAGGATAATCTTTATATGATTTCTTGATTTGCAATGGCATTTGGAGATTTTAATGAAGAATTAAGGTTTAGGGGTTTAACTTGTGAGATCTTGATTGATTGTTGTTGGGTGTAATTTGGTGTTGAAATTGCAGATAAGTTCACAAGTGAGGTAGAAACTATTACATGTCCCAATTTTAGGCATTCTGAGTCAATGAAAGAGGGATTTTTGTTTGGAAAATGTATGAACAATGCAGCATCAGAGGTGGTTCCTGAGGTTAAACATAGAGATATCGGGACAGAAATGACGCCAATTGGCAGCTCGACGACTTCAAGATGCCACACGCCATTCAAGAGCTCCTCGCCCTCCAGGCACAACACTCCCGCCAGCAGGTCTGGCCCGTTGGCTGTGTCGAACGAGTCCAGTTCCTCTAGCACGATCGACATTGTGCAGCTGCAGGAGTGCCATTTAGCAAAGCTGCACGTTGGGACGGGGCAGTATGACTCTGTAACGACTAATTGGAGCTCGAGGGAGGAGGAAGAAGAGGACATATCGAAGAGCCTGAGGCACTTTGAGATGAGTAACGAGTGCAGGAGAAGTGTGTCTGAGTCCCGAGCCTGCCCGTGGGAGGAAGAGGAGAAGACTAAACACTGCCTAAGGTAAAACAATCCCACCCGCGTTATTGTTTCCATGCTTGTATCTTTACACGAATGGCGTTAATCTCGACTAGTGTTTCAGGTACCAGAGAGAACTAGCCAAGATTCAAGCTTGGGTTAACCTCCAGAATGCAAAATCAGAAGCTCAATCCAAAAAGCTCGAGGTTTCTTTCTGTCCCTTCTAAAATTTTCCATCCAATATTGCCTCGTTAAGTCGTTTTACACTTTCAACAACCAACAATCCATGTTCCATGTTAAAAAATGCTACTAGTAGGAACAACAGACAAGCTTGTTTGAATGGCAGTGATGAAAGTGACAACAAAAAACTCATTAAAGTCACTGAACAACATTTGACTGTACATGTGATTTATGTTGTCTTCATCTTCAATTCTTCATCGAGCCACTCGCAACTCGAGCATAATCTTCCAGTTGCTGGTCCACCGCGCTTTTCCCCATGTTCTCCACACAACATAAAAAAAAAAGGGCTTTATTTAAGGCATGAATTGGTGGGAATAAGAGAGCAATAGAAGTCAGCAATGTCTGCATTTTTTTACTCTCATTCTGCAATCCCATGTGAAGGCATTGAATTTACAGAACCCCATTTCTTCTTTTTGTTAGGCAGATCAATCTTTAGTCATTTTCGCCACTTTAACGGCTGAGATTGCGCCACTGTGGGCACAATATCAGATAGAGTTTCAAGATTAATCTGTGTTGGTTGCAGACATGATTTTCAGGTGTAATGGTTTTCAGGTGAAAATTCAAAAGATGAGATCGAATCTGGAGGAGAAATTGATGAAGAGAATGTCCACAGTTCACAGAAAAGCTGAAGAATGGAGAGCTGTGGCTCAGCTGCAACATTCAGAACAGATACAGAAAGTGACTGAACAAACACAGAAGATGATGAACAGGAAAAACATTAATGTTTCTCGAGCCAATTCTTGTGGTTGCTTCCCTTGTAATAACCATCACATGTAGTGTTATTATTGTGTACACAAACATAAATATCATGTTTCTTGACAAGCCTTATATGAGAGAGTAAGTAAACTTGTGTTTCATTCTTGAAAATGTTAATTGCAAAACCCAAATGTCTGAAAAAGTGGGTGCACAATGCAATATGAATTTTGGTCCATGATAACAATTTATATCATGGATCAGCTTCATTATACTATTGATCTGTTCATACATACTTTCTCAACCTACTGAAGGTTGACGAGTCAACAACCTGTGATCTCTCATACCACAGTTATGGCGCTTGACCACAAAGCCTTTGGCCGTCCCTTTACATACTAATTGTTTACAAAAATTGAGAACATTTAATATGTAAATTGTGTATTTTGGACTTAAGTCAACATAATAATTTGCAGTCTCAAACTATTGTGGGCATGATTTAACCGGATAATAGCATAAAATTGGCCCACCGGACTAGTAAATTGGGCTGGGCTTACGGAAATCTGGGCCTCCAATGATTGTTTTCCTCCATCATTAAGCCCAGCCCAAAGTTGCACTCTATTTTCATTTTTTTTTCTCGTTGGAGTTTTCTTTTTGGGTACGAAACGGCGAGAGTAAAAGGCATTGTTTGCTCCTTCAACAGCGACGACACGATCTAAAATTTGAAGCTCTACTGAATCATATCGGCAATGTTTCTCACAAGGTAAAACCCGGAATTTTGACTTAAACTAGACTAGGGTTTTTGGGTCTTCATCATCATTGTGATTAATGCTTATCTTCTTCTAATAAAGTAGTTTTTTTTTTTAATAAAATTTTTAATCTTATTTTGCTTTCGTCTTTTGTTTGCATTGGGTTTTGGGTGGAGTGAAGAACCGAGTATGATAGAGGTGTCAACACCTTTTCGCCCGAGGGCCGATTGTTCCAAGTTGAATATGCTATTGAAGCCATCAAGGTATTTCTGACGATTGATTTCTGTTTATTTGATTAAAAAATGTAGTCTTGTGAAGGAAGAAATGTTTTAGAGTCCTGATTTTTGTGGTTTTATTGTTGTTTTAGCTCGGTTCAACCGCAATCGGGATAATGACTAAGGAAGGGGTTGTTCTTGCTGTTGAGAAGCGCATCACTTCTCCCCTCCTGGTATGTTTCTGGAATTCTATAATGGAGTTCTCTGCTTGTCAATTTGTAGGATGAGAAGCTTATTGATTGTTTGATGAAATTATAGCAGTCACCACAGCTATGTTTAAGATCTTGTATTTGGTTATTACTTAGTATAGTTCTGAATTATCATGGAATTGAGCTGAATTTGAGTTATGTGGCTGGCTTTCATAGTGTTTTTTGGTAGAGGGATTTCCTGGCTAGGTCTTGAAACTACTTTAGTTTATGTACACAGAAAAATTTGGATTTGTGCACTTGTATTCGAGTGAAACTAGAAGACTTGCCTTAGATATTGGAGAGATTAGTTTATTTTGCAGCAGGTGAGCAGTGTTGGTTGCTAAAATTGGTTTCATTAGTTATTAGTAGGCAAAACCATATTCAGACTCATGATGGTAGTAGGATGCAGTAGCTAGGTTTTAATCTGTGAATATTTTATTAGAGGAATGTAAAAGAAACAACTGTAATGATCCATAACTATAGAGTTTACACCCATGGATAAGATGTGAAACTTCTGTTGAAGGAAATAGGGAATTCCTACGTATATGGATTCATTTTATATCTGATGCTAAGGACATAAGAAGGTAGAATCCTGATAATTGAGCCTATAATGGAATGGGTTTTTGGAGACTTCTGGTATTGAATATGGAAAGAAAGGGCGCTTTAACTATGGGTCTAGTTAGGTTGTGGAGTAGAATCTGAGCCAAGCAGCTCAAATCTTCCTCTTTGACTCTTCATCTCAACAGTGATTTATTGCCAATTTGTTTGTGGTCACAGCATGGAGCAGATTTTAGCTTAACCTTTTAGTTTTTCATGTCATGACTCCCCTTCAATTGCAGGAACCTAGCAGTGTGGAGAAAATTATGGAGATTGATCAGCATATTGGGTGTGCAATGAGTGGACTAATTGCTGATGCACGGACGCTTGTAGAGCATGCACGTGTGGAGACTCAGGTACCTATGAACTGTAGTCTGCAAGTATAGTGCATTTGTGTGATCCTATCTAATTAGTGACTAAGTGTTTCTTTTTTTATTTTGTTGTAATTAGAATCACAGGTTCTCCTATGGTGAACCTATGACTGTTGAGTCTACCACCCAAGCTCTCTGTGATTTAGCTCTGCGATTTGGTGAGGGTGATGAAGAATCTATGGTTAGTAGCCTTCCCTATTCTTTCTTTTCCATAGGAAAATACTTCAAAATAATTTATCTGCTTAGGCTTATTCACACTATAGTTTCTTTCATGTTTTTAAATACTCTGAAGTCATACTGTGCTTCAGTGGCATTTATATTGGCTTTATTTAATTTGATTGAACTAGAGGCAGGTATAAAAAGAATAGTTTCAAGTTATTCTTAGTAAGCTATCATCAATGTTGTTTCTCCATTTTGAATTTGCGATTTGCCATGTTATTATACCGTGTCTTGCTATTGGTGGGATATTCTGTTTAGAGTTTGCTTTACATATGATGCCACACTGCTGTAGCGTTTTCACTAGTATACTATATACTATTTGAATTATTTTGTACTTTGTACATCCATGTTCACTACTACATAGTTTTTATGTAACAAAGTGAATCTCCAAATGGTATTTGGTGTGAGCTTAAATATATCACTTCTCAGCATCTTTAATGCTTTAACTTCCTTGGTTAATGCAGTCAAGACCCTTCGGTGTATCTCTTCTCATTGCTGGTCATGATGAGAATGGTCCCAGCTTGTAAGTATTGCTCTTTCATAGTTTATAAATATAATAATCCATATTTTTATATAACAATCGTGAAAGATGAGTAAATTTTAACTTCCTCTATGAACTTTGTCAGCATTTTCCTTTATGTAAAGTGTCTTATTAAAAGAATTTGGTGATGAATGTGCTGCAAGTTTGTTAAATAACTGTGAATAAATTTTGATAAAATAAATTTGGGAGACTACTGAACTAAATGCCGACTAATGAAAGCCATTTTGGTACGCAGATACTATACTGACCCATCTGGTACATTCTGGCAATGCAATGCAAAAGCTATAGGCTCGGGATCTGAAGGTGCTGACAGCTCTTTGCAAGAGCAGTACAACAAGGTATGTATTCGATGGCAAATTTTTTCCAAACCCTTCCTATCAACACATGAACTTTAAAACAAAAGCTATTTTTGGGTATATCTGCTGGGGGAATGGGATTGAAACACAGGTCAATTACGCCAAAAGGCTTGTAACTTACCACCAAGTTTCACCTTCAACCCGAGAAAACAAAAAGTTACATTACTATTGTTAGATTTGTTTCTTGAATCTGCAAGGCTCATGCTGTTTTCAGGACCTTACTTTGAAGGAAGCCGAAACGATAGCACTGTCCATCCTCAAGCAAGTTATGGAAGAAAAGGTAAGCTCGTCATTTCAAATCAATTCATGCTTTACTGTGCCCTTCAACCATCTAACGCTCCTCCATCCACTGATTTCAGGTGACTCCCAACAATGTTGATATTGCAAAGGTTGCTCCAGATTATCAGCTGTACACTCCTAGCGAGGTGGAGGCTGTCCTTAGCCGCCTATAAGACGAGCTCCCAGTTTATTTTCCTTTCATTCATTCTCCTGTTACTGCAACTGTGGCATTGCCATTTATTCTGTAGTTCCAAGATTCTTGCCGCCTTTTTACTTTAGTTTATGACTTTGGCTTTATGGGGTTTGAACACAAATGCTGCTCTGCTTTTAAGAGAGTGTTATGTTTTAATTTATTGCCAATTACAAGAAACAATGATTTCTTTCCATGAGAAGTTCAACACATTTTTAATATATTGAAAGTATATTATTCGTGTGTACTGAATGTATATTATACAAAATAATGTACTTTCAGTATTCAAATAATGCACTTTCCATGAATAGAATGTACATTTTTAATATATTAAAACTATAATATTTGTGTCTACATTATTTGATAGTACAGTCTACTCACTTGATCTTATGCTTGGTTGGTCTCAAAGTTACAAGGCTAATTCATAAGTGACTTTTCCTGACAACCACTCGTCACCTCGTATGAAAGATTGGACGGTGAATTTCGAGGCCTGGTCTGATGTGATGCTAGGTTTATACCCAGTCCATTTCACCCTTTGCTCCACGGCGGCACCGGCGCCGGTGTTCATATACTCGCCGTAGAAAATAGTGGCCGGAGGATCAACATTGGTTTCCCACTCAATCCAGCCTTGCGGCTTCAAGAACGATCCAATCGTTGACTGCATGATAACCGTTGTGGAATATGGTTTCCATGGCCTGCCGAGGTAAGTTGGCACCGTGACTTCTCCGAGCGGTGAAATGTCACACTTCTGAATAGAAATTCCGGCGTTCTGGTTCCGATCAGTCTTTCCTTGGGCTGTAATGGTGTTGTATTGATTGGGCAGTGGCTGTCTCGGCTGGATTTTGCAGTTCTGGAAAACCACGGCGGCGTTGCCGAAAATGAAGTCTATGGTGCCGGTGATGTCGCAGTCCCGGTAGAATTGCCGGTTTGAGTGGGCGTAGAGGGTGTCTTGGTAGGCGTCGAAGGAGCAGCGGTAAAACACCGATTGATCGGACCCCGACCGCATTGCCACCGCCTGGTGTTTCGCTGCTCCGGCCGTGTTCTGGAACGTTATGTCCTTGGCGATGAATCCTATACCTTCAACAGCTGCATCATCAAAGAATAAGTTAACCAACATCTTAATTAATACCTGGGATAAATCAAAATTTAGAGTTTTTTCCATTATGGACCTACAACAATGACACCATTTCTACACTTCCACTATTTTTTATTTTTTTTTAATGCTAAATGGTCTGTGAGTTTATTGATTAATATAATATCCTAGCTAGCTAGGGCCTAGGAGAGCTATTTCTAAGCAAGATGGTATATAATACGTCTCCATTTCTTATGTTTCCTTGTATGATTTCCCTTCAAAGAAATTTGTATTTTGATTTTTGTTTTGTTTTTTTTTTTTTAAAAACCTAGCTAGATCTAGTGGAAAATACTTACCGAAGGTTGCAGTCTTGAAAGTAGGCGTGCCGTCGATGAAGTTGGTGTTGCCGGTAATTATGGTCTTACCCTTGCCATCCCCATACATCATCACATTCCATTTCGATTTCTCCAACTCCAATTTCTCCTTGTACTCGCCGGCCATCACGTATATCACAAATCTCGACGTACTCTTCATGCGTATCCGACCCACAGCTTCCATGATGGTCTTAACACTCCCCGGAGACCCATTTTTGTCCACTACCACGTCCGGCGTCGGGTTTTCTGCCTGCAGCAGTCGCCGGTCGCCGGGTTTAACCCATTCCGGGAATCCATCGGAGTCTTGATTTGCCGTCAGTAGTTTCCGGTGGATCGGGAAGTGGAAGTTGCCGAGAAACGAGATGATGTGAGCCACAATAGCCAAACTGTTGCTGACGAATTCAGTTGAGTTCTTCATCGCCCCTTTCACGTTTTCTACAACTGTACCATTTGCTTTGATCTCTTCCAGAGCGTCCAAGCACGTTTCCTGGTCTGTTATGGCGGCGCTCAGCCATGTTTTCAGGTCGGCGATTGTTGCAGAGGAGAGTAGCTTGCCGTCTCCCCCGTTCACCTGTTAAATATAAATATAATCTATAAGCTTTATATGCTATTGTGAAGCTTAATAAATCAAACTAAAAAGTATATAAAATATAGAGAAAAATATCAAATAAGCTCATAAACTTTACCTTAAATTTCTAAATTTTTAAAAAGTGCAATTACATCCTCTAACATGTTAAATTGGAATAATGAAACCCCAAAACCGCTAAATAACTTGCTATTATAGGTCATTTCAGACCTAAAAATTCATATACGGGTAACTGTCGAACAGTCGCTAGTCGTCGGAGGCAACCAGTTAATCGCCTTCCTCGGCGGAATGCTACCATTGGTCACCTCCCGCCAGGAATGGCGACCGGCGACGGTTCAACTATTGTGGATCGTTGACTTTTCACATCTGAACTGAAATGACTTGTAATAGCAGGTCATTTACGGATTTGTGTATTTTATTGTCTCATGTTAAAAGAATGCAAATTGCAAACTTTTTAAAAATTTAGAGAGCTAATTAAATTTTTAGGTAAGTTTAGAACTGACCATTTTCCGCTAAAATATATTATTCATGAAATCTTACATTACCTCCATGGACGCGATGGAATCGTTGAGGCGATCGACTGCATCGTCAAAAACCTCCCGGCAAACATCGAATGCCTGCCGGAGATTCTTGTCCTTGGTCCCTTTCATCCACCCCGCCGGTCGCGACGCTAGCTCCGTCAAGGAGTCAGCCGCAATTTTCAAAGAAAGCACGAAAAGCTTTAAGGGATCATTGGCCTTTCCTCCGGCAACCGGCGACATGCTCTTCATGCACGACTCTTTATACTCCGTCACGCTACATAGCGCCTCAACAGACGCCAGAGAACCGGGACTCGCGTCCCCGGAGCCGCCACTCTTGTTTTTCCGGTGAGCAACAGTCCCGGCAACTACTCCGACGATCAAACCGACGAGAAGAACGGCGGAAACGACGACGATGATTATTCGCTTGCGGGTCTTCCTCCGGTACGCCTGTTCCTCCGCGGGGTCCACTTTCCCATAGCCTTTGAAGGAGTTGATTGAATCCATAATTGGAACTGATCTGAACCTTGAAGCAATTACAATGGCGGAAATTAAAGAAATTGGTTCACGTGTTTTATAGATGTTTTTGAAGTAGAAAAAGAAGTTACGATGAGCTGAGAGTTTGAATTGGGCCATCGTTCTTCAACTTGTGTGCCGTCTAATAACGTTTGCATGAATTGTGAAAGCAACATTTTAGCTAACAATGGATAATGCCGGGTACTATATGGGTAGTGTCATTTGTTGACCCTTTAATTCACTCTTACAAATTAAAGTTCCATTTTGATATTTTTCAACAATATGTGTTGTCTCCACACCAAAATATCTAAGCAGAAAATGAAAATGTTGCCCGCATGAGCAGCTCAACTTTAAATTTGAGGGATTACTGTCTTACCAACGACTTCAGTTGAATTACCATGATTTACATTCAGTTTAGATTAGTTTAATTCCTTAGTAATGAAGCACCCATAATACACCTTTCAGTAGTAGTTGTGAGCTTTCTTGTAAAAATTTTGTGCGATGAATTCGAATAAAGTGTTAGCAAAAAAAAACAAACACTTATAAGCTTTTAGCAATCATTTTTATTTTCTTGCAAGTTGAACCGTGTACTGCTGGCATGGACCTCGATAATGTTGATGTTGCAAAGGTAGCTCCAGATTGTCATATGTACTGTCCTTGTGAGGTGGAGCCAATCCTCTAATGTTCCTTTCATCCACCCTGCTATTGCAACTGGCACTCATTGTAGCTCAACAATTCTTTGCCTTGTAATTAATTACTTTATGGTTATGGCCTATGGGCTTTGGACTCTAATACACTAATACTGCTTTAAATTGCATTCCCAATTCAACCAAACAAAGATTTCTTTCAATGATAAGTTTGTTGGCAGCCTTGTTACCCATCAATACAAATCTCATCTTCAACCCAAATCATTTTGGGATTTTGTTAGACCCAACCAGACTTCCTAGTGATTTTGTTTGGGCTTACTTACATTCTAACAATGGAGTATTATTTTCTCTCTTACTCTATTTTTTAAAGCTCATAAGATTCATGTTTGACCGTTACAAGCCCAATAAGGACATCAATCAACGGTATAACTGTCCAAGTACACTGATTAAGTCAACGTTGGATTTTGGAAGATACCATTTGTACTCATTTTATAGCAAATACCGCATTAATTGACGGGATTTAATATGTGACATTTTAGTTGTTTAAATAACTAAATTACCTAATTAGGCCAAAGACTTTCTGGTCTAATGAGATTCGGCATGCACTTCCATGTGGAAGGTAGGGAATAGAGTGAGTTCGAGCCTTAATATAGAAGTTATGTATCGATCTCTTAAATTATACTATCAATACATTTTCATCTTTATAATACCATTATAACTTATAAGTAAGCATATGACCATATACATTTAATGACAAAGAACATTTAACTTTTTATATTAAAAAAAGAAACACAAATGTTATGTATTAGATATGAAAGGAGATATAATGTTCAATGTAAATTAGTCTACCATGGTGTCATCACTAAGTTACAGGGTTGGCTCATGTGTGACGTCCTTGGGCAACCACTCGCCGCCTTGTATGAAAGATTCGACTGTGAATTTGGAAGCCTGGTCCGACGTGATGCTAGATTTATACCCAGCCCATTTCACCCTTTGCTCCACGCCGGCGCCGGCGCCGGTGTTCATATACTCGCCATAAAAAATGGTGGCCGGAGGATCAACACTGGGGACCCACTCAATCCAACCTTGCGGCTTCAAGAACGACCCAATCGTTGACTGCATGACGACAGTGGTGGAGTACTGTTTCCACGGCCGGCCGAGGTAAGTTGGGGCCGTGAGCTTATCGAGCGGCGAAATGTCGCATTTCTGGATGGAAATTCCGGTGTTCTGGTTTGGGTCTTTCTTTCCTTGGGCGGTAATGGTGACGAATTGATTGGGGAGCGGCTGTCGCGGTTGGATTTTGCAGTTCTGGAAAACCACGGCGGCGTTGCCGAAAATGAAGTCTATGGTGCCGGTGATGTCGCAGTCCCGGTAGAATTGCCGGTTTGAGTGGGCGTATAAGGTGTCTTGGTAGGCGTCGAAGGAGCAGCGGTAAAACACCGATTGATCGGAGCCCGATCGCATTGCCACCGCCTGGTGTTTCTCTGCTCCGGCCGTGTTCTGGAACGTTATGTCCCTAGCGATAAATCCTTTTCCAGCCACAGCTGCATCATAGATCTTAATTAATACCATCTAGAATTCTGAGTCAAGTATGTAATAAAAATAGTCGGCAGTCTATAGTTTAAAGACAACACAACAAAATGTTACAAAATGTCAACTATGGCATTATATTTGGATCTAACATTTGGTTTAAATAAGTGTTTATAGAGTAATGAAATTTGCATTTTTTTAAATACTTACCAAAGGTTGCAGTCTTGAAGGTAGGCGTGCCGTCGATGAAGTTGGTGCTGCCGGTAATTATGGTTTTTCCCTTTCCGTCTCCATACATCATCACATTCCATTTGGATTTATCCAACACCAAATTCTCCTTGTACTCGCCGGCCATCACGTGTATCACAAATCTGGTTTTACTCTTCTTGGGGATCATATCCACAGCTTCTTGGATGGTCTTTACCGTCGCCGGAGACCCGTTTTTGTCCACTGTCACGTCCGGCTTGGGGTTCGCGGCCTGCAGCAGTTTCCGGTCGCCGGATCGAACCCATTCCGGGAATCCATCGGAGTTTTGATTCGCCGCCAGGAGTTTCCGGTGGATCGGAATGTTGAAGTCGCCGAGGATCGAGAAAATGTGCGCCACGATGGCCAAACTGTTGCTGGCGAATTCGGATGAGTTTTTCATGACGGACTTCACGTTGTCGATGACCGTAGAATTTGCTTTGATTTCTTCCAGCGCGTCCAAGCACGTTTCTTGATCTGTCACGGCGGAGCTCAGCCATGTTTTCAGATCGGCGATTATTGCGGTGGAAAATCGTTTGCCGTCGCCGCCGTCCACGGCGGAGATGGAGTCGTTGAGCCGATCTATTGCGTCGTCAAAAACCTCCCCGCAAACATCGAACGCCTTCTTAATGCTCTCGTCCGCTGTCCCTTTCGCCCATCCTGTCGGCTGTAAAGCCAGCTTCTTCAATGAATCAGCCGCCAGTTGCAGAGAAAGCAAAAACAGCTTTTTCGGGTCGGTGGTTTTTCCGCCGGCAACCTGCGACAGACTCGAAACGCACGAATCTTTGTACTCTGTTACACTGCAGATCGCCTGGACGGATTTTGAGGAGCTGCGAGTGGCATCTCCGCCTTCGCCGGAGCTTTCATTCTTGTTTTTCTTGTGAATGACTGTTCCGGCGACTATTCCGATGACCAGACCGACGAGAAGCACCGCCGAAACGGCGAGAATGATTATGCGCTTGCGGGTTTTCCGCCGGAAAGCTCGTTCCTCTGCCGGATCCACCTTCCCATAGCCCTTGAATGAGTTTATTGTATCCATAACTGGAACTGAAGCTTAATTAGAGCAATTTCAATGGCGGATAGATTTACGTGTTTTTTGGAGGTTTTTGAAATCCGATGAGATGAGATTGTGTTGTATATTTGTATATAATATAATGTTTTGTATGGTGATGCAGTGATGCTGTTAATATAGTTGCCTACTGAGCTTTGACTTGTTCCACGAAGCTTCTTTCTTTCTTTGATCTCAGGCTTACCTGTTGTATTACAATCTGTATATTTCACCGGTTGAATATGAAACCTTATGTTTACAAAGTTAAAATTGGTTCAACTTAATATGCGATTCTCTACATATTTTAATTTTTTTTATTCACTCTACCACCGGCTCAATCTAAAAAGATCAATAGGTAACTCCTGTGAGGAGTTGAACTTATAATCTATTAGTTATCAAGTTAAGGACGAACTTAATTGCGATTGTTCTCATATATAATAAATTAATAATATTTACTCGCCTCGAGTGACTTAGCGTAATTGATTCATCACCAGACTTAAAGATCATGATTACAAGAGGTTTTCAATCTCACTGGAAAAGATTTACCTCTGCAATGACTCTAGGGTTGAGATGGGTAATAATAATAATAATGTTTACTCATATTAGGTGTGAGTGTGTGATTAAGGAGACAAGTGATGTGTGCCGAATCCACCTTTAGTCTATGCGTGTTGAGTTAATTAATAGTGTAATCCATTTAACTCGGAAAATTATCTTTCAAGCTAAAAGGACATTATTATTTAAAAACAGTAGTAGAAACATTCATCCATTGAATGAATCAAATAAACCCTAAAAAAACCCCATTTTAAAGTTGTTTTTTTTTTTTTTTTTTTTTACTAATTATTTAAAAAGTGAAAGTTAGAGTGATCGGTTGAGTACCAACAGTATGGTGTTTAACGTCGGCTTTAGTAGTCGGCTCTAGCTTATTTTGTTAAGTCACAATTTAAAAGTTTGTTTTCCTATTTTTGCAGTCAATCAGTTTGTAATTAATGTGTATGATCTTAAAGATTTATTTTCCTAATTTTGTCTTGTACTTTAGCTAGGTGTATAAATACTAATTAATATTATGAAAAAAGACTTGTAATGGGTTTAAAATTATTTTTTATTAGAAAACGTACAATATAATAAACACTTTTCCTCAATGATGCAGATCTCTTCATGTTTAGTCTGAAAATTTCACTGGACACGAATAAAATTACTCTTTAGAATTAAGCTAGTCAAATTTTGATAGAACTTTGCGAGATTAAAGGTGTTAAACTCTTTTAAAGCCTTTTTTGGACTAATTATTTAAAAAGTGAAAAGTAATGTTTAAAATAGTTTAGGAAATAGTAGAATTGCTTGATTGCGAAGCATTAATAGTGGCGGTGAGCAGACCATGTTGTAATGGGAATCCAGGCTGCGCTGTTACGGTTTTCAGACAAGTGGAGAAACGAGCGGGACCGCGTACAGCGGGCACGACAATATAATAATATCGGCAGACCGAATTTTGGGTTTAAACAAACCTGTGTCCACAGGAATCATAACGACGGCTTGTTTAAGACACAGGACATGACATTAAATCGTTCTCCGGAACTTTTAATTTTCCTTGAAAACTTTGATTACGTTTCCTTCTCTAAAAATGTTGAATCTCGAACCGACAAAACATTCGTGAAGATATAAATCATAATAATTCAACTGAGCACATATGCTAAATTTTTACTCACTGCATACACTGTTGCTAGTAAGATTCGATTCATGATATTTTTTCTCAAACTTTATCACTATGATTAATTGAGCTGTTCATGTGGGCTTTGATTACTTTTCCTGTTGGTTCAACACGAGTGGTAGCAGGAATGGGTTCCCTCCACCATGTGAAAGGATTCTATGATCATTATAAATCCAGTTGACCACTTCACCTTGAGCTGTGACATTGCATGTTCTTTTTTTTTTTTTTTTTTTTTTTTTTGGTGTGCGCGTCGGGATAATATAACTGTTAGGAGTTGAAAAAATATGAATTTTGTTAGGAGCTGCCGTGTCTAAAGTTTATTTTTTTTTGAAAAAAAATATATTACTGTCTTTGTTATCGTGTAATATCTAAAATTTATTAGTATGCTTCTTATTTGAAAATATTTAATGTAAAGCATTTTAACATAGTGTAATCAATCATTTCAAAAAAAAAACATATTGTAATCAATTTATGGTTTTGGTAGTTTTATTAGCAATTCGCTAATTAACTATTGGGAGCAAGTGCCAAAGGCATTGTGGTCAAGCTGCACCCGGTATACACTCCCATGTGGAAGGGAGTGGGTTCAAGCCTCAGTGAAAGCATCTGAACAGATACTACATTGTAATCGAGTCAGTAGAACTCAAAAAAAAAAAAAAAAAAAAAAAAACCTATTGGGAGCAAGTGGATTTCTTTACCCACAGCATCATGGTTTGGCCATTTCTACCACTCCATGTGAAATATAAGATCAAAAGCATGGGAGAGCAGCCACGCGTACCGATAATCGCGCCGTTTTGTCATCATCGTATTTTAACCAATTCAACGTTAAAAAATCTATAAATAAACTAATAACTCCACACAAATACCAAACATTTCCCCGTTCAAATCGGTCCATATTGTAAAGAGAATCATTACAAAATACTTATTTTTAATATATTAAAGATTTATTTTTAATTATATCTAAGAATTATTTTTAAAATTTTTATTTTTAATATATTGAATTGAATGTTATTTTTGAAATTTTATTTTAATATGTTAAATATTCATTAGCGCTAGATATGAGTCATATGACTAGTATTTTTCTCCTCTAATCTATCCTTATTACATATCAGTTATTGCGTAGACCATGGTCCAAAAACAACATCATTTTGTATATATATTTTTTGGCGCGACTCGCTGCAATATACATTTTTATAACTCATAAAATATATTATCTTACTTCAAAAATTTTATTATACTAACATATAAAGTACATTATTCTAATTCATAAAATTCAACGACATCGTTTTAGACCGTGGTCCATACAATTATTTGCCCAGCACATGACAAGATCTAATTGGGTCATTTTCTATTGCAATTTACAATGGACGAGGAAACTAAACTATGTTTTATTGGCTGTCTCACACTGCAGGCTGACCCAACACTAAACGGGCCGGATTTAAAGGCCCAAAGAGAATGGGAACCCGGTACCACTCAACCAGTTACCGCCGGCAATGAACGCGCCGGGGGTGTAGGATGCGGCCTCGGCGGAGTTGGTAATGACTTTAAAACCTTTCCAGTTAACTCTCCGGGACGTGCCAGCTCCGGCGCCGGTGTTCTTGTATTCCCGGTACACTAACGTATTGAGGGCGAAGTTTCCGTCCCAAATATGCCAGCCGGCGGGGTCAATCACGTCGGAGATTGAGCTCTGCATAACGACGGTTCTAGAATATTCCTTCCACGGCCGGCCGAGGAACGTGGGGAACTCCTTCTGGTGATCTTTCAGGTCGGAAGTGGCTCCGATCCGGCACTTCTGGATCACGATTCCGGTGTTCTGGTTCGGGTCGGATCTCCCCTGGGCCGTGACCATATTCTTCTGCTTCGGGCCGGGACGCCGCGCGTGGATGTCACAGTCTTGGAGAACCGCCGCGGAGTTGCCGAAAATGAAGTCAATCGTGCCGGCCACGTAGCACTTGACGAAGAATTGACGGTTGGAGTGAACGTAGAGGGAGTCTTGGTACGCGATCACGCCGCATTTGTAGAACGCCGACTGATCGGAGCCGACCCGCAGCGCCACGGCTTGGTGTTTCGCCGGGCCCGCTGAGTTCTGGAAAGTTATGTCCCGGGCCAAGAATCCGGCCCCCACCACGGCTGTGAAACACGACAAACAAAGAAGATTACGGATGGCCCCACCGTTCATAAATCACGGTACAACTTCCAACCACAAACGCACAAGTGTCCAAAACGGACAACACAATAATTCACAGAAATAATAATTCCTACACGTTTTGTTCAATGTTCTTAAAGTTATAATGCTAAATTATTCTATAACAAAAATTAATGGCATAAAACATTATAGTGAGTTGGTAACCCAATAAGTCCATGGAATTAATTAAATCAGTTTATGTTATTCATAGCTGATATATTCAAGTCAGAAGGTCAATAAATTAACTTGACTGGTTAACAAGTTAATAACTTAACTAATTATTCGACTTGTTCCGAATCTTTAACTTCCTGATGACTCACCTTTTATGAATGCGTATATTTGGACAATAACACTCCCTATTTAGTTTAATCTTTACACGTGACAATAACATTCTTCCTATTTAGTTTAATCCTTACACGTGACGATGCGAACTCCTTTAGTTTAATTTCTAAATATAGAATACTTTCAAAATTATTACAAAAATGGATTTTCCATTTTTTTTTGTATTTAAATTATTTATGCGAGGAATGGATAATGTAACTAGAATAGAAGCTGATAAGCTTACCGACGGTGGCGGAATTGAAGGTGGTGCTACCGTCGACGACATTACGATTTGCGGTGATGATGGTGTTCATTCTTCCATCTCCGATGAACATTAAGTTCGTCTTCCTACTCGGAACATCTACATTTTCCCTATATACCCCTGCCTTAATCCTTATCACGTACCTTCTACTACTCCTCTCCGGCGCCTTCGCCACCGCCTCCGACACCGTCCTGAAGTTTCCGCTGCCGTCCGCCGCCACCACAACGTCCGGTTTCACGTTCGACGACTGCAGCAGTTTTCTGTCCCCTGCCGACAACCACTCTGGCCAGTCCACGCCGTCATTGTTATCGTTTTCTTTCAGTTTTCTGTTGCTGTTATTAGTCGGAGAAAGGTTTTTCTGGTTTTCAATGTCGGTGTCGGTCATGTTCGTGATCATTGCGAGGGCGTTGCTGCACATTTTCTCCACGTGCTCTTGGCCGGCGACTAGGGCTTCTCTCACGTGCTTATCGGTCTTGTCGTGGGAGAATCCGTCCAGGCAGGTTTCCTGGTATTACAGATTACCTATATTAGTATTAAGCTGATAGTTGGATTGCACATTTATGTTTATATATTATATATGCTCAATAATTATATTTATTTGTTGTAGAATAAGTCTTTTATTGGTTTTACTAATATGTAATCTCTTCTATCTTTATATATTCTGTTTATTTCAATAAAGTATTATAATTTCAGTTCTATATATACCTGGTTGGTAATGGCGGAGCTGACTAGGGTTTTGAGGTCGTCGGCATGGCGAATTAGCGATTTTTTCGTCGGATACTGTTCCAGATCCTCGACGGCGGCGTGGAGCTCGTCGAGGGTCTCGTCCACCATCTCCACGCAGTCTTGCAGCGCCGTTTTCTCTCGTTTGGTCAGGTTTTTCCCGGCCTTGATTAGCTTATTTATGGCGGCTGAGTTTTTCTCCACGGCGGCGATTGTGATTTTCAGAGATAGCTCGATGACGTCCTTTTGGCTGGACAGTTTCTTCCCGGCGCCGCCATTGGCTATGGCGGAGAAGCATAGTTCCGGGTAGAGAGTGCTGCTGCATGAAGACTTAACAATGGCGTGGGCTTCAGAGGAAAGTGGTTGAACATCGTCGCCGGAGTTTTTTTCCGTGGATTTAACTCCGGTTACAACTCCGACCACCGCAGCTACGAGGAGAACTGATGCGAAGAGCGCTAGGAATATTTTCTTCTTTCTGTTGGGTTCGCCGGAAAGTGACACTCCGGCGAAGAATTCTTTAATAGTTGGCATTTGGATAATTTGGGAGAGAATATTATATTATATTGTTCTTGTGAATATGCATGTAATGTTTAATTTGATGCCAATATACTTGTATAAATAGGCAAAAAATAAAATAAAATAATTTAATTTACAATTCACATTGCCGTTGTAATAATTATTTATCCAAGTAAATATTTAATATATTATTCCAAAAAAAAAAAAAAGGATTTTTATTTTGGTATGTGAATGTGGCACGTAATTTTAATGAGTGTAGGGCTGGTGAGTAAATGGGTACTAGTGACCGGTTAATTGGGTAGTTGCTGTTGGTGCAGTATTATTGAAGGAATTCAATTAGCCACGCTTTGCACATGCATGCAAGATTGGTCGCTTCCCTTTATTTATGGACTAAGAATATGTACAAAGTTGATCAACAAATTGTTTGAATCTCAAAGTTTTAAGTTTAATTAACTACTTATTTACCTTCTCGATTTGAACTGATTAGTTATAGATAATTTAAAATTATTTTTTTAATTAAGATTATAAGATGAGTTTCATCTAGAGTGCATTCTCAATTAACGACTAAAGATTTTCTTGTAAATTAAAGAATTTGTACAAAGTTACATGGTGTATAAATAAGTTGAGTGTGGTCACACAAGTAGCTCCGTTGATTTCTGGGTGCCAGATTGTGGGTAGTGACCTATGATTGAACCCTGATAGTGGGATTTTAACCCCCTCGTGGGAGTAGCTTCTTGAGGGCATAATCAAATAGTGGTCATACCACCTAATGGACAATAATTGGATATAATTAAGAAGTATGGTATCGCAATACATTACCCCAAAAAAAAAAAAGAAAAAAAAAAAAGCTTTCTTTCCCTCCTAAAAATATTAGGAGTCTCTAGCATTACCTTAAAAAAAAATACTGAAGATTAAGTCTATTTATATTGCTAAAACACTATCTCTGGTGGGTAATAATACAAATGGAATGGAATTGGAATCCTAAGGAGCTAATGGAATCTCCTATGTATACTAGTGAGATCGATCGATGGGGATCGGAGTAGCACGTTAAAGATCCGTTGATTGAGTTGATATGACACCTTGTATTTTGATGCTCAAATTGATCGTGCTACGTGATAGTTATTGTATGATATGATGGTTGATTGGGTGTAGTGATAGTAGATGTGACCTCTTTTATTGATTTCTCAATCCCTAAAACCATGAAGTGAAAGCAAATTTACAACAACGAAACGATGGAGTCATTAGAGCTGTTTTATAACTTTGCAAAAATCTTCAATAAATTGGTAATGATAAATTATTTTTTACCCATTTAAAGACAAAAATTTTTAACACCTCATCTTATTCTATCACTCAAAACTACACTCTGACCACAAATTGCCATCCGATCCTATCCGAAACAATCTTAATATGTCTTTTTGTTTTTTGTTGTTTTTTTTTTTTTAATTTTTTTTTTTTGGTTACAAAAAAACATATAAAACGTGGAAACTGTGTTTTTTTTTTTTTTTTTTTTCCACACGAAAAAAATGTTCAAAATTGAGGATGTGCTGCGAAGCTTGGACGAGCCAAAAACCATGCATGTAATGAATTAATGTGTTGTTGTATATTATTGAAAGATGATAATTGTTGAAGCAGTGAAGCAAGTAGAACGAAGCGCAACGAACAAAATGGGTTATATAGACCACGTAAATGTATGATAATTTAGGGTTACATATAAATATGATACTTGTAATCTTAGATATATTCCCTTCATAATTAATAAAAAAAAAATTATTTCGCTCATGTGAACACATGTAAACTGTTGAACCATATGAATCTTTTTTTTTTTTTTTTGTTAGTTCTTGATTTCTTAATATCGTGTTTCTCAGGCAGCTAATAGCTCTATTAATTTAACTTATATAGGTGTTACGTAGACGAAATTCGTACAGATGTGTTCGTTCTTCTTTGTATTAACATAGAAAGGATTCTTGTGTTTATTTATGTATTTAAATTTTAATTTGATATTAAAGTGATGACACAAGATTAATTATATCTTATAATATAACGATAATTTAAATCAAATCGAGACAAAATAAAATTGTACTCCAAAATAGAGGATGTGCTCATTTGCTAGCTAAATGGGCCAAGAATAGTATCAAATAAATGGACAAATAAAGCCTACCAATTTAATGGGCCTATTTTATTTTTATGGTTATTCATTGCAATTTTTTATTTTTATTTTTTCATATGACATCCAATAATATTATTGAATTCAAATTATTGCACTCTAGGACTACCACAAAGTTACTTGGTAATGATAATGGATTTTTATGAAAGTATTTTGCATGTTTGTTAGTAGAGTGTAATTGAAATGATTATTAATATTGATGTTTAGTTATGTATGACCTTATAATGAGAATAAATGTTTTAAAAATATAAAAATTAAGACAATTGATCCTAGTATAATAGTATTCAAAGCACCAATATAAACAAAACAAAACAAAAATCTAAACACACAAATCCAAACTTAAATAAAATCACTAATAAGATAAAATAATACTCGTTTTTAATTAGGAAATAAGATTTTAATTAAAAGGGCAATCTTATAATTATGTTTTCAAAAGTTATCAATCAAACACTAACTATGATTTGATTTCCATATAGTGGAGTACTAAAATTTGTGTCATTAAGGTAAAAAACTGACAAGACAATGTGAAATGTCAGGAAATTGAGATCTCGATGACTGTCTGCATCACTGCTGTAACTTGTTTATATAATATTAAGGTTTCCAGGGCACATATCTGCAATTCTGCAACCACAAAATTAAGAATATAATCACAGCATCTTTCTTGACTTAACTGTAACAAAGCCAATGCATTCAAGTCAAAAAGTAGGCCTTTCTAACCTGGAAAGATACCAACTGGAAAAAAATTTCATGCACAAAAGTAACCCTACAAAAGCAAGACCAACTAGCAAATACCTTTGATTTACAGAAAAGTTCACAGCTAACTATAGCCGACAAAAGATCACAATAAGGTAAATCAGCCTAAATTGTTATAGTTGACAGGCTTAAAAAATGTCAATAAGACAGAGGTAAATCAGCTTAAGTTATCCATATAAATGGCGTGGTATCGAACTAAACTTTTCTCTTCTGCACTGATCAATACAGCTGTAAAAAGGGGAGTGGAAGAAGATGAAAGACATTTTGATGTGAAACCTTAAAATATTCTGAGGCATTCTGGGGAGAACAATATAATACAAAACAGGGCAGAAGATTTTTTTGTTTCACGTGGGTGCTCACACATATCACTTTGAAGAACTGCAAGAACTGATCCAGAAAGTCATAGTTACAACACAGCACAGTCAAAGGAGATCGAGGATCCTGATCACATTACAACATTGGATCCCCCAAAAACACTGCATATAAACCTCAAAATTAAAACACACAAACCCTTCATCTTCATTCTGAGCTTACCAAATCCCAAGATCACAGCAAAAATCAGACATGAAATACTTCTTCAACCGCCTGAGAAAGCTGGCAGCTTTCCTTCTAACCGTGGCTCTTCTTCTGCAATTCTGGGCTTCCCAGACAGATGCAGCTCGGGTCCTCTTGAAGAAAGCTCATTCATCATCTCCAGGAACCACGGCTTCTTCTTCATCGTCATCATCTTCTTCTTCTTCAGAAACTCTGAAAGGTGGTGAAGAGCCATTGAAGAGTGTGGACTCCAGTTTGCGGAAGATACCTCCCAGCAGATCTAATCCCACACAGAACAAGTAAGTTCTGAATCCCAAATGTTCAGAACTTACAAACTACACAGCATAACCTGCAGTTTAATTACTCAAACTTTAACTTCCTATGTTCAGGTATTGTCATCCGTAATCCATACTCCACTCTGGGAAGCATCGAAGGGTGTTCTTCGTTAGTTCAGTTTTGTTTAGTCTTACGTTGTAAGGTAGAGTAGGTTTTGTGTTCTTAGAGTCGCAGCAAAAGTTGTCTGAAACCTTGCTGTGAGCTTCAGCTTCTTAGCTTTCAGATGTGAATATTGTAATTTAATTTGTAAGGTATCAGTTTTGTATCAAAAGTCTCATCCTCACAAACTTGAATAAAATCATGGAGGTGCAAATTTCTATAAAAAATAAAAAAAATAAAAAAAAATAAAAAATGGTACAACTCCACAGGGCAACACCAGCAGAGTTGGTCGGGCCGTTGGCACTTATGCTGGTTGACCACAAAGTTGGTCGGGCCATTGGCACCTATGCTGGTTGACCACAGAGTTGGTCGGGCCGTTGGCACCTATGCTGGTTTACTTCCTTGTGGTCAGTTGAAATAGGAGTAGCAAAATCCAAACTAATGATATGGTCATGTTCTTTCTTTGTCATATCCTATTTTCAAATTAAACACTTTAAAGCAATTAAAGAATCAAGACAGCATCACCAGTTTCAGCTTGAGTTAAGCAATTGCCAACACTTATGCTGGTTTGATTGCAAAGTTATTGCAAAATATTAATCAGGTCCAAATGAATATCATACCTGATAACTTGCAAAGTTTAGCAGCCTAATATTCTAATTGCTCAATATATTAAAATGCAAATGGAACAAGATTCTGGAATCAAAAAAATCAAACATGCCATCAATAGTCAACATCATCCACTGTATCCATACTTCAATTCCCCCACACAGCTTTCTTGATTCTTGACTCTAACAACTCACAAGGGTGTATCTAAAATGTAAGCATATTCCACCATAAAGACAATTGCAGACTAAATGAAAATCATGAGATCAAGAA
Organism: Ipomoea trifida; assembly: GCA_003576665.1. Classification (NCBI taxonomy): domain Eukaryota; kingdom Viridiplantae; phylum Streptophyta; class Magnoliopsida; order Solanales; family Convolvulaceae; genus Ipomoea; species Ipomoea trifida. The sequence goes on along the minus strand of CP025645.1, from coordinate 7,610,540 downwards.
ATCTCGTATGCCTGTGATGTTTTTTTATATAAGCGTAATGTTCTTTCATACGTGTAACAGGGTACAAGATCAAGAAATCTTGTGAGTGCCTGTGATGTTCTAGATAAGCATAAGATGTTCTTTCATATGTGTAACAGGGAATGAGATCAAGAAATCTAGTGTGCATATGACGTTTTAGATAAGCAAAAGATGTTTTTTTTTTTTTTTTTTTCATGTGTAAAAATACACGAGACTTCACATTAACATAAGATAATCTATAACACTCTTCTGTAGGAGAGGGGGGATTACCTCCATCCTCAACAGAGAAGCCAACTACGATACAAGTTCTATACAGGATGCAGTAATCAAAGTTGTAGTTTCGATCTTCTGCATCAAGAATCAAAGAACGGACAACAAATGAGCATAGCGGAGACGCTCATTTCATCTCGGGATGTGACCTTAAATCCCAAAACCACATCATCCTTCTATGCATTGGTTTGCCTTTTGGCTTTTGCACACCATAGCTATTGACCAGAGAGTTTGATCGTCTCTGACCAAAGGCGCACACGGTCTAGAATGCAATATATTATAGCCATTTGTAATTAGTATGTATATGCTAGCTTTGGCTTCTCGCGCCTTGTTCTACATCAACATTAGCACAAGGGCTACGAGGACTGACCCTTTTTTCCCTGCTCAAGAGCCTCTTCAACGACCTCAATCTCGTCGTCATAGGAGATTTCTGTTCCTGATCATCTTCACCGACAATCTGCCTAGGAATATCAATAACCAACATCCCCTCTGGCAACGATGCAGCTCCTCGGGCAGTGGCTGCTGAGGACGAGGACGATGATGATGGACAAGATGATTGAGCAGAAATAGGGCCTTGTTGAGGCTCCTCCAAGCCAGTCCCCAAGGTACTAACTCGAGTCTCGTCTCCCCAGAACAACACATTCGTGGGAAAATTAGGCGTTTCACCAGAAACCGAGCCCTCCTCTGGTGGCGGCCTCAGTATAGTTTCCAACGTTGATTCTGCGGGTGTTGTGGGATTGGAAATCGGGTTTCGACACAAAGGGCAAGTGGAATGGGATTGAAACCACATATCAATGCACTCCACATGAAACCCATGGTTGCATTTGGGCAAAAGCCTTGCCTTTTCCCCCTCAGAAACCTCACACAAACAAACTGCACATTCCAACCCATCTTTGAACTCTTTGGGACTAACTTCAACTACTGGTATGGTTTTCAGCACCGAGGGGTCAAGCCCCCGGCGGAGGGCAGCGGCAGCAGTAACTTCTTGATACCCAGCGGCGAAATCAAACCGCCGCCTCCTCCTGGTGGCGCCGCCATTGCTCTCCGAGCGCCGGTACCAGAACCACTTGGCATAAAGGTGGAGAAAGAACACAATTATCACCACTAAGAAGAGGCAAATGATGGCCGCCACCATGATCTTCCCTGTCAGCTCCACCACACTCGAGTCATCTGCTAGCTTGCCACTGATATGTGAAGCATCCCCCATTTCCAGACAAAAAAAGCTGAAATCTTTGAGATTCCCAAACCTATATATGGAAAACCCAAGGTGGGATTCCCCTTCAGATCTTCAAATTCTTCACCTTGAGATCTGGAGATTCCAGATAGATGTCACTTTTTCAATCAAAACCCAGAAAATGATATAAAAAAAAATATCACCTTTAAACAAACAACAAGGGTAACAGCAAAACCCAGAATTCAAAATGACAGCTCCTATTAAAACACCAAATATTTTGGCCTAAATTCTCTCTGAAACCTTGCTAAAACCTGCTAAAACCTTAGGGTATATGAAGGGGAGCAGAAAGAAGATCAAAATTGGAGACTAAACAAGAAAAGCTCAGAATGAAAGAGACAGTTTCAGGGAAAGGGGCACTCACACGCAAAGAAACGACTCAAATGAGAAGATAAAATGCAGTCAGAGATGAAGAGAGCAGCCAAAAGAGTCTGCCCTATTAAAGGGGCGGCTTCAATGGCTGCGACCCAGAAATTTTTTTTAAAATCCCAGTTTTCTTGAGGCCTTCTCCTATGGTTTGACTGGACTGGTGATGAAAAAGATCGGAGCTTTGAAAAATCGGAGTTAGTTGCAAGAAGATACCTTTGACCCTGAATTTGGATTGGATTGGGAGACCATAAATTTGTAAGTATTCAACTTGATCTTTGCATACATCCTACGCTGCAAACAGTAACGAGGATTGTGGAAGAAGAATGGAAGATTCTCCGGTCTATCAGTTATTATAGTGACCCGAATTGACCTTTTGAATACTGTAGAAGAGGTTGTAGTTAACGGACAGGGAACACGAATCTTTTAACTTCCTAGTTTTGATGAAATTGGAGGATTGATTCCCTGCGCAGGTTTTGCGTGTCTATCCTCTGGGTTCATACGTTGTATAGTGGCATATAATTCACAGGATAACTTGGTCCCCATTTGGGCGTTTTTAATATGCTTTTAAATGTGTTCTTTATAGGTGTTCTTGATGAAATCCTTACACTCCATAGAGTGAATGATGATACATCATTTGCTTTTTTTAATCAATTGGATCAAATTTTTTTGAAGTTTAGATTCAAAACGACTTTTTTCGATCAGTTACTTCTCAAAGTTATACGAGTAATTTTTTTTCGTTGTGTGTGGTATAATATGTTTGTAATAGTTTTTTTTTTTTTATTTTTATAATGAACTCTTATTTACATTTATAAAAATTGTGATTTTCGTTCAATAAAAAAAAATGATCGAAAATCTAAATTTTACATTTGTTCTTGAACATCAAGTGATTTCTATAACGTCATTTCTCATCAATCAAACATTTGAAGTGAAAATGGAACTTCAACCGCTTTGAAAAATGCTAGACTTAGCACTAATTTTCAACTAGGAATATGCAAAATTTCAGCAATACAAGTTTCTAAAAGTTTGTATGTTTTTTTTTTTTAATAACATGTAACTTCTAAAATGTTATGTATTGTCAATCAAACAATGCGATACGTGTTCTTTACCAATCACCGGATAGTGTTTGCCAACTTGCCTATGATGATTTCATGATGAGCATCTCGAAGGCTCGAAGAATTGTCATGTCCGCATAGATGGACGACTAGAGTCCCTCCTCCTTTATTTCATAAACAAAACAATATTGAAAAAATGGTTTATAATTTTTTTTATAAATAGTTTATAATTAATATTACAAATAACTAAAATTTCTTACTTTAAAAAAAGGAAATAAATAATTTCAAAACTAAGGAGCGTTTTATAGACATGAAATGTTTGTATTTTGGATGATTAAAGGTTTTGGAAGGAAATATGATTCAAAATTATGTCCCCTCCGATCCAAAAGGATTTGAACTTGACTTTAAAGATATTTAATTAATAGAGTTTAATGATTTGGTTGGCAAAGGCTAATGCGGATATCACCTAAATTTGACAATTATTTGACATTCTTGTCCATGGTAACCCACCCTCTTTTTCATCACGCGCTCTATTTTGCTGGACACAAAATGGGGCAAAGTGAGAATTAGTAATCCTATGAGAATGAGAATATACATATTAATTTTATTCACCAATCTAATATTATTATTGATTACAAATTAAGGAAAAAAGCGGTTGAGTTTATATAATTATAACGGTGAATTTAGATAATTGACAGTACACTTGGGATATATAACAGTGCACAGATACGTGTGCATTATTAGTTATTTGTGATACACTATCAAATGTTTTAAAATGCATTGTCATAATTACGAGAATGCCATTGCATTTTCTTAATTTACAACCATTGATCATCCTAAATAAGTGGATAAGATTAGTCCATACGTTTTTACGAGACTATTGTGGGTGTATGAGGAGAGAGAGAGAGAGTCTATGGTATCTATTAGAATTGCAGTCTTTTGTATCCCGTACAAATCTTATAACATTTTATATTCACTTTGTGGGTGTACTTGGTAAAATTAACATATTATAATTTTCCACACATATATATATATACACACACACAAATACATACATAAATTATTTTAAAGCTCAAGTTTCAGTCAAATGCTAATTGAATAGTTCTCCAACCGCTTGATACTCATATCGTTAAGAGGAAATAATCATATTATACAATACACACACACACACACAGTTCTTTCAAACTCACGTTTCAGTCAGATGATAATTGAAGAGTTTTTATAACACTTAGCTATACTGGGAATTTTGAGAAGAATTAATCTTATTTCACCTATGCAACAACACCATTGGAAGCTTTTGGATATGGCCTGATTGAATATACAAATTCAACTTTAATAGATTTTATATTTCTACAATCATTTCATCTCAAATTTTTATAAGTGAAAATGAATGGTTTTAAATGTCTTTTTGGTGGGACAAAAATACTTTAAAAGAATGGAAAGGGATGGGTAGTTTATCTACCCACCTAATTAATTTCTAATTTATTGGAAGGTGTAATTTGGACCATTAAGCTTCTTTTGATGCATTATAAAATTTTAATAGTTCATATCAAAACTTAATTGTTTATAAACATTTAATATTCAAATACACGTATTATTTCACAAATTATATACTTTATTTTTAAAATAAAGATTAAATTAAGTTCAATAATGAGTTAACTTTAGTATAACTAATTATTGATATATTCCTAACATGTTTTTTATTTTTTTGGAACATTTACCTTGAAATGTAATCGAGTTGAGTAAAGTATAAGCAATCAAATCTCAAAACTCGGCTTAGTTAAAAAATTTGAAGCTCGAATTTGACTTAATTTTATTTTTTTGAGCTTGGCTTGGGTGAGATTAAATGTTATATTCTTAATACAACATATATTAATAATAATAATTTTACAACTAGATGTTATAACAAGGGTTTTTTTTTTTTTTTTTTTTTTTTGTGACGAAGAAAATCGCAATCACTCATGTGTAAACACCCTATTCCTGTGTAATAGTCGACAACCTACATATGAGAGGTATATCAAAAGAGTGTTGGCAATATATTTGACCCAAAAAAATGTTGGTAAAATTCAAATTACATTGTTTAGTATGAAATAATATAATTATTAGAAATGAGAAAAGAACAAGTTATATAAATACTACACTCTACCAAATACCTCATAAGTACGAGAATAATATTCGATTAACCTAGAGATGGTAGACATTTTTTAGATGCTCAATCAACATCGTAGACCGAGTTGGGTAAAAAAACAGAAGAGAAGTGGGAGTGCGGTCTGTGGGTAATGTACATTATATCCCCATTTTGGGCCGGCAGGGTACGATGATTTGGCACCGAAAGGAACATCTGCGCCGGTGACATGGGAAGATGCCTGAAATTTAGGCCTAAAAGTCAAATACATATAAAGAAATGTTTTTCTTTTCATGGAAAAAAAAGGGACTGTAATGGTTGTTTCAAATGAGACTATAATCAAGATATAACTGAAGTAGTTGCAAATTGTGAGATTTAAAACTAGTGTAGTAAGAAAAAATAGGCTGGGAGATGATTAAAAAAAAAAAAAAAAACTCAATGTACAACTGAATTAGTCACATATTATAAAATGAAAATTGTTGGATTTCAGCACTGCATTATGCTTACCTAACTATTTGATTGTTATATTATACTAAAAACTAATTGGTGATATGTATGTGGACGCTAACCATTTAATCACATCATTCCATGGTAAGTTACATCGCTACGTCTTGAATCAAGCAGATGCTGAATTCCGCCAACTCGGCTGACGCCCAACCGAAATACTAGTGCAATATGTAAAAATATGTTAAGACTCGGTAGATATAAGACATGACTCAAAGTACTACTGAAATTGTGAGACGTAGATATTAATGCAGTATAACAAATAAAATAGGTTGTGAGATGCTCCAAATAAGATTTGATATATGACTAAACTAATTAGATTTTACGAGATGCGGATTAAAAGAAAATTGGAAAATGAGAAATGAGAATTCAACGGAGTGAATAATTGCAGCGGCGTGGACAAAATGATGGAGGGGGAATCATGTTTTGAAAGCTTTGTTTGTCATTTTTTTCTAAGGAATTCATTGCCATATTGGCCAATCCCTACCTAAACCCTAGATGGAGGGTGGGTAGGTACCACAGGTTTCACCAATACATTTGAACATGTAGAAATTATTTTAATTGAGAAAGGACCACGATGAGGTAAATTAGTCTAAGTTGTTTATACATATCAAACTCAAAACTATAAGGTTAACATACAACCCCCACAAAGAATCAAACTTAAAAATTTATGGCTACCAAAACAACTATCCGACCAACTTAATTGGGATTGGAAGCATGCAAAACCATCTATTATGCGTTGTGAGTGCGAGATTAAATTAGTGCATGTCTATAGGGAACAGAACAAAGCTCCATACTTTCTTGTTAAGGTATTCTTGAGCACGAGGAGGGCTAGTGTGTGATTTTCATTCCTCGATGGAATTCTTTCGGATGATAAGACGGGTATTCTCATATGAGAATGGCTGCTTTGTTGAGTTTGTTGATATTTCAAGTATATTGGAAGTTGATAATCTAAAAGGAAAATTTTAGTCGTGTTGAAAATGAGAAAAATGTACACTATTTTGATCGCATTTGAAAAAAAGAAAAAAGAAGAAAAGAAAGACAAACAAAATCGGTGAGATAATTTTTTTTAAACGATATTTAGATCTCAAAATTTGTTAAAAATCAAATTTTTGACATAAATATTAAAATTTTATAGTATATTGAAATAAAATGTGTATGCATGAATATGTTAGATTGTAGTCACACAAAAAAAAAAAAAAAACTCGTATTTCAACTAGTTATTGACTCCCTTAATATAATTTATAATAAATTTAAAATTACATAATTTTATTTCAGCCCCATCATGTAATCAGCCCATCACAAGCAAAGCCCAATTATAAGGGCTCGGAAGCAGGATCCATTGGGCCAAAACATTGGTCTCAGTTAAGTTCGGCCCGTTACTTAAATCTTAGAACAAAATTATCTTCTTCTATCTAAAGCAGTAAAGCTACAGCGTCTGTGGCCGTAGCGGTGTTGTCAGAAGTCCAAAACCGAATCTCCGTCGTCTCTCCCGCCACTGTAGTAGCGGAAAACGAACAAGAGAAACTGCATGGAATCTGAAAACCGCTCGGAGATTCCCGGAATACTTGAACTGTCACCATTTTAGTTGACTGGATGAGCTACTGATGCATTTATTAGGTGAATTTTTCCCTTCCTCGACTTTTCTGGATTTCCCTCAATGTTGTTCCATTTTATGTTTTACTTTCACTGTTTCCTTCGATTTCTAGTTAGTCTCGTTAAGTTATAGTGCGTAGAGAATTGGAATTCTATCTCGAATTGTTCCATTTTATGTTTTCCTTTCACTGTTTTCTTCGATTTCTAGTTAGTCTCGCTAAGTTATAGTGCATAGAGAATCGGAATTCTATCTCGAATTGTTCCATTTTATGTTTTCCTTTCACTGTTTTCTTCGATTTCTAGTTAGTCTCGTTAAGTTATAGCTCATAGCGAATCGGAATTCTATCTCGAATTGTTCCATTTTATGTTTCCTTTCACTGTTTTCTTCGATTTCTAGTTAGTCTCGTTATGTTATAGCTCATAGCGAATCGGAATTCTATCTCGAATAGCTTTTGTGCGTTGTTTGTCCTTTTGTTGTCTGAAAAAAAATTTATATATGTTTTGTTGTTGTGCAGATATTGCTACTGGTTACCGGAACAATGTTTTTGCAGTTACTTCTCAAAAATTATTCTGTAATACTGGATTTGTGTATGGGAAGGATACTGGATTTCCGTCTTCACGGAGATCCTTTTGCATCCCGGGAGAAGCTAAGGGATTGGGCGGACTTAAGCTGCGCCGGGGTGGGTTAATGATAAGGGCAGTGGCTACTTTTCAGGAAGTGGTAACCAAGTCTAACCAGAGCAGTGAGAAGGATTGCTATGAAGGTTGTGTGAAGTTAAGTATTGAATCAAGAAGCTTAGAGTGCACTGCTATGGAGCAGCAATCTGAGACTGGTAATTCAACTGAATTGGATGAGAGCGTAAGACAGATGAGGGTCCCCAAAGCTAACAAAGGGAGAGTTCCTTGGAATAAAGGCAGGAAGCACAGTCCTGGTAATTCTAAACTCTTTATTTTGGCTTTCTGGTTTTTGTTTTTAAAAATTGTTTTGTTATACTTGTTGAGCATGCTCATTTGCAGAAACATTGCAACGGATTAGAGAGAGAACCAGGCTTGCAATGCAGGACCCTAAGGTGATGTCATGTAGCAGTAATGTAATGAATTGATGCAAAATATATGGAAATAATAATAATATTTTAGAGGCTGGCATCAATAACAATTCTGTACAAATCTAATGACACCAGACAATCCAGAATGAGCCAACTGGTATCACCACATTTCACAAAGTGCATAATCAAAGCCCTTAGAATCTTAGATTAATCATTAATGCATGTTGGCTATTTTTTTTTTACTAATAATTTCAGCTTACACAGGTCAAGATGAAGCTAGCCAATCTTGGGCATGCTCAAAGGTGGGGTGTAACACTAAATTTCTTTTGTTCTTAAAAGCTTTTGTATCATAAAATTGTATTGTAATGTCATAAATCTAATGTCCCCAAGAAATTCAAGGCAATTCATATTTTGTTTGTTTAATTTGTTTCATTTTCTTGTACATCCTGGATTAGCACATACTGCACATTTATTTGGGCCAGTATGAAGGTTGATGCTGTCTTCCCACTAGCTAACGGTTGACCCTTTTCCGGGATGAGTCTTTGATTAATAGAATTGAGTGTCATGAATAGCATGTATATCATCCATTCCAAACAACAAAAAGATTGGATTTAGTAGTTCTATCATTTATGGTGTTAGGAAATGTTAAGGAGAACAATCATGATAGTATGTATGGCTTGTTATTAAGTCTTACCTTGAAATGATTGGTAGCTTGGATGAGCTCTTGTTTGATTAGCTAGTAAAATGCTTATTTGTTTTCCCTCGCCATTTTTGTCCTGACATCGTGAAATCTATGCTTAAAATGATTATGACAGTGGTGAAACAAGGATGAAAATAGGAGCTAGTATGCAGCTTAATTGGGAAAAACGTCGTAAGAAGCTGATGTTGCAGGAGACTTGCTACTTTGAATGGCAGAATTTATTAGCAGGAGCTTCTAGGAATGGGCTCTTTGGCGAGGAAGAGTTGCAGTGGGACTCCTACAAGATTTTGAATGAACAGCTGGAGCAGGAATGGCTGCAGAGTATTCAACAAAGGAAAGAGAAGCCAAAGGGCAACAAGAATCAACCCAAGTCTGCTGAGCAACGGAGGAAAATTTCTGAAGCCATTGCAGCCAAATGGGCGGATCCTGTAAGAACCCATATCACTTAGAAATAGTTGCTCTTACTTGCTAGTACAGTCCATCTGTTATTCATGATTTGATGCTATAATCTCCTGATAAACTGCTTGCATATACAACAAATAAGAAGCATTTGCAAATGTGGGAATTCTTAGTACAGTCTAGGTTGTAATTGTTGTTATTTCTCATTCTCCACCCTCTGCTTGGTGTTAGAAATGGCTCTGCGAACCAACATTAGTGGTAATCCACTCAAATATTCACACTTGCTTAATTATGACCCTTTATATTTTGAACCAACATTAGTGGTAATCCACTCAAATATTCACACTTGCTTAATTATGACCCTTTATATTTTGAAATAGGAATACCGTAATCGGGTATGCTCTGGTATGGCTAAACAACGAGGTATACCTGATGGTGTTGAAAGAAAGAAAAGGAAAAGGCCAAGCAGCACTGGACAGACAAGAAAAAGAAGCCCATCAACGAAGAAAGATGATATAAATGGTCTAGCACTCAATAAACCAAAGAGTCAAACTCAACAAGTTAGGTTGGACAGAAGTAGTGTACCAAAATACATGGATCCTTTATCAAGTTCCAAGCTAGAAATGCTAAAGAATATCAGAACACAGAGAGCAGTGATAGACAACAGGAAGGATGAAGCCTTGGCCAGAGCAAAGTAAGTTCATTCTTGAAGGACACACTCTAACATCACATGGCCTCATGGTTACTTTTATGTAAAAGATATTCAAGCAAGAAGACAATAACATAACTACCACATTCTTATCTGCGTCGCATACTTTGCTGTAGCTACATGATAGTGGCTATTTTGCTAGACTACTATTCTATACCAGATAATTGAAGTTTGATGTGATGTTTTGCCTGATCATATTTTCAGATTATTGATTGCTGAGGCTGAGAAGGCTGCAAAGGCACTTGAGATTGCTGCCACAAAGAGTCCTGTAGCTAAAGCATCCCTTATTGAAAGCAGGGAGCTCATTGCAGAAGCAATTCGTTACATTGAGTCCATAGATATAGGAGATGTCTATTCTGTTGAAAATGGCACAGAGCATTCACTCACTCCAACTGAACCAGCTAGTGTTGATGACATGCCACTGACAAAACTTGAAACTTTGGAGGAAGTTGACCAAATAAAACCAAACAGAGCCCATGTATTACTGCCTAATGGTGATGACATTCGCAACTTCAAGTCTACTGGGAAACACTTGCACCCTTTACTTAATGGTAAAGGCGCAGCCTTTTTGTCAAGCTTGAGTGATTATGATTCACTTGGCAGCAAGGAAAAACTGGGCCTAACGTTTTCCAGTAATATGGCTCCATTAGCAGCCGATGCTGGGTTAAAGAAGTTGGACACTGCAGAAGAAGTAGACGAAGATCGCAAGAGAAGTGAGGTGGAAGAAGATGAGCAGAAGCCATGGCCAAATGGATTTACATCTCAGCCCACAAGTAACCAGCCCCCGGCTAAGCCAACAGCAGTATCCAAGAAATGGGTTCGTGGGAGGTTCGTAGAAGCAGCTGAGGAAGGTTAGATCCCTTATTTTTTAGTGTTAATTGTCTTGTAATATGTTATGTCTACACTGAACGATCAAGTCTCGCTGTTGTATTGTAATACAGATGGGGGAGAGAAATGAGGTGTAAAATTCCATGATTTTGATGCTTGAAAGCTGATGTTTTTACAGTATGATTACATCCAAAGAAACCAAAATGCTTGTCTGCGTCAGGAAAGCAATCAGGATGTGTTTGAACTGGACTCAGGTGAAATCACTTTCCTGTTTTTGAGTTGGTCGTCGACTGCACTCTCCACCTCTTTCCTCTTCTTCTCCTTGTCTTCCTTGCCCCTCTCAACCTCCATTTCCACCTGCTCCTTCTGCCAAACACCATCAAACTTATTTTTCTTGAAGGAGTTATAACTTATAACTGAAGAGTCGTTGAAGAATCTAAGAAACCAAAGAGAAAAACAACTTACGTCCACGACGTCAGGGACTGGGATCTTAGTTCCATGCACGGCGGACCGGTTGGATGCTTTGTCCGCTATCAGGCGCAGCCCGCCGCGGCGGAGGAGGACCATGCTGCTACTTGTGCCCTTCATTGCCCACCACATTCTCGGTGTCCCAACTGCCTTCATCCTTTCTTTCTCCGATTAAAGAAAGAGAAGAGCTATGCGGGAATGAGGTAGAAGAAACACCGTGGCTCTCTTTCATCATTCCACGTGTCTCCAGCCGTCTCTGTTGCATTCCGGAGTCCAAACGCACCGCAAATCTATTGGATCAAAGTCATCAAACTAGGCTCAGAGACCTTCAGAATTATTATTTAATGGTGTAAAATTTTACTCATATTTTCATAAATTATGCATTGAAAAAAATCTTGTGTATAAGTTTGATTTAAAAGATTTAAGAATTAAATTTGTGATTTTTAATACAAAAATTATGTTTCACTTAATTTTTTCAGGACTGAATTTTAGATTTGTGAGTTCTTTTTGGAGTGGTATGTTGTTGGTGCTACACCAGGAGATTGATACAGTATATTTTAATTTTTTTTTTCAAAAATAAAAAAAAAATTGGTGAGAGCAAAAAATAGGGGACTAAAATGGGGAATTAGATAATGAACTAATAATTAATACAATATTATTCCGCGCGCCATTAAAATGAAAATTTCTAAAGTATAATACGACTTGGGTGAAAAATGTTGGGTTATTGTTTTGCGTGGAATGGTGAGTGCGGACTGCGGAGGTTAAAGCCGTCTGGGGCCGCCTTCTTCCTCCCTCCATTTTTGTCCGATTAGTGCTTCAGTGAGTAGTGACTTGACCAGCATTTGCTTCCTCGGAGGCGTTTCGCGGCGGATTTCCACCGATATATACACACGATTCTCCATACTTCTCTATACCTTCTCCACATTTTCCATACCTCAGGTCCTCCATTAATTAATTTATATTCCTTCCTCCTCGCTTAGCTCCCCGCTCGTTGAAAAATCCGGCGAAAAACCGTTAGAATCGATGGTGAGAGCTCGGCTAATAGTGTTTCCGATCAGAGGCAGGAACTGGTGCTTCAGCCGATCGGTTGACCCGTCCGCATGCGACGCGCAGTCTGGCAACACTCCGTCCACGCTCAATGAGCTCTGGACCAGGATCTCCAGCCCCGCCAAGGATAAGCCTACCGGTTCTAATATCGAACTCGCCATCGATTTTGCTACAACTAAGGTCTTACATTTTTGCTCTTTTAAGTATTGCGTATTGCTTTCTGATTGTAAGTTCGTACGCGTTAGTGTGGAGCTTTTGACCTTTTTTCTGTGTTGATTTCAGATGAGCAATCAGTGGAGTCAATTGGAAAAGGCACCGGCTGGGAGTTTGAAGAGCAAAATTCATGGGTAAATCGACTTCTTACTTGCTTCTGTTTAGAACTGTTGCCTCTGCAATTGCTACTATTTATGAGTTTGTAATTCCTGGGTTAGGTTGGGCTTGCGCCTGCTGTCTAGAGTTAAGCCTTCCGAGATCTTCTTGAAATCCATTTCAAAGGAGGTCAATCAAGTAGAAATCACCTATCCATCTAGGTATGCATGGTTCTCTTTAATTTATTTTGATTGTTTGTTGTTTATACTTTGCTGATAATAGTCACTGTGGAAGAAAAAAGATCCTTCATGTCTAGGATATCGGTGAGCTATGGTTTGGAATGCTGTTTCTCTAAAGACTGAATTTGAGAATGGTTTGCTAATTTATTTCTGTCCATTTTGGGAGGGAAGATTATTTATTTATTTATTATAGTATTTTTTTAAAAAGTTCCAAGTTTTCTGTATAGTTCTATAGTGCATGTGTATAGTGTTGTCTTTGAAGTTCTGTTTGTATTATTTCCCCTTCTTTTCCCCCAATTGGACTTTAGTATGGTGGCTTAGCTTGTTTCACTTGAATGCAAAGGCTGAAAGTGGTCTGTTTACTCTGTGCATATCAATAGATAACTTAAGGACACTAGGACTATTTTGGGGAGCATTAGCTACAATGATGATAGTGGAATCATGTGTATTTACTATGGGTGCATTTGGTTCAAACATCAGAATTCGAAGCAAATATTTGTTAGTAAATGGGAATGAGAATCAATATGTGTGTGTGTGTGTTTGTGTGCATGAATGGATACCTTTTCACTTGAAAGCTTGTGTGTATATCAAACTACCAACACATAGCGTATAGATTAGCAATGTATTCCATTCTTATTCACATGGCTTATGCTGAAGAATTAGTATATATTTTAAAAATTGCAGTTTAAATGGTCGACTAGTTCGTCGAAGGCTAAGACACATTGCCTTCAGGTAATGTGAAATGTTTTGCTTGTCTTCTTTTCAATAGTATTTTGGTGAATCATAATTACCATGAATTTACTTTAATTTAATATGGTGATTATGGAATACCCCTGAATGTTTTTTTAAACTAAAATTTTATCCTTGGATTGTTAGGGGATCAGTTATTCACAAGAAGTACTTATACGGATCGGCTGTTTTGCTTCCATTGACATCAGTCTTTACGGTATTCTAATCACCTGTGTGGAATGTCTAGAAAATTTTTTGTTTGTTTACGTCATTTTGACAATTAGTCTTTTCTACATATTGAGAGTGTTCTCCATTTTCATTCTTTATAGGTGCTACCTTTGCCTAACATCCCTTTCTTTTGGATCCTGTTCCGCACATACTCTCACTGGAGAGCTTTGAAGGTGAGCAAATCTTCTTTAGGAATGCTGACAAGTAAAACTTATCTGAATTTGATGTCTTGTGAACATTTTGAAGTCATGAAATATCCTGGTGATAAATATAGGTGTAGCCTATACACCTTGCTATCAAAAAGATAGAATTGTCCTTAATAAACTAATATTAACTACTCCGTATTATATTTCTGGTGGAAACTAGTATTTATCTCAGCTCCAAGTTTATTAATTTACTGAAGCTTAGCAATGTTGCTTGCAGTTAGTTTCTCTTTCCTATGTGTTTAGAGCTATTGTAATTTGGCTTTCTGATATAACTGGTTGGCTTGTTCTTTCAGGGGAGTGAGAAACTTCTTGAATTAGTTACAGATTGCCCAAACAAACAAAATTTCAATGAAAAAACAGCAAACGAGAACAGAAGTATGAAAGCCAATTCAAAAGAAAATTGCAATAACCCAAGATCTCCATGGGTAAGAATTTCCAATTGATCTTTAGATAAATTCTACTCTAATGCCAAGTCTGAAGTCTTACATTCCTTGCTAACCTTGCACCAAACTTCTGGTCCTTAGAATTAAAATAAAAAATCTTTTCCAGTGCTACAGGCAAGACAAGATAAGTTTGCTATGTTTCCTGCAGCTTATTACGAAGATGTTGTATGACATAATCTTATTACCTGCTAGAAATAGACATGTTCTTGGAAACAAAGTTTAGACTTTTTGCCTTAAGGTGATCTAACTTTAATGAAAATTCTCAAGGACCAAGCTCCGAGGTCAATGTAGTGGAGATAAAGCAGCATCTTGGGTGAGTAGCACCATCGGCTATCTAGCTTGTGGAGTACTGAAGCCAACAATAACTAAATGTTTGGTCACTATGTTGATGCCATTCTGACATAGTTAAGAAAGACACTGAAGAAATTCTGAAGCCTTCGGGACACTAAGTTGAGTTAAAATAGGGAACTAGAAGTCTAGAACAGGGAAATACCAGGTTAATAATATTGCTAAGTGGGTGATAATCAATAATAAAATGTAAAATGGTTGACAAGCATTCGGTATATGAATTGTTTAGAAATTTTCCTCCAAAGTTTCTGAGTTTGATCATTGTATTATCTCATTTATCTGTTGTAGATGTATATGAATCCTTCATCATTGATGATAGATTATGCTTGATGAACTCTATTGATGGTATGGACAGGTTTTAGCCCCATCAGAGGAACTTCAGAAACTTGTTAACCTTGGAGATGCAGAGGATGGTCTAAGCGAGAGCACGATATCTGCAATATGCCAAAGATATAATTTGAACTTGATGGATATTGTTAAATATCGGCATTCACTTTAGCAGGAAACATTTCTATCATTAGCTGCCATAGATTTCATATTGATCTTCAAAGCATATTTGATTTTCTTAGTGAACGATTCACACAGCTCAAATCAAAGGGCAATGAACTTCTTTTGAAGAAAGGTTTTAGCAGTTCATATCAGGACATTAGACTCTTTCAATCTTTGATCTTTGTGCTTATGTTAATGTGTCAATAGTTGTTGCCACAAATAGATTTTTTTTTCTGGATTAATAAATGAAATTTCTACTGTGCTTTTGTGGTTTTTTTATTATTTTTATTTAGTTATTTCTTTGGTAAGTTTTCTATTGACAAATAAATATTTAAAGATGATAATTTATTGATAAAATGTGTCATTTTTACATTTTAAAAAAAAGTTTGGTAATTTAACAAGAAATCTTGAAAGGATGGTTTTATCTGTTAATCATAGACTAATTTATAATGTAATTCTTAACAAAAAGTTACTCCGTATAAGTTTATTGATAGTGTGGAAATTGTTTTTAAAATCACTGAAGGTGTAGTTGAAACATCATAGGAGAGGTTGCAGTGTTCTTAAGCAACCAAATTCTACCTAAAATAAATAAAATATTCCAATCACATATTCCAATATGTCGGTTTGGTCAAACAAAACGCCAAATTTCACCGAAAGCCCACTGCTGTCACCTCTCATATACACATTAAACATCTAATCATATTTTATTATGAGTGACCCACAATTATTATTATTTTAATACTATTAACTAGTATCTGTTCATTATTATTTTTCAACTTACTAAAATATAAAAAATCAATATATCTATAACTTTTTATTTGGGAGAGTCACCTCGTGTCACTTAAATATAAAGTAATTAACAATCATTATTAATTTATTTATGTATACTGAGTTAATTTTATTAATATGTACTTTGGGAATTAAAATTATTAATAATTTGACTATGATAGTAATTATGGGACTAAATCTTTAATTAAAGTTTCTAATTGTTGAACGAACTAAAAAAGAAAATCAATTTTTTCCTTAAATTCTACTCCGTATCAAATTAATCAGTCAAATACATCATGCTATCTTATTCCTAGGATTCCCGATTCCCATTTTCCCAATTAATGTTGTTAATTAGTAGCTGTCAAATAACAACTTTGGTTAGAAACAATCATTTGAGGATGATTATATTGGCACGTGTTGGTTTCTTTTATTTACCAATTAAGCAACTAAATTCCTTAGCATTAGTAAGAGCTCCTAGTTTTCAATATGTTCATTTTATTTGAATTTTTTCTTCCTTGTGTATTGAACATTTTTTTTTTGAGTTCGTGTATTGAACATTTAATTTATGAAAGTTAATAGAATTTTTTTTTTTCAAAAAAATTTAAAAATTGATCTTTTAATTAAGTGTTATAATGCTATATCAAATATTAACGATTTATTCAATATCTACTTATGTCAATTTTTTTTTTGGTACATCAGAGGCGCACAAGCGCCTTGTCTAACTCTAGTCATCGCAATACCGTTGGCATTCGTTGATAGGAAGTGAAACACTCCAATCGGGATTCGGGGCTGATCAAGAACAATAGTCCCCCAATCTATCCATTGAGCCAAATTGACGAGAAAATCATCACATCTATTCATTTCAAATGCATATATTGATATCATTTTGGTAGTGGATTAATGGATCAAATTTGATGTAGCAAATCTTTACATTCAATTTATCCGTGTTATATTTTCACTATATAAATGCGCATCTTATCCACTTCTGAGTTCTAACAAATACCAATTGAATTGAAGTGGATTTAATAGATTTGACGGAAATAAATTTGGTGTTGCACCCTTAATTAAAGGACTAATTAGATGAATTATGAATTTAAAAAATTACTAAATTTTTTTTTTCCTAATTTTATTATCCGGAAAGAGATAATCTCTCCACGTGAGCCGGATGCATATCATTCTTTGTTACCAAAATAATGATTTTAGTGAAAGTTATACCCAATACGGGTAGTATATTTCGGATCGATCTTTCCTATAAAGATCTTCTTGAAAAGGAAAATCGAATTGTAGATGCCCTTTTCCAAAAGCAAATCTATCATTTGTTACAGATTTACAGCGACATTATCGCTGAACATTTTTTCTGCATTCCATGCTCTCTAAGTATTTTACTGCCATGTCTACGTGTTGTTACTATCGCTGTTTTCTGGATTTGGTGAAACTTAACTTATTAGCGTCTGAAATATAATAAAGAAATCAGGAAGAGAATTCCGCGTGGTGGAATCTTCTGGTGGATCGTGGGCTGGCCAGACTGCCAGCTTTTTTGTTGGAAAAATGGGGTGTGGATATGCTGCTACACGGGATTAACCCCTGCCACCTGTTCGACGTAAGGTCATTAGTGAAAGTGATGTGCAGACATTAAATTATACAGTTTACTTTCTGGGTTTGCTTATTATACCTTGGATTTAAGAAAGGGAAAAAGCTCTGACAAAGCCTTTCTGTTCCCTATCTGGAACTGGTGAAAGAAGAAGAAGAGAGAGAGGGGAGTAGGAGAAGATGAGGGAGGCATCTGTGGTGATTGCGGCGCTTCTCATTGGCATTCTGGTTAATGGGCTCAGCTCAGCTAATGCTGATACAGATCCGGTTGATGGTTAGTTCTTTCTTCAATCTACTTCACTTTTGGACTCTAATGTGTGTTGGATTTGGAGATGATGATTAAAGATGCCAATTTTTTGTTATGGTGTGTGTATATGTGATGTGAAATAGATTAATATGAACTGAGATAGTGAGATGTAACAGTCCATACTTTTCTGGATGGGCAACTCTAAGAGAGAGTTCAGAGTGGTGATCTCTTGTGAACTAATGCATTTTTAGTATCTTGTTTGTGGGTTATCATTCTTGGATGCGTATTTTGGTACTGACAAGGAAAAATCTGCATGATGTTGCTTGGATTATTAGTTTCACTGGCAAATCATTAGTCCAAGAGCTGAATTTGTTTGTGAGCTGTGTCATATTATTCTGAATCAAATGATGGGTTGTACACATTTGGTGTTAAAATGATTCAAAATGTAATTTTTCTTTAGAATTCGTGCTTCAAACTAAGAACAGTTTGCCACTTGCTTTGATTCTACATCAGAAATGTCATTACTTCAAAATGTTTAGGCATACAACAAATAATAACATTTATTTCTTGTGTTTTTGAATTTCCAGCCTCTGTCCTAAGGGGCATGTTTACCAGCCTGAATTCACCAGCCCAGCTAACAAACTGGAAAGCAAATGATGGTGACCCCTGTGGAGAATCCTGGAAGGGCATATCTTGCTCGGGCAACAAAGTAACTGAAATGTGATAATCTTTTCCCTTCATATCATCCTGCATTTTACATTGATTTTGAAAAACCATGTATTTTTGCTCTTGACCCTAATACTTAGTTCTTAATTCTTTTTCCAGTGAAATTTCAAATCTAGGACTCACTGGAAACATGGGATTCCAATTGGATCAACTGAAATCTGTAACCAACTTGTAAGACAACTGGAATTCAACTATGTGCTAGATGTTGTGGTTTTTTGAACTTTTATATATGATGGTTTCTTGGGATTTTTCAGTGATATAAGTAACAACAATCTCGGGAACCAGTTACCTTATCAGCTTCCTCCAAATGTGAAGAGACTGTAAGCTTCATGTCTGCATATTTGTTCATCTCTCCTTTTATGAACATGTCTCTCGCTGCTTAACAATCTTTTTACAATGCAGAAATCTTGCTAGTTGTGGTTTTAGCGGTCAACTCCCTTTTTCCATTTCACAATTGACTTCTCTTCAATATTTGTAAGTCAATTGCACTGATCACACTTTTTCCACTTTTGATTGCAAACTTTGATTTGGTATTTTGTTTTTGCAACTTAATACTTATTCTTCTTTCCAATTATAGAGATGTGAGTCACAATCAAATTCAGGGCCAATTGAACGATATGTTTGGATCTCTTTCTTCTCTGTCAACAATGTAAGACTGAGACCTTCATCTGGATTCTTTCTTGAATTAGTTTTACTTTCATCTTACTGTGATCTAAATGAGAAATCTTCCCAGAAATTCATGGCATGATGTACCATACTAGCTTTTAATGAAATAAGGAACTATTGATAAGGAAATAGTTCCTACAAGTTCTTGGGGTAATTAGTTTAGAAATCCAAGTGATTGGTGTACCTTATCTCTTCTGCTTGCCATGAAATTTCCATGACAAGAAAATCTGAATGCCTCAACCTAATAATTTTTTATTTCAGGGATTTGTCTTTCAATTCTATGGTGGGTAATCTCCCTCAAAGTTTTGCATCACTTACAAGTATGAGCAACATGTAAGTACATACGGATTTTTTTTTTAATCTTTATTTTTATTTCATCCAAATAATGTTCACCACATTGGCACATTCTCATTGTGTAGGAATTTGCAGAACAACCAGTTTACTGGGACCATTGATGTCCTCGCAAATCTACCCCTTGATAAGCTGTGAGTTGTATATTTTTTTCCTTTAATACACAATTAAATGAAATAGTTGAAATGCTTTAATGAAATTTACTGTTTCTTCCAGGAATGTTGAGAACAACCATTTTACCGGCTGGATTCCTCAGCAGCTGAAAAGCATAAATAGTTTACAGTGAGTGTTTCAGACTGTATTACACTAATTGTTATTTCTGGAAAGAAATCTTTAGTCCGGTCTGATTCACAATTTTTGTAACAGAACGGACGGTAATACGTGGAACTCAGGGCCTGCACCCCCACCCCCTCCTGGCACACCACCTGCAAACAGGCCCAATAGAAATCGCCAATCTGGAAGCGGTGCATCAAATGGTGAAGGCAATGACAGTGATGGTGGTGGGAAATCTGGTATAGGTGGTGGTGCTGTGGCTGGAATTGTAATATCCATTTTAGTTATTGGAGCAATAGTAGCTTTCTTTGTTATGAAGAGAAGATCAAGAAGGAAATCAACTGATATAGAAAAAAGTGAAAATGATATGTTTTCTCCTCTTGCTTCGAAGGAAGTACAAGGTATTGTGTTGTCTTTTGAGCCAAAACTTTATTTTAGATTTTATTCCTTTCTCTGTTGATCATCACTGGTAGATCACTGTACGAATCTTAATGATAGAAATGCTTGAAAAAAAATTCCTACTTGTAAATCACAATTAATGGATTGGAAGGTGTATGTGAGTAATTGATGGTATATTTAACACAAATATATGTTAGGTTAATTATGTTTAACTTCTTTGTATTCTATTTAACAATTATGCTCTTTACATAATCTTGTGTTTTCAACCATTTGCCAAACAGAGATGAAATCTCTTGAAACTTCCTCCACAATGAGCACAGAAACGTTTGAGACTCCTGCTGCTGTCAATCTAAGACCTCCAAGAGCTCCACCTGTCGAGTTTCGCAAATCATTAGATGAATATGATGCATCACCCAAACCCATTGCTCCCCCCAAGAAAATGAATACAGCACAGATAAGTGCTACTCAATATTCTATTGCAGACTTGCAGATTGCTACAGATAGCTTCAGTGCTGAAAATCTTCTTGGCGAGGGATCAATAGGCCGTGTTTACCGGGCTCAATTTGAAGATGGGAAGGTAATTTATTCTCATGTATCCAATGTGGCTTTTGGAGCAAGAGTTATTTGCCTCATATCCCCCCAATTAGGAACCTATATATCATCACCAATTGCTCTTCTTCACATACGATATTGTTGCAGGTTCGTGTTGTAAAGAAAATTAATTCTACTGCTGTCCAATACCCTGAAGATTTTCTGGATGTGGTTTCTACAATATCTCAGCTGCATCATGCAAATGTCACTGAGCTTGTAGGATACTGTTCAGAGCATGGACAGTATCTGCTGATTTACGAATTCCACAAAAATGGTTCTTTGCATGATTTCCTTCATCTCTCAGATGAGTACACCAAGCCACTAACTTGGAACAGCAGAGTTAAGATAGCATTGGGGGCAGCACGTGCATTGGAGTAAGTTCAGTTGACATAATAACATTATAATAACTGTTCAGGAGCTATTCATTTATAATTCCATAAATGCTGATTAATTTTCTAGTCATTTTGCTGGTCATATTCAGTAGTCTGAATCATGAGCATACTTAAAAATATGTCAGTAGTATGGATGTTGTCATTCTTGCATCGCTTTGGCTTTGAGACACTGAAACTATAACACACAAAAATTTGGAGCTATGCCCTATAGAAGGCTAATAATTTCTATTTCCTATACATACATTTACCTGCAAGCTTATTTAAGCACCATACCCTTTGCAGGTATCTACACGAAGTTTGCTCACCATCAGTGGTTCATAAAAATTTTACATCTTCCAACATTTTACTTGATTCGGAGCTCAATCCTCATCTATCAGACTGTGGATTAGCAAGCCTTATACCAGATGAAGATCAGGTTGGTGATTTGACGATTTCAATCCTAGATACACTGCAAAGTGTTTTTATAGGAGCTATTTTCCATAGTTTGGATCATTTTCTGGTTATGACCCATGCATCTTGTATCCAGTCTTCAGTTCAGTAAAATTGCATGAGTGCTGCTGCTTATTGACTATAATGATTCCAATTTTTTAATCCATTGAAATTTCTGCAGGCTTTGAACCATAATTCAGGATCTGGTTATGGTGCACCTGAGGTTTCCATGTCCGGGCAGTATACCATAAAGAGCGACGTGTATAGTTTTGGGGTGGTCATGTTGGAACTTGTTACTGGAAGAAAGCCATTCGATAGGTAAAGCTATTTGAGCTTCTGGTACTTCATTTCAAAAACACACGCGCACACAAGAAAACAATCTACATATGGCAGTTTTTCTGATGATTGTTTATCTTTTTGCTGACATAGCTCAAGGCCAAGACCCGAGCAATCTTTAGTTCGATGGGCTACACCTCAGCTCCACGACATTGATGCCCTGTCTAAGATGGTTGATCCAGCACTCGAAGGACTTTATCCAGTCAAATCCCTCTCCCGCTTTGCTGACGTGATTGCTCTCTGTGTCCAGGTATTACTTTGAGCTGAAACTCAACCAAATCATAACATTTTAGTCGAATCCATACCACTTTTCTGCCTAATTCATTCCACCATCTTCTCACGGCTCTCTGTAATACCATGACAGTCGGAACCTGAGTTCAGGCCTCCCATGTCAGAAGTCGTTGAAGCCTTGGTTCGGTTGGTGCAACGAGCAAACATGAGCAAGAGGACAACCGCACCACCAGGCAATGACAGTGCAGATGCCGAGTAATCCAAGCCCTTAGATTCAGATTAGATGAGGCCTCTGTAACATCTCTTCAACTGAAAGGTTCTCTTTCTTTGTTCCCCTGCTGCTGCTACTGGCTCTGCTACATCATATACTGCTTACTGGATTCCATGAGAGCTGTTCATAGCTTGCATTCTTTCATTATTTATTTCTCATCGTTACTTTCAACCTTACATGGAATGAAAGATTTCCTCCTGTTCTTTGTGCCTTGAGATCAAATAATTTGGAAAGGAGCATTTACAATAGTGGAAGATTTGGCTACATAATAATGTATTATGCATATCCACAATGCCTCTTTATGTACTACGACTCATCTGTTCTTACCATACATAAAAATGTCGTATTTGTAACTCTCTGTGTAAGTTTAGCCTATCAATTATTGCCTTTGTTCTTATCAATCAACAAGCAGACAATGATGATGCACAAACTCACAAACCCCAAAGAAGAAATGAATCCATATATATTATTGAATTTCTTTAATGTTAACGTTAATGCAAGTACAATTATGTATGGTATATCTAATTATAAAAAATAAAAAAAGAACAATCTCCTAAATTATAAAGACAATATCTTAATCTTACAATTATACTTTTCGTAATGGAGGCATTGTGTCCCTCAAGTTTTGGGCCGTAATGAACTAGAACCGAGTCTAACCATATGAGTTTAGACTAAATATAAAGTGCATGTATCCAATCCATCACTCAGTGTGTGTGCATATATATATATATATATATATATATATATATATATATATATATATATATATATATTAAAATTGACACAAAAAATGAATGAGTTTCTTTCACTCAATTACTTTTTCAGATTATTAAGTTATTTATATACTTGTAAGTACTTAAGTAACAATATAAAAATTTTTGTTGGTGAAAATAATTTTAGTACGAAAAAGTGATTAAATAAGTATCATATTAAAATTGAAACAAAGATGAATAAGTTTTTTTCACTCAATCATTTTCCCATATTATTAATATAAGCCATTTATATACTTGTAAGTATATAAGTAATAATATAAAATTTTTTGATATTATTAATACAAGTCATTTATATACTTGTAAGTACATAAGCAATAATATAAAAAATTTTGATTAATGAGTTTCGTTCTCTCAATCAGTTTCATATAAGTTGTGGATGAATGGGTTGGCCACAATTTGTAGGGTGCACGAAACGAAATGAATCCCCGCGTCTGTTGTTGAACGAACCTGGCAGCTGGACGATATGGTTGCCACGAATGGGTAGTGACGTGACAGTGTATATGACAAGTGTTATACTGCTATCTATAGAATAGAATATGCATTTTTCTCTCGTTCAGTTAACGAAAGTTTGTATCTTTCTAAAAAGGGGCGGAGTGCCCACCGTGTAGAGACTAGAGGTGAGGTGTTGTTTTACTGGGAATGGAAGGTAATGGCGGCGGGGAGTTTAGGTTCTTGATAGTGAAGCCTGAGAATGGAGGGATTTGGGATGCTGTAAGATTTGGTGTATTGAGGGACAAACAAAGCGGCGCTAAATTTCTTCAAAGTTCCTCTTATGGGGTCATCAGGGAAGAACTCCATGGTGTTTCTGGCGGTGGCGGTGGAGATGGAGATGGAGATGGGGAGGACCCTGCGCATATATGGGTGATATTCGTCTCCATTGTAGTGAGAAAGTTGTTAGCTTTGTTTAGGAAACCATTGGAGTGGACTGGCTATCTTCTGGAGTTCATTCTCAACCTCATCTCTCTCAATGGCACCTTTTTTGCTTTCCTCTACAAATTGTTCCATGGTAACTCTCTCTCTCTCTCTCTCTCTCTCTCTCTCTCTCTCTCTCTCTCTCTCTCTCCCTCATGAGTTCTCTTCTGACAGTGTTTGATAATGTTTTTACACATTTCATATGGTTTGCTGCAAATCCTTTGAAACTGGTTTTATGCTCATAACATGCATGATGAAATGCCTCTATGACACTACTGGAAATGATAGCTGATTGATTACTTTGCTGTTGCATTTAAGCTATTTGCATCAATCATATATGTGTGGATTATATAGATGATGTCTCATGTCATGGAATCAGGGCAATTGGTGATGCCACAGAGAGGGTCTGAAACTTATATTTCTGCAATTGGGCATTTAGATGGCCGTATAGATCTATCCAAGAGTGAAGGCCCTGATTTGATGAATGTGCCATTAGAACCTGGAAACCGAGCTCTTATGGACCTCTGTATGGTGGCTTCAAAGTTGGCCTATGAGAATGAAAAGGTCATTAGGAATGTTGTAAATCTTCACTGGAGGGTATGGTCCTTCCCTGTTCCTTTGCACTTTGCATGAATCCACTGCAACACTGGCTTTTCATCTTAGAACTGAATTACAGTAATTTCATTTTTGTTTTGTAAAAGCAGATGCATTTTGTGGACTTCTACAACTGTTGGAATGGTGAGAATTTAACCTGTGGCATGCATATGATTCAATTCATGTGAATTGTTGAAAGTTTCGGAGAAAACTTGACACATTTTATTTCTCTTTGCTTGTTTGAAAGCGGATTTTCTTCACTGTTCGCTGATTGCCTTATTGATCATTTGTTTTATTTTTTGTTCTCAATCTGATGTTCGGGATAGATTATCAACAAGAAAGTTCCACTCAAGTTTTTATATTGTCTGACAAGCCGAAAGATGCACACTTGATATTGGTTGGCTTTAGGGGCACAGAACCGTTTGATGTTGATGACTGGAGTACTGATTTTGACTATTCTTGGTATGAGATTCCAGAAATGGGAAAAGTACACATGGGGTTTTTAGAAGCCATGGGTTTGGGGAACAGAGAGGATGTTTCTACATTCCAAGAACAACTTTTCGTGAAAAATGCAAAATCTGGTTCTGCAGAAAGTTCTGAGTCATCGTCTATGTTGTTAAGTGATTCTGATGAGAATAATGGATCATGCAACTCCAAACAGCCTAATGATCCGGGCAAAGAAGAGTTCTCTGCATACTATACCGTTAGAATGAAACTGAAAAGTCTACTCAGAGAGCATGAGAATGCAAAATTCGTCGTTACAGGCCATAGCTTGGGTGGAGCCCTTGCAATTTTGTTCCCAACAGTTCTAGCAATGCACAAGGAAGACGAAATGCTGAAACGATTATTGGGAATTTATACGTTTGGACAGCCCAGGATTGGGAACAGGCAGTTGGGAAGGTACATGGAAGAGCATTTGAATCAACCCGCTCCCAGGTACTTCAGGACTGTTTACTGCAACGATCTCGTACCTAGGTTACCATATGATGACAAGACATTTTTGTATAAGCATTTCGGGGTGTGCCTCTACTACGACAGCCTGTACATTGAAAAGGTAAAATCCCGACTACCTCTCTCCCTGCATTTCTATTTTCTTATGCTGCATATATACATTTCACTGCCCTTGTTACCTAAACTGTTCAAATTATGCATCACTTGAAAATATATATATTCTTTTTAGATGAATTTGAATACCAGAAACAATGGATGACTTGTTTTCCTGCTGGGTTTTAGAGAGTAGACGATGAGCCAAACCCCAACTATTTTGGGCTACGCTTCCTGATACCGATGTACCTGAATGCTGTTTGGGAGTTGATCAGAGGTTTGGCGATAGGTTACATACATGGACCAGAGTACAAGGAAAGCTGGGAATCGATCCTGTGGAGGATTGTAGGACTCTTTATTCCGGGAATTGCTGCTCACAGTCCAGTTAACTATGTTACTTCCATAAGGCTTGGGAGGGAAAGACAGAATTAGCTGTAAGGGCCTTGTTAACTCACATCTTGCGAATCGAATCTGCAGCAGGTGGACAAGAAGACCCGGTTTTGGAAGAAATGGAGCCAAGAAACATGTTAGATTGTTTGAGTAGTGATGCATGTATATAACAGACATTGCTGGTTTTAGTCTGGTTTGCATGAGGAAACTCTTGTCTGATCTCTTGAGTGCAATAAATGCTGCTGATAAAATCCATTGATTGTTTAGCTGCCTATCTGATATAGTAAAACTTATACTAGCTTTCTTGGTAGTTAATGCTTTATCACTGCATCATATGCATGTGTACCTTGTTTTTTTTGGGTGTAGCCCAGGTTTAACCGGGGAACACAATGACTAATCTTCTGGAAATTGCTGGCATGGAGATTTAATGCTGTTCCATACCCAAAATCTAATGATCGAACACTTGACCTTTGGTTATAAGGATGGATGAGTCTCTTTCCTCTCGACCACACCCCGGTTGTATGTCTACTTTGTAAGAAACCTAAGTTGTCAATTAAGTATTTAAAATTTGGTTAGTTTCATAAGTCAACGTCCGTACAGCTAACACACAATGGAGTGTAATCTTATGCAGAAGTTGTGGACATACAACGTACTTGGATCAAACGTAGCTTCCAAAAAACATAAGAAAAAACCAGCTACCTATCTAAAGGCCAGGAATGTTGGTGGAAAGATCATATCAGATCAAAACCCTACCCTGGAAACAACACTTCTAAGTAATTGATCTTTTAGTACCGTACCAGAACTATATATGCTCCATATATTCGGTCACCCCTTTCAAAAGTGAGTGAATTGAATGAAGGGGATATTGTGCTCCCGAATCCTACATTCCTATGGCCATGCCTTGTCCAGATTCAACAAATTTCCTCTTTTCTTGCTCTCTTTACCACTTTTCTACTCTACCTAATAATCATTCTTGGAATGAGAATTCCAACATGATGAACACTTTATTATGTGTATGTATTGCTTGCACCTTACCCTTTTCGCCGCCTACATCTCTATTCTAAACATGCAATGTTTTAAAATTTGACACTAATTTCATTTTAAATTAGTTAATTAAACTGGAAAGAAGTCAATAAACCTCTAAATTGATTAAATAAGGCAATTGAGTTCCTAACACTACGATAAAAGAAATGCAATTTTGTCCTAAAGAAGTGAATAAGTGGGCTAAACATGATTTTTTAACCAAAATGTCGCAGTTCAATTCTTACCAATACCCTCTCGATCTAACTTGAGTCCAAGTTTGATTCTTTTGCGAACACCTAGCTCTGATACAGTGATACCAATGGTTAGATCAAACGCTTTTCACCGCCAAAAGCTATAGCTCATAGTCAATAATACAACTTTATTTGTTTATATACTGCCACATTTTCAAAAGGCAGATCTAGATTTGACCCTTTACTTGGCTCCGCTTATCACACACGTAGTCTGTCCACTTTTCCATGCAAATCCCTCATATGTTTCAAAGATGCATGCATGCTGTCCATGTTCACTGCACTTGTAAATCATGTCTGTTTGGGGTAGGTATAAATACAGTGTCACCTCTACCGTTTTGCTCTCAGGGTCCAGCTCCAAATCGGAGAGCTTTTTTCCCCTTACCGCCGGCCGCCCACCTGCAATCTCTCTCCGATCTCTCTCCGGCCTCCTCTACTAATCAATTGAAAATCTTCAATTCAACAATTGATGAAGATGAGCAAGAATAAACAGATCAAGACTACTGGGTTTACGCGCAAGTGTGCTTCTCTGATCAAGGAGCAACGCGGCCGGATTTACATCCTCCGCCGCTGCGCCGCCATGCTCCTCCGCTCCTACATCCACGGAGATGATTAAATTAAATATATATGAGCTAATTAGCGCCTACTCCTACCTTCTCCGATCCTTTAATTTAGTCTTCATCTTCTTCATTGGCCACTCCCTTTTTTGCCTAATGGCAGCTTCAAATTCTGTTAGGTTTTCTGGGGGCATGACCATGAAGTGGTGAAAAAAATTAAAGAGTTCAAGAATGGATAAGGCTTTCAACTGCAGCTCATATACACTTGTAACATCACTCATATGCATACTTCAATACAGTCTTGACAATAATTTACATGTTTTATATAATGTATGCACTTTATGTTTTTATGTGTTTTTTTTTTTTCGAGAAATTATGTTTTTATGTGTTAGTTTCAATAATATAATATAAAAATGCTACCGCTGGTTGGTTTTAAGTCTAGAGCAGTTGATGGTGGGCCGGGCCAACACAAACACTTGAATTGCAGGAAAATTAAAGTCCAAGGTTGTGATAAAGCTAAAAAAATTGTTTATTGTCTTAGAATGCTGAAAAATTGAATCCCAAACACTCTTTTTTTGAGTATTATTTATACATGTCTATTCTACCAATAATTAAGGTACATAATAAATTCCCTTAGTCCACAAATAAAAAAAGTAACTCTACCGTTTATGTCCCACATAATTAGAGCATTCCCAATAATTGTATTTTTTGAAGAGTTTTTACAAGTATGATTATAAAAGAAAAGATGAGATGAAAAAAAAACGCTCTGAACACTATGATTGCGCTGTATGCGACCAAGTTTCACACAACATCAGAGACAAAAACCAGCTTCTTACATGGAGATCTCAATTCTTCCCTCTCCTCTTCATCTCTCCTCCGCTTAAGCATTGACTCCTCAAAAACTACTATTGTGGTTGCCCTTAAAATAAACTCATAAAACAAGTAGCATTAACTCTGTAACAACCAAGTGATGATCATGTGATTCATGTCCTTCCGACTATGTTCCCCATATTATGGTTGACACTTTGCAATAGACCCGAGCCTAACCATTTGAGCCTAGTATTGCGTATCGGTCTGACTACCTTAACTCATCTATGTTCACCTTCTAGAAAGTGCAATATTTTCGAAAGTTTTTTTTAAAAGGTATAATGCTTTATATATATTAATATTGGAAAATTGTGAGTTAAAATCCTACGGAGGAAACAATATGTGTAGAGATATTTTAAAAAATTTGAAAACGCCTAGACATATTCCGTTAGTAGTTAGTTACTATTCCATCAAGATTTTCAAGTGTTAAAAGGCAAGTAAAGATGCTGGGTGGCTCGGATTGGGAGTGCAAACCTTTGGTCCACAGTACTCTGGTACTTCTTATCCGGCCAGCTAGATAGCCTATTCATGATGCTACCCTTTTGTCCTTTCACTAGCGTCAAAAGAGGTCTCATTTGTTTTGAGTTTTTGGGGTCCACCACATGCTTGTAGAAATGTCAAACCCAATACTTGCACAGTGCGGTCAGGGTCTTCAGATGACTATTATGTTCTGCCATATTGGACAAATTAAAATACCAACTCAAACAGGTAGAATTTGTTGACCATTTTTTCTTTACTTTCAGATTGAATGAAGCTTTTTTTTTTCTTTTCTATCTTTGTTTCACAAGATGCCGCGTAGTCTGAAAGAATTGCTTAAAGAATATATGAATGAGAAGAAGTATGCCAATGAAGCTGACAAAAAATTGTTGGTTGTTAGACTAAACTAAGTAGATTGTGAATTGGTGTCACCAAGGGGCAAGTGGGAATCCAATTTATACTGACAAAAATGCTGTCTTTCCACCCCAACCCCATATATTTATTGCTGCATATTTCTGGTTGTCAATTTCTGCAAGTTCTTTATAAGATGGAATCTGACTTTGTCAAAGAATGTTGTTTAAAAAGTTATCCTTTTTCTTGGTAAAGTTCCCAAAGTTCTTTCTGCTCTCTTTGCATGCATGAAGCATCTCTTTCTGCTTTTTAGTTAATCTCATTTGCTTTAGAATATGTCTTTTGAACTTCTTTGTCAATGGATAAGTACCAATAATAAGAGTTATGAATCTTATCTTTAGTGACTTACTTATTCCACACTCTCACCTGAATTCTCTACTGCTTCTATTAAGGTGATCACAATGTGTATGACAGATAGTTACAGAGAGAGACAAGTATCTTCTCCCTTTAATTTGTTTAATCTAACTAAATAACACTTGATGGTTGTATTGGCATGCATGGTTCATGGTTGTATCTTGTCATTAACAGAAATAATCTTGCAATTTTGAAAAGCTCATCCATTCTCACTATCAAAATCCTATGCTCACTACTACCTGGTAGCAATCTTGTTTCTATACAATTATGGATGTGTCTTATTGTAACTTTCTTGTGTTTAGACAGAAAAAAAAAAAAAAAAAGAGAAAAAAAAAATTGCCTATACAAAAGTGGTTGTGACTTGTGAGGTGCTATATGGGGAGTACATTGATATATCTATACAAAAGTGATTGTGCACTGCTATATGGAGTACATTCACATCAAGATTAAAGACCAAAGCAAGCATTTTGTTGTGCTGAATTAATGTATGTAGTAATGTGATTAATGTCACCCTTGCTTTGGTGTGTCTCTGTTGGATTCTACCTTCTTTAGCCAGTCAACTACCTCGGTGATTGTTGGCCTCTTGACAGGGTTCTGGTTGACACACATGCATGCCACATCCAGAACCTGTTGCATCTCTTCATCAAACCCCTTGTGTTGTAGAAGAGGATCAAATATTTCATCTAGTCTTCCTGCATTTCTCATCTGTTGCACCCATACTACTAATTCTCTTGACAGTGACATCCGGGGTTTGCATACTTCCACAGGTCTCTTGCCAGTCAGTAACTCAAGCATGACAACTCCAAAACTATAGACATCGCCCCTGAAAGTGGCAATCCAGGATTGGCTGTACTCTGGGGGAATGTAGCCCAGGGTGCCCACTAGTTCAGTGGTGACATGAGTCTGGTAAGGAAGGATCAATCTAGACAGGCCGAAGTCTGCTACGTGTGCTTTGAAGTTTTCATCGAGGAGGATGTTGCTGGATTTTATGTCACGATGCACGATATGTGGTTCGCATATCTGGTGCATGTAAGCCACCCCAGAGCTTGCTCCTTGTGCAATCTTCAGCCGAGTTGGCCAGTCGAGTTGGGATGCTCCATCAGTCTTCTCATGCAGCCAGTAGTCTAGGCTTCCATTTTCCATGTAGGAATAGATCAATAATCTGCAGCCATCATGGACACAATAGCCTTGCAGAGATACCAAATTCTCATGCTGGGCTGTGGATAGGGCCTCCACCTCTGCCTTAAACTCTCTTTCCATCAGCCCCATATCACCTGTAAGTTTCTTAACAGCTAGAGTAGTCCCATCTGCTAAAGTAGCTTTATAGACGAGCCCGAAACCCCCACAACCAATTATATTTTCTTGGTTGAAGTTGTCCGTGGCTTGCAATATGTCGTAAATATTGAGATCCTTAGTCTCATTTTTGTGTCTGGGAAACAATACCACAATGCTGTTATCCTTCACAACCTCACCAGAGAATCCGGGATTGGAATTGAAGGATATAGTGTCTAAGTCTGCCTTTTCAGCATCACCTCTTGGAAGCACCCTCCTTTTGGAAAATAGCCAAAGAGCTATCATGATGAGGGTGAAGGTGATGCCAAAACAGATCCCGAGAATAAGGCCAATCACAATTTTCTTCTTCCCACTTTTCCTTTGAGCCGAAGCTGGTGCATTTGGTGACTGACTGGAGCAAGGATGCTGCAAAACTCGACCGCAAAGCCCTGGGTTTCCCATGAAGCTGGTGTTTGGGAAAGTGTCAAACT
Organism: Ipomoea trifida; assembly: GCA_003576665.1. Classification (NCBI taxonomy): domain Eukaryota; kingdom Viridiplantae; phylum Streptophyta; class Magnoliopsida; order Solanales; family Convolvulaceae; genus Ipomoea; species Ipomoea trifida. The sequence continues at coordinate 7,578,504 of CP025645.1, read as the reverse complement.
GGCCTCCAATTGGAATAGGACCTTCAAGATGGTTGTTAGCAACATTAAAAGAAGACAAGAAATGGAGGTTTTTAAGTGATGCTGGAATGATGCCAGACAGGTTGTTCCAAGACAGGTTCAAAATCTCCAAGTTTGTGAGGTCAGATATGTTATTGGGAATACTCCCAGAAAATTTGTTTTGACCAAGATCCAGGACTTGAATATACTTCAGCTGCCCTATCTCTGCTGGGATACCTCCTTCGAGATTGTTGTTTCCCAGATAAATTGCAGCTGGCAAGTTGGACATTTGATTGTACTGCAGATTGGAGGCATTGTTTGGCTGCACAAAAACAGGCAGCTCTAAGTAACTTCTTGCCTGATCTGCACCCTCCTTTGTTGAAAGCCTCCATAATCCAACAAGCTCTATTGGGAAGCCTCCATAAAGGAGGTTCTGTGACAAATCCATGTAAAACAGATTTTCAAGATTTCCCAGCCAACCTGGAATCCTGTCCCTGATTTTATTCTGAGAGAGGTCAAAAACCTCAAGCTTCTTAAGCTTAGACAGCCAAAAGGGTATTGGGCCAGTGAAGTTACAGCCACCCAAACCAAGAGTCCTGAGATTCTGAAATCCTGCAGGGCCAATCAGATTCTCATCACCAGGCAATGATTCATCCCGGAAGCTCTTGGAGAGGATCAATGTGCTGAGGCTCTTGCACTGGGAGAGGATTTTAATCGCCCCCGTGAAATTGGTCAGGCTGTTGTTGGAGATAGAGAGGAAGGACAGTGATTCTAATCTCACTGTCTCAGGCAGTATTTCTCCGGTTAGCTTGTTTGTGGCCAGGCGAACTGCGGTCAGCGACCTGCATGAGAACAGGCTTGGTGGCAATTTCCCAGTGAAGTTGTTGTTTCCAAGATCAACGGTGGTTAGTTGATTGAATTTGGAGAAATCAAGAGCAGAGAGTTCACCTTCAAGCTTATTGACTCTCAAATTCAGCACTTTCAGCCTGGTGCAGTTCATTAGAGATGGGGGCACAGTCCCATTCAGACTGTTAATATGAAGCTGCAGCTGTTCCAAGCTGGATAGCCTTCCAATATCTTCAGGAATTCTTCCTGTCAACTCATTCCCATAGAGTGCAAGGCTTCTAAGACTGATAAGGCTGGTGATGTTTCCAGCAATGGAACCAGAGAGCTTGTTCCCAGGTAGAGACAATTCTTGCAGTGTAATCACACTGTAAATATCATTTGGAATTGGCCCAGAAATGTTCTTATTGAAACCTGCCCTCAAAATCACCATTCTGGAACACTCCCCAAATCCATGGGGAATCTGGCCTTCCAAGTCATTAAAGGAAAAATCAAGAGCTATGATTACAGGAGAGATGCTGCAGAGGGAGGGAATCCCCCCATGGAAGCTATTGTTGCTGAAATTTAGACTAGCCAAACTGGTTGCAGGCTGGAAAAATGAAGACTGGATTGTCCCATTAAAGTGGTTGCTGGAGAGATTCACAGCATGGATTGAAGATGGCAACCTCTCATCTGATGCAACTTCTCCGGTTAACCGATTATAGCTCAGGTCAATCACCTGCAGGCTATTCAAGGCAGAGAAGAACACATCAGGCAGAGAACCAGACAGCCTATTGTTTGACAGGTTGAGTTGGGAGAGACTGGTGAGTTTTGCCACTGCAGGAGAAATGCTCCCAACAAGGTCTCTGGATGGCAGCCATAGCCTTGTCACTCTCCCATTTCCATCACACCCCACCCCCTCCCAGTCACAGCAATCCCCTGAATTGTTCCAATTCAAGGGAGAAGATGAACTGGAGATGTTAAGGGAGAAGGACACCAAAGCCTGATGGTCAATTTCATTGCAGGCACCACTACAGGTAATCACAGCAGAAGAAAGAAATACCAGTGCTGCTATTACCAAAAACCCAATCCCAGAAAGATTGAAACAACAACAACACTTATGCCTAGCCAAAGAAGATGAATGGAGGGGTCCCCCCAGGAGCATGGCTGCTCTAAATCCTCTAATAACCCAATAATATGCCAGACTAATAGAAAGAAGAGACAAAGAAGGAGAAGAAGAAGAAGAAGAGAGTTGAAGATGGCAAGATACTCCAATCAATCATGTGGGGTTAATTTTTTTTCCCCACTTCCCATCAGGCTCTTGCAGACTCAAGTCTTTAATCCCCCCATGAGAGTGGTTGATGTTGATATGGAGCAATATTAAAAGGTATGGTCTGAATTCTCAAAAAAAAGCGTTTACTTTTGGGACGGCTGGCTACTTGGTGGACTTTCTTTATAACAATTCTTTTGTTGTTTATATATATCTTCATGGTGATGATGATGATGATCATCATGTAGGCTGAGAAACCGTGTACCTTCCCTTCATATCTATAACCCCCTATTCACTTTCCCAGATTATGACCATTGTTTAGTGGCCACTTGCATTTTAAATAAATTTTGCTATCATCACTTCTTTGATTCATTATTTATAAAATTATCTTATAGGTAATGGAAGGAATCCTATTCCTGCTTCATAGTTTATACTTCTAACATCTGTATTTCATTATAATTTATACTCGATTAGCTCCTCAATTGTTTTTACTTTTACGATACGAATGATATTCATCGTGGATCATTTTCTATTTATATTAGTCTATATTAGTGTTAGTGCGTGTTGTAGAATCATATTCTTGTTACTGTTTCGTAGTTTTAACATTTGTATTTCATTGTAATTTATGTCCGATTACTCATTAAGGTATTATTTCTTCATCGTTTTTACTTTTATGATATGAATGATATTCATTGTTATAGCGTTTTTATTTATATTAGTCCGTATTCGTCTTACTTGATATCTTAGAATCTTTATAAATAAAATATCTTTGTCTTTCAGTGTCCAGTAATGGGGTAGGAAAATTGACCAATTTCTACCCACCTATACATACATGATGGAAACATAAATAACTGCAATATATATATATATATATATATATATATATATATATATATATATATATATATATAAATGGATCTGTGGTGGATTTCTTTTAGCTGACATTTCTGGAACCCAGTAGTATATGCACATGTCTGTGTCTTGTACTATATGTGTCCAGTCTTCTGTGTATTCAACCAAGATGGCTGTCATAAAAGTATAATAAATACTACGTATAAAGAATATGTACACACACATGTGTATTTGAGTGTGAAATTCTCATATAGTCTATTCTTTATATATATATATATATATAGGCTAATATTTCAGTGAGACCACTTGTTCTCATGAAACCGTGAGACCCACATGAATATATATAATCTACTATATGAATGCATACAAACTACTCCTGAGTGTGCATCCATGTTGGGTATCACGGAAAGAGATAGTCTCATTTGATTATTACTATATATATATATATATATATATATATATATATATATATATATAAAATTATGGAACCTCAACTTCATCGAACTATATTCCGAACCTCATGAGCTAGTTCAACGGCACATGAGGAGATAAGTCGAGTCTGTTAAGATTCAAGAATGTACCAAGTTGTATTTTTGTATGTGTTATGTTAAAAAGTTGTGTTAGATATGTTTTTGAGTAAGGGTCAAATTTGTAGTTGTGATTCAAGTTAAATTTGAATTAGTCTCATAGTGATAAAGATTAAATGTTGTATGAAAAAAAAATAGAGCATATATTTTAGTCATATCTAGTGATTGATAAGAGAAGAAAAAAATATGAATTTTTACTCAAATTGGTCTATCTCAATTTTTTAAAACTGTAATGGCACAAGAATAAAAGATACCAACGAGTATGTTTGCCCCTATATATGGGGAATTTTTACCATGATAAATAATATCGATATCTTTTATACCATGTATAAACATGTATGTTATACAAATTGTACCAGGTACTGTCAATACTAATTTTCACAGAACCCTTGTAATCGGATAGACCATGCATGATTACGTCATGTTTAGTACAAAAAATATTAATGTTGATTATTGATCAACATGTTAACCCTATATATATTCAACTATGATTTAAATTTCTAGAAAACTTAATTGATCAAGTGACCAACAATATATATTCAACTATGATTTAAATTTCTAGAAAACTTACTTGGTCAAGTGACCAACTAACTATATTTCATTTTCTAGACTGTGATTTTAACTCCCAACGACATGATTGAGAATGACAATCTCATCTCCATCCCATGCTTGCTTGCAAGGAAATGCAAAGGAATTCAACCATTCTATAGGGTTGAATACAAGGAGAATGAGCAAAGCTTTTGTAGTCATGGTCCAATGGCCCCCCATCTCACCATGTATTAACTATTAATCCTTAGCTTTTACCAAATTCGGTACTACATCATAACATGACATTTGACTTTTTTTTTTCTCATTTAAAATATTGTATGATAACACTTAAAAAAAAAAAACCATAATAAGGGACAAAACAAATAAATAATGTTAAATGAGGATATTGACTTTTTGTTTGGAGTTAATTATTAGAATAATCCATTAACCATTAACATTTATCAATTTTCATCTTTAGTTTTTAATTGGACCATTAATGGCCATTTTACTATTATCATTTACCAATTTTTATCTTCGACTTTTGATTTGATCATAAATGACCACTATTAATTTTGTTCCAAATTTGATCGTCCAGTTAAAAATTCATTTAGTAAACATTAAATTTAAGGATAATAATATAAATGCTGCTTGGAGGTGGTAGGACAACCACAACCAAGTTGGTTAAACAGTTAGTTTAATAACCACAAAATTTCATGTTTGACTCTTTGTAAGAGTTGTTTATTAGCCTTCTTAGTTTGGATCACACTTGTGTAAAACAATTTCACATAAGTTTTTGCCTCTTAATTTGGACCAATTAATTATAGACAATATAAACTGATTTACCTTATTATTATTGTCCTTTATTAGAGTCACAATATGAGTTTCACTTAGAACATATTTTTTTTTTAATAGCAATTATGGGATGAGATGCTCAAGTAACAATATAAGTGTATACAGAGTGCAAACCATAATTTACAACATCAATATGACAAGTAACTAGTTAAATAGGAAATAATTTGACAATTTAAAAGTCACTTTCATAATTTTAATTAAAATATTCTAAATATATATTGCATTTAATTTGCACCATATAATTTTATTTTATTTAAAAGTCAATGACTATTTTGTTTGAATGTACAATTAAACATTTGTTTAATTATCGTATTACTTGAACCAAGGTTGGCATAAGACGTGACGACCGCACTTCTCATATTGCGTGAACATACTAGGAAAATTTTTAAATATTTATACTATTATAAAAAATTGTCCGGATGGTCGAGCAAGTAAAACATAATTGTTGTATCTGAAAGACACAAATTTAAATTAAGTTTAAACAATGCACACCCTCAAATAGTGACCGCCAGTTTTTCTTCGTTTTCCTAAAAACATTTAAAAAGAATATTTTTTATTTACAAGAAAGCCTGTAACCATTACTCGATGGTGTGCTCTGGATAAAGTTCGTCTTGTGCCATTAGTCTATACAATATCACAGGAAGTAAACCAGTTTATGTTGTCCATAGTTGACGGATAGGAGCTAAACCACTTTAAGTTGATCAATAATTGACAAACTCAAATTAAGAAAATCAATAAACAGCTTCTACGAAGAATCATTATGGTTACCTAGTTAATACTTGAGAAAAGTTATTTTATTGATTAAAAGAAAGAAAGAAAAAAAAAAAAAAAAAAAAAAAAAAAAAAAAAAAAAAAAAAAAAAACCTTTCGATCATAGGTGAGGACGTGCACTCAATTATATTGATGCATTACCACATAAGTTTTAGAATTACCACTAGCTATTTTATTATTGATTGTTAACAGGTAGGTAAGCCATAACTCAATAAGCAATATTTTAATTTTTTATCTTATAATTTCTTTTTTAAATGTATTAAAGTCTCGCATCATATGATCGAATTATATATTAAAGTGGGTTAATTTAACAAGAAAATGTTAGTACTCAAAAAAAAAAAAACAAGAAAATGTAATTATTACAAGTAAAATCTTATGACCTTCAAATAAATTTGAATCTCTTACAAAATTAATTATCTTATACTTACGAATAAATCGCGAATGATAGTACCAATATACGCAACAGTGGCATCCCTCTCAATGGTAAGATATAAGCATATATTTTTAGTTAATCATTTAAAAAAAATAAAATTTAAGGTCTCATGTCGTCCAAATCAATATCGTCTACTGATTTTTCTCGTTACCCAACAAATAATAATAATAAAAATAATAGTTAATTGAATAAAATCCAATTGGAGCACATCAAATAGGGGGACTCAGCAATATTTGTCCAACACCCAAAATAAAAAATGGACATGAATATCACCATCAATGAGTGATTGGGCAGCACTAGCCGCCGTGTATTTGAGCATTTGCGCGTGACGATGGGAGGAGCTAGGCCACTACTTCACCGGAAAAATATATATATCTACACACACATACACATATATATAATCATTCAAAATAACAATAATTTCCCTCAATTTCTTTTGTCAAACTTACTATTATTATGAATTATATTTACTCGAGAAGCACCACTAGATTCTACGGCTTTTTAGAGCACTTAGGTCAAATTATAGAAACTGTTTTTCCTTTTCCAAATCTAGTAAATTCTTTATATAATCATAATGGTTATCACTATATGGCTATTTGGTTGGAGGGATAATGGTGATCCAATCTTGATTATCTTGTGTATAATTTTTAAAATTGGTCGGTAAAAAAATATTTCAGATTGGTTTTAAACCAATCAGAAAGGATCAAAGCAAAATAAGAGAAATTTTTATCGGATTCAAATAATTACGCGTTTTATTTAATAGTCAAGTTAAAAGTAGGAACTGTTTCAGTAGTTTAGTTTATTTTGGCTCGCTATAATGATTTAGTTAATTTTTAGCTTATAGGAATAAATGCCTATGGGCTAAAGGACTATGGCATCACTGATCACTCTATCAAGAATTGTTCTCCATAAGAATTGAATCCTGATTTTAAAGTTTCAAATTTTATCAACTTAACAAAGCTACTTTCATCCGTAATAAACATTTAATTTTTACACAATATGGAAAAGTACTTATACATACGCATAATTTAGGGGGGTGTATTCAATCATGACTTTTATAGAATTTTAACGACTTTTATCAACTTTAAAAGTTTGGTGGTATTCAATTTAGACTTTTAAAAACTCTTTAAAAGTCTACCGGTATTGGATCCAGACTTTTCAAAACTCTTTAAAAGTATACTGGTATTCGATTCAGACTTTTATAGAGTTTTTAAAAGTCTACTGGTATTCAAAAAGTTATTAACTTTCATAGATTCCATCAGAATAGGATTTTTGTAAACTTTTTCTTCATTAATATAAATAGATGAAATCCAGCCCTCCAACCCAAAACTTTTGAACATTCTCTATTGACTTTGTTTTCTTCTATTAAAACCTGACAAACTTTTTATTAATTTTACGGTAGTTTCAAACCTTTCATAAATACTCACATACTTTACTACGAAAATTATTTTTTTTAATATTCAGTGAAAAATAATTGTTGCGATAAAAAAAAATAATAATAATAATAAATAAATGATGCGATCGCAGCAAAAAAAAAAAATTTGCTGCGATCGCAGCAAAAAAAAAATTTGCTGCAATCGCAGCAGGTTGCTATGCTGCTGTTCGCAGCAAATTTTGCTGCGAACAGCAACAACAACATAAATATTTTTTTTTGTTTCTTTTAATTTACATATATAGTATTACAATTGTATAATTTATATTTTATAATATTTATAATATTTATTTAATTAATATAATTTTATATAATTGTATGATAATTAATTATTAATATGTATTTGTGTTAAGTTGAATTTTTTGAGAGATTCTATTTATTTTATAGTAATTATAAATGAGAGATTTTCATCAAGAAAACTATAAATAATGTATTAATAGAAGATTGAATGTTTGTACGGGTGTATTCAATTTAGATTTTTAATGACTTTTGTTGAATTTTTAATATGAAAGAGTTTTTAAAAGTATATAAATGTTTGTCCTATGGATATTTATAAACTCTTACAAAGTTGATAAAAATTTTAAAAATTCTAGGAAAATCTACAAAAACTCTACAAAAGTCAATTAAAATCATCACTTTAAAAGTATTTGAAAGTTTTTAAAAGTCTTGATTGAATACACCCCCCTTAATTTGGTGCCCCGAGTACAACCACGGACTTTATTTAATTTTTTTTAAAAATATGATTATATCAAATATTATCTGCAAATATACTCTACATAATTATTATCAACACCAATACCGATCATGAAAAAATCCATATTTGTAAATGGATGTTTTCATAGACAAATTGGGGAATACAAAAATGGATTCTTACATAATCAAAACCCTCTAATTGATCACCAAATCTCAATCCTCCATTAAAATAAAATCCACTCACCTCCACCAATTCTTCATCAGTATCACAGAGTATGTCCACTACTTATAATTTTCCCTTTTTTTTTTGTGGCGAAAAAAACTCACAGCTATTATTTGAGGTACACGTTGAGCAAACCTCGTTTTTGTGTAATAATCCGCAAACTGCACAAGAGATGTAACTGCACTAGGAAAATCTTATAATCTCTATAGTGGACTCCACCGAAAGAGTGTTGACAAGAATCAAATATGTGACCTTCTAATCTAGTCAGCTCACTACTTATAACTTTCATTTTTTTAACAATTAAAAAAAAAAAAAGAAAAAAAAAAAAGAGACACAAACACAATCCTAGTCTCAAAGGTTATCAACACTCTTTAGACATGTATGTATGCAAGTACAGATAATGCCATTAACCGAGGCAATCCGATCTATGAATGCGATTCCCACATCAAATCGCATTTTTGTGTTTGGTCTTTTTTTTTTTTTTTTTTGGTTTAGTATAGCCCAGAATTTATATCTTCTGACTAATTCCTTTGTTGGATTGTAGGAATCTCTATTAAGTAAAATAGCTGGTCTGAAAATTTAAAATCGTTTCATACCCAAAGTCAAGGATCGAATCCAATCTTTGGTTAAGAATGGATTTTGGTCTCTGTAGTTCCTCGAATTCCTCATGTCTCAATTATTGATTTTTTTTAATATATTATTAAAAGTAATTGTAAAAAATTCCTAATCATCAAACACAGTAATTTTTATTTTTATTTTTATTTTATGTTGGAAATAACCTTTTCAAATATTTTGGAGATCCAGAAAATTCTTACAGTTGAAAGTGGATGAAATTGTTACATCTGAGCTAGAATCTCCCCTATCAAACATGGGATATGACACCAACAATGCAGACATTAATTAATCCTAGAATTGTTCAATCCCTTCATCATGAGTTAAAACCATATAAAAAAATCTCATCCCTGCATAGATTATTCCAACCAAATGGCTCCTGAGTGGGGGAACAGCCGGATTAGGATTAACTATACCAACCCAATGCCATTTCTGTTCAAACCAAACATGGGATAAAACCAACCCAGAATAGCAGTATACCAACAGGAAGCTACCAAACACTGCAATAGCCCTGTAAACCCAGAATCAATATGGAATAGAATATAACATTAAGGTCTGGTTTTTCCACTTTTTTTGTGGGGATACAAAAAGAACTGTGGCAAATCCTGCCTCTTCACCCCTTTCTGTTTTTCATTTTTGGGAAGAAACAGGAATTGCCATTTTTTTTTTTTCTGGTAAACAGGGATACAACATGGAAAAAATGTTTTGGAGTCAACAGCACAATGGCCCCCCGAAGCATTTGAGATGGACGAAAGTGCGTTTCTCCATCCCACTCCACGTTCGGGCTCATCATTATGGTGGGCCGAATTCCAAACTCAACGCCGCTTCAGAATCAGCCATTACAACAGATTCCTACGCAGGAAACGAGCACTTCGTTTGATTGGGGCGTCGTGGAGATGCTGCATGCTAGACTTGATCTGCAACAACCAAGAACGGTTAGTTGCAACACTTACTCAAGCCAGATACCATCAACAGGAGCGGAGAAACGAGATAAACATAGCAGTAATAGTCTAAATGTTAGGAAACAGAAAGAAGTGGAGAAAAAAAGCGGGGAGAATAGGAACAAACGAAAGAAATGACAACAACAAAAAAGAGAAGAAAATAGTAATAATGAAAAAGAAACAGAAACGACGAGATTGTTAGCAGTAGCATTGCTGAATTCAGCTACAAAGGTGGGTGGTGGACCAGTGGTGAATGGCCATCCAGATATAAGGCACATTCTCGTAGTTCCCACTTTGGCCCTCCAGATTCCATTTTATTAACACACTGAAAATTCATTTCTCGGGACTAAAATAGGCTAAAAGTTTGATGTCGGGAACCTAAGTAAAAAGGCTAATAGTCATAGTACACAGATGTTCCCACGAGTATATATATATATATATATATATATATATATATATATATATATATATAGCCTGCTAACTCGAAACGTAAAACCGTTCTGAAGGATGAAAATACACGAAAAAATAATAGGACTCACCGCTTGATTGATCATTGTGTACAAAGAAACTTGCAGCAACGATGAGATAGCACAGGATAAGCATCAAACCTTTAAAGTAGTTTGACGTCCCTTCCTGCATCAAATAAAGAAAACGCCACCAGTAACATACCCGCGCTACTTCTGTATCTAATAAAAAGATAAGACGGGAAGTCTTAGTTTGGTAGGAGGGAGAAAGAAACCGAACCTGCAGCATAAACGCCACCACTAGAACCGCAATAAAAAGTGTAGCAGTCTCGAATAGTTGGAAATTCAAGTCCATATCCTTTCCCATGAACCATCCAACAACTACGCAAAACGGGACCTGCATTTTCACCGGGATATGTTTTTGAATACTACTGACTCTATTACAATGCAGTATCTGTTCATAACTACTTTTCTCAACTTCACCGGGATATGTTATGCTTCATTAGTTCATTTGTATAACGGTGTGCTCAAAAAACACACGGAAACATAGGCAATCTTCTATTAATTTCCCGTTAAACCACCCGAAACGATTTTTTGTTTATGGCGTTAAAGTATAATAGAATGCTCACGTGATTGTACTATATATATCTACTAATGGCAATCCAGAACTAGATAACCGTCTACTAAAATGGATTTTAAGGTCTTACCAGAAACATCGATATCTGAGTAGACGAACCAATTGCAACTCCAAGTGAGATGTCCTGCACAGATACATTTATTATTATTGATCTAAACGAAAACAAAAAGGCATTCTGATCCGCTTTTTTAAAGAACTCACAAGCTTGTCTTTCATCGCAAACATGATCGCACTTGCATGTTCCGCGGCATTCCCGACTATCGGAAGCAAGATGACACTTATAAAAGAAACAGGCATGTTCATTGACTCAGATGCTCCCTGAAAAAGTACGAGCAACGTGATAGAGTGAACTGAGAAAACAATTACCAGAAGAAACATTTCTAAACCAGAAGCACGTCACTAAAAGGAAATATTTGAATCGATCTCAATGAAAGATTAAGCTAGAATTTCTTTCTACATACAAAGCTTATCCTTCTCGAGATGGATGCATCAACTAAGAAATCTAAGGGTTGTTACATAACGTCTCAGGAAGAAATTTTGGCATTAAAAGTAAGGAACCGAAGTGAAATGCGTGTATAAGCATGATGTTAAACCAAGAAGCTTTAAGAACTTAGTAATTTATCTGAATGGAAACAGAAGGATTCATCTTCCCGGACCAAAATTATAGCCACTCCTAGAAGTAAAGAACAAACTGCAGAAGAACGCGTTTTACCTCTATGGCATCAACAAGATACCCGGATAAAACAGAAATCCATAGCGTCAAAATCGCAAGCCAACCAATAGCTTCCCATTGCTGTATCTCAGGGATCTCTTCTTCATCAGAATCTTCGGCATTATTTTCTCCCACCTGTACATATTGTCTTAGTAATATAAATAATTAAGATAATAACGCCTTGAGATTAAATACAATGTAAACCAACTGTTTCAACTCATGAAGAACTGTTTACGATGTGCGTGGCAATATGGCAATATGGTAAAACACTCAACTAGAAAAGTACATATATGTATCCACAAAAACATTAAAAAATAAAAATTAGAAAAGCACAATGATCATAAGATCAAAGCATATGTGCATGACAAAAATGATCGGAAAATACCCTGAAGAGATGTTTAGCCACACAAGAACGAGAAAGCGAAACACAAAAAAGGTTAAGTACAAGTATTCACCTCGTCAGTTGGACCGGACAGATTGCTTTCACTCCTGAGCTGAAAGAACAGATAGCTGGCATATGCCACTAGCATTACGCAACTGCTAAATCTCGAGAGAGCTAACTCAGACTTCCCAAAGTGCACCTCTGTGTGGGTGAAGTGAAGCACCGTGGGAAAGACTAAGCCCATGACTGCCATCAATAGTAATCCCGAGCTCACAAGAGCAGTAGACTGCAATGTATATTATGCCTTCTATGTAAGGTCGCAAAGGGAAATTGGCAAAATTGCCCGACAAACTTGACACAGAAACAGAAATATGGTAAAAAGGGAAAGCATTGAGTTCACAAAGGCACGGTTAGATCATCGACCTTGTTGAAAACCTGGACTTTGTGGTAATGAACAATCCCACCACAGAAGAAGGCACATCCAAGCACTAGTAGCATATTCGACAGAATAGAACCCAGCAACGATTGTTTAACAACCCTCATCATTCCATTCTTCAACGCAAACAATGAAATTATCAATTCAGTTGCATTTCCAAAAGTAGCATTTAGAAGGCCCCCAACTGTACATCAAAAAATTGAATATCTAAGTATAATACACAGAAACAGCTCCACAAAAGGAGCTCGGGGTTTATCCTACCGACTCTTCACAGGCCTACCCAGGCCAAAAGAATCATATATTTGCATCATGTCTACCTAAATAATCTGAAAATGTGCCAGAAACAATACCTGTTGGTCCTGTATACAATGCGAGTTGCCTGCAGCATTTGAGTCAAAGCAATCAACAACATAGAAAAATGAAAAACGAAATCTTATAAAAAAAATACTCCGTATAAGGTATTAGTAACTTACTCGGTAGCATAACCCAAACGCTCAGCCAAAGGTGTAATGCCCAGTAAACTAAAGAAAAAGACCCAAGCCTGCAACATAAAAGAATACCACAAACAGTATAACATCAACCACACGATCACAATTTGGCATGTCATTTTCCATCCAAAAGCTAATCGCAATATCTCGATTAAACCAGTAACTCAGTAAGTAAAAATCCTTACATGTTTCCCCGTGACATAGTGCAGCAAAATTGCCAGGGGCCCAAAAGGAAGCAACACATTGATCTTCGCCTTGATGATTACAATGTATATACTCCTGAGAATGCTGATACGATGCATCTTCTTTATGAACCTCAACGACGAAGAACTTCTAGGCGATCCAACGTGATTATGAGATGTTTCATAATGCAAGGTCTCCATTTTACTCCTTGCCGGAGACGAGCTAAAAGGGATCTCTTCATCACATTCAATATCAATCTTTTCCTCAGTACGTCCCATCTTAAAACTTCCCATCTCAACAATGCATATAATGTCCAGAAAGCACAGAACCTTGATTCTATACTTCTATATCATTACACAATAAGCCCTCCTTTAAGAGATAGAGATAAAACACTCCCCTTTGTAGTGTTAAATCTGCTAACTTCAATCTATTGAATCTAGTCACGATGTCCAAACATAAAGCTTATCAGAACCGCTGCAACCAACCCAAAGAATCGAAGTTACTAAAACAGTCAACCGACAACCTTATCATCGTCAAATGACTCAGAAACTTCCACCAAATCAGCAAAATTTTACGGAGATTTACACATTGAAACAACAATATCATCCTTGAAAACTCAAGAAACTAACAAAAAATGGTTAATGGGAACTGCAACCGATTCAACTACGAGTCAAAACTAGTCAGGGAAGATCAATTTGAGCAGAATTAGCACAATAAAATCATATTAAACCAAAAAAAAATTAAAAAAAGATTGAATTTTTACCAGGCAAATGAGAATACTCAACTGACCCACTGGTTTGGATTATTCAAGCAGCAGCATGTGAGCGAAATTAATACCAAAAATTTTATGCCCACACCATTCTAGTTCATATACACTGTATGTATGTATAGAAAGATGGAAAATTCAGAGAGTGGAGGCGGCAAGGAAGACAAAGGAAGCTTCTTTGAAGTAGCGCAAGATGTTTGATTTTGATTTTTGCAATCTCAACAGAGCATTAAGAATTGAAAAAAAGTTGAGGAAGTGGCCAGGTGGGATATGGCCTGACAATACTAAACAAATCACCGCCACTGCACGATTACTGATTACAGTTACCTAATTTTTAAGTTCTTGAACGGTGGGGATCCATGCTCCCATATGAAGTAACGTCCATAAACATGTTTCGTTAAAAGTTCAATTTTTTTTAATGGTATGATAATTAAGTCTGAGCAGTCCTACCAGTCTAGCATTGTATGATTTGTATGAACAAATATAAAAGCATGGAGTTTATGTGTTACTTATACTTGTGTGGTATGTCACAATAGGTCATGTGATGATGTGTTTTTAATGTTCTTTTTGTTTTGATTGGTTCTTTTTTAATTGTTGACATTTGCAAATACCATATCCCTCCCCCGTTGAGGTCGAAGATGAGGACCTTAATGAGGTCAAATATCATCATCCTTCTATAGTTATGAATATCTAGATTTGAAATTGTAATGAAGGTCTTCATCTTTCATGGCAATAGGTGTGGATCTTCTATCCACGTCAAAGTCCAAATTCCATAGTCACAGACAAGGACTTCATCTACGTTTTATACTACAACCATCATTGAAAAATTAAAGGGAAAATGTTCAAATTAAACTATCGCCGTCTACCAGAGAAGCCATATGGGAACTATTCACGTTCTTCATGGAAGGCGACCAAGTGGTAGCTCCATCGGGGAAGGTGGCTAGTTGGTTGCCTTCTCCAGCAAAAGGAGACCAACTGGTCGCCTTCGCCGGTAGACAACAACGGTTCGGCCGTCACCGTCTGTCGAATTATCGTCGGAGATGGATAAAATTGAGGCGGAATATAATCCTAATGACTTGTAATATTAGACTTTATCACCTAAAAATAACATGTTAAAGGGTGTAATTGCACTTTTTAAAAGTTTAGGAGGCTAATTGACTTTTCAGGTAAAATTTAGAGGCTTATTTGACCAATTTTTCAAAATTAAATAACCGTTTAAATTAAAGTTTAGGAGGCGCCAGCTACCAAGTGTTTTAAATCTCAATCATGAAGCCTAACTTTTTTAGCTTAATTATCGATCAACCACTTTATTAAGCTACTAATTCTAACATCACACCGACCTCTCTACAAACCCAAGCAAAAATATACCCCTCCCAAAAAAAAAAAAAAAAACAAAAAAAACAACCATATTTATCCACGTTAGATAGAATTTTCATGTAAAGCATCATGGCAGCAAAATATTTGAACTAAAGCTTGAAATGAAATCTAAGATAAACACAAAGGTACATCAAAGTCAAAATCTTGAACATGATATTTCACATGTTTTGTCTCTCTACAGCCCAAAGTGAAAAATAGTACTTGGGCTGTCCGCCTGTCCCGTATTCATTTACTCAATCTGATTAATTAAATTTCTATATATTAATTAATTAATATAGTTATATTAGCAAACAAAATTTACATGTTAAAATTGTTATTAATAAACTCAAAATTATAACTTTCAAATTTATGAAAGAAATAAAAAATCAAAGAAGAAAGTAGTTTGAACAGCTAAATGTGTATTGTGAGGTAGATAAGAGATGGAAGAATCAATTATTTGATGGGAAAGGAAAAAGAAAGACAATAGTTAGTTGAGACTTTTCATAAATAGATAAAACAATATAGGTCCAGAAATAATGTTTTTTTTTTTCGATATCTTTTATCGTTTCTATAAATAGAAAGAATCGATATACGTTAGTAATTAAAAGAAAGAAATATTGAAAACTCTTATCCTTGTGTTTTCACTTGTTTCCCCTTGGTCTTTAGTAGTCAAAGAGGACATCATCAAATGTGTTTTGAACACACCTAATAAAACTTGTAATTCATGCTTATACAGAGCAAAATAGAGTTGCTAATCAATTTATAAATTGTTCGATTTGACATGTTTTGATTTGGTGACGTTTGTAACAGTTAATCTTGTATAAGATCGTTTCTACCACAAGTTTCTGTACTTTCTATAAATCGAATAGAGAATGGGAATAATTAGATTCAGATATATTAACACAGAAAAAAGAATATAACTTATCATCAAACACGAAACCGTGAAACCGATGGCGAAGCAAAAACTCATCTTCAAAAGAGTGGGGAATGATATCTAGGATCTGGGTATAGTATCTACTTTACATAAAATACATCTCATATCAGATTTGAACAAGAAAACATAATCTTAGCATTCAACTCCACCCATATAATAGTCTCTTTGGACCAATAAAAGTAGCCCAAAAAATTTTCTTTCCTTCTGGCGAATCAGTATATTCTGCTGCTTTATTTATTCCGCCATTTTTAAGATCCCCGTGGAGAAAAAATAGTATTTGTTTCGCTATCAGGTAAGCAGAGAGGGGTTAGAGGATAACAATCATCACAGAAGAAAGAAATTGACAACTGTTGTCTCTTAGTTGTTGAGTCTCCACTCGTAGTACCATGTTGTTTTCTTTGTGTGTTTTTTAAGGTTTAATCAGCTTGTAAACTACGCGGTTACTGCTCTACTTGTTTATCTTCAATTCTGGGAATCAGTCAAAACTCTGAAGACTGTGTTTGCCCTTTGTTTTGGTTTTGACTCGGCCATGGCCACTGCCACAGCTTTGAACGAGCCAAAACCAGAGAGAATGAGAAAACGGATATATTCTGTTTTAACTAAAAGTCTTGCGAAGGCTGAATAGGTTTTTTTTTTTTTTTTTTTTTAAATGAGCCAAAACCAACTTAGTTTGTTCATAGCTGGCGAGCACAGGTTGAGGTTCGGCCTCAATGAGAAAAGAAAATGGAGCACTTAACAACCCAAGGATTTCCAGTTAGTATCATTCGAGGTCTGGAGAAAGCTGCAATCAAAAGGATTTCCAGTCAGTAAGTCAACGGAAGTCGAACTTGTAACATTGTGTTTGCATAGTCAACCTGACCAATTTGACAGGAGATGCGAACTGGGAATGGGGTATTATTCTTTGACTAATAGTTGAGATGAAACGTATGGTTCGATTTGAAGGTAAGAAATTGAAGAGGGTGGCTTTGTGTTTGATTGTTCAATCATGCAAAACTAGGTTGAGCCAAGAACAGGGAAAAGTGCTCCACTTTAATCATGGCATGTTTAACTTACCTGGCAAGACAGCTTCAGAAATTTCAAGAATCACCCACCATATATATATATATATATATCCCATGTCTGCAACCTTTGACATCAAATGAACAATTGTGTGCATGCAGCAGAATCACATGACTATTCACAATGATGTGTTGCCCTTCTTCCCCACATTGCACATGAAGAAAACAGATTCTTGTCATCCATGACAGAATCTCAGGTATACATTCATTCATCCACACCACAGCAAATTCTCCGGTCTCCACCCTAAATAGCACGTTCTCATGATTCTTCGACGCCTAAGCTTAGGCTATGGTAATGCGCTAAATACCAACTCCTATGAATCCTAGTAGGTAGGAAGAGCCATTGGGAAAACAGAACAGAGGGGAGGGGGGAGGGGGAAGACAGCATGGAAAAGGAAAAAAGATGAAAGCATGCCTCGCAGGGCTAGCTCAAGTGGTCGACCACCTGAACTAAAATCAGCACTCCAGCATCAGGGTAGGGGTGGGGTTCTAAGGACTTAGAATTAGTCTGGCATAAGTTGGAAACCTAATTTATCAACCAAAAAATAAAATAAAATTGAAAAACACATAACACTATGCAAGTCCCTATTCACACATGTTTTACTCATAGTTTCACCTTTTTCAGTATTTGGTATGTCCCTCCTTTTTCTACTTACTATTACCACACAATTCTTTTCCTTTGGGAGATGTAAAAGCTTCCCCCATATTAGCATACAAGATCTTCTGAAAAATTCAACCAAATCTATCTCACTCAGAACTTTGCCCTAGCTAATTACAAGGCTATGAAAGCTTTAGCCCCACACACACTTGGTTGGGCATTCCACATATAGCAAAAGCAATGCTAAATAAGCAGATAGTCCAACAAACACATACAACAAGAGGGTATTCAGGAAAAGAGAAGGAAATGTGCAAACTTTCCTTTTTGCTAAGATATTATACAGTGAATGCAACCTTATCAAATTAAAGCATAGATGATGAGTTCAGCAAATTATAAAGACTGGATTTTTATGGCAAAAAGTTGCAGTAAAGAAGGTTCAGAGGAAATTTAAGCAAATTATGGTAAAAGATTGAGACAGATTTTCCATTTTCCTTCTTTCTTGATGACAATGTAAAATGGGGGATAGGGTTTGAGTCTAAACATGAACCTGTGAATCCCCCAAAGGCTCAAAGATTGCTTTTTTTCTTGATGGGAAAAGCAAGGATGAGGAGCAGAACACATCACATGGCGTAATAATCAATTCCATAAAAATTATATAGTACAGAAATAAACCCAGAAATATTGAAAAAGACAGTGGAAAATTTCGAAACCCTAGAAAGATCAAGAAGAAAAATGCGGGCGTGGAGGAGGAAGCAATTGGTATGATGGCTGAGGAACCTGTGTTGGGATGGCCAGATTATTGCCGCCGGCGCCGGGGCAGTGCTGCAGGATGAAAGGGTGGCGGAGAAGTTGCGCCGCCGTCCACCGCCGCGCCGGATCCCTCTGCAAACAGCAAGCAATAAAGTTCCTGAAATCCCTAGACGCCGTGGGCGGCGCCTCCGGCGGGTCGGACATACAAATGGCGCACATAAGGGTAGCCCAATCGCCTTGCCGGCCGCCGTTGAACGGAAATCTCCCGAGGTAAAATTCCAAGATGCTTACCCCGAGGCTCCATATATCGCCGGCGTAGCCATTGTACTGACCGTGATTCAGATCGGAGTTGATCCTCTCGGGGCTCATATAGGCAATCGTCCCCACCGAGGAATTGCAATCCATAGTGGCGGCGAGGATTCTAGAAACTCCGAAATCGGCAATCTTCACCATACGCTGACAATTGATGAGGAGATTCGAGGGTTTGATGTCCCGGTGAACAATCTTGCGGCGGTGGAGATAATAAAGCCCGGCGAGAATCTGGCGCGTGAGATCCGCTAAAGAGGGCTCGTGGGCGATGTGGGTCCCTTCTAAAGAGCCCTTGTCCATAAACTCCAACAGAACCTGGATTTCGCCGTTGTGATCCGACATGTCGTGGCATTTCACGATGTTCGGGTTGCTGACGTCACGGAGGATCTCGATCTCCCGGCACATCTGGAGCCGCACGGAGTCCTCGTGGTGGCCGTGGATCACTTTCAGGGCGTATAACCGCCCGCTGGGGCGGTGGAGCACCTTGTACACCGTGCCGCCGCTCCCGCTCCCGATGCGGTTGATGCGCTCCAGCTCCGAGAACTTCAGCGGCGGCGCCGAGCTCGGCGGCAGCGGGAGCGGGACGGCTAATTTCGGGTCCCTCTGCGGGAGCGGCAGCGTCAAGTCAGGTCTCCGCCGCTGACGGCTGCGCTCCGCCGCCTGCGCTTGCGGTTGAGCCGGCCTCATGATTATTGATTCTTCTACTTTCTCTCTCAAGATTCCACCTTTCCAATACCCTTTCCCACGATGAATTCTGGGTATCACTCAAAATTCAATCCCCTATCAAAAATCAAAGAGGAGAAGAAGAAGAAATTGAAGATTATCTATTCACTAGAAATGATAGAGAGGAAAAAGAATCCATAGCAGAGAAATCAGTCATCACAGAGAGAGAGAAAGAGAGAGAAGGTTCTTGGAAGAGGAGAATGAGAATGAAAGAACGAGAGAGAGAAAATGAGAGGTGGAAGATTTCCAGATTTTAGTGAGAGAAAGTAGAAGAAGCAGGAGAGAGAGAATTAGAGAAAGGCAGAGATGTATGTATCGTGTGTGTATATGTGCGTTTTGTGGGTCCGGGCGGGTTGTCTGAACCGGGGCGGGTAAATGCTATTGACAAGCACGGTTTTGCTATCGGCACTCCCCCCCCCCCCCCCTCTTCTTCCATGTGTTTGAAATGACCTAATCGCCCCTCATGATCCTTACCTTTTGGGAAAACGACCATACATAAAACAATGTACATAACATGTATGTTTATTGGGCGGAGTTGATTCATACAAGTATTAAGGAAATAGAAATTCTATACAAAATTCCATACAAGATTACAACCCCCTTTAATGAGAGTGGATGACGATACATGTGGACTTTGTGCATATGCTTCTTCATGCTGGATGATGATGTATGTAGATTTTATACAGATGCGTTTACACGTTTTTAGTTCTTTAGTAAGTGATATCTAAGTATTCTTAACGTTTGATTTTATTGATGTATCAAAAAGAGCAATAAAATGAGGCTTAAAACTAGCAATGAGGGATGGTAGTTGGTGTGAAGCAAATTAAAAATTCAGCTCAAGTGAGTAGCATAGCTAGAATTGTGAAAACAATGCAACACAATGAGTTTTTTTTTTTTTTTTCAAGCGAAGTACATTAGTTCTTTCTCATTTGATCTATATATACATAGAGCATGTAATGTAACTTCTAAGGTACAAGTCGTTTAGGATAAAGATAGCCAATGGCCTCAGAGTTGATAGGAATAACTCAATTACCCACCTCAATGAGGGAGGGAATGGAGATGGAAAACATGAATTATTTTATAATTTTCATTGAGTTCAAAGATAGAGAAGATGAACACCCTACAGACCTGACTACGCTCCAAATACCTATCCCTAGTGAAATTTTGTTGGGGATTGATCCTCGCCCCCACATTATTCTCTGTGAGTGTAGATGTGGGGAAAATATATTCCACAGATGTAAGGATGAAGACAAGGGAGGGATCATAGTGAGAATCATAATCGGGGGCAAGCAATATACCCCTAGCATATTCTCTGCCCCTTGAGGCCTTGGCCATCCCTAAGTCATAACAATATCTCATATGAGATGCGTAATGGAAACACTAATCATGATGTCGGTGTTTAATAATGTACCCTTATCCATTTGACTATTTTTCACGGATCTCGTCCAATTTTGTTGCAAAGATTTCAATCCCTACAAATTTAGACTTTTCATATTAGGCTCGGATTGTTACCGACTTAAGAGTTGTGAGCATGTGAATTGCAACAATTTAGTCAAAACCATTATTTTATCTACCGAACTATGTAAATCATTCAGTTATTTATAACCCTAACAATATTATAATAGGTAAATCTTGTCATTTTATATATCTAAAAATCATACTCACTCAATTCTATTTTATGTGTATGGTTTGGTTAATGAGATTTAAATTATTTTTAATTTAATTTTTCATAATGTTATGTTTAATTTTAGTATATAAAATTTATAAATTCATAAATTATATTAAAGATACTATTAAACACACAAAAATTAAATTAAATTTTAAAAATAATTTAAAATACTAAAGACAATAAGTAACGAAAATAGCTAAATTTAACCAATAAATACAAAACAAGACAGGTAAAATATGAAGATGGAATATAAAATAACAAAAATGAGCAGAAAGGGAGAGCAGCAAACAAACACAAAACGATAAAGAGAAAGGGAAGATAAAATTAGACGGTAGAAATGTAGGAATTGAAAGAGAAAATGGGTATTAGATGGGAGTGGGAATAGCAAAATGAAAGAGAAAACTATTGTTTTTTTTTTTTTTTCGTAAATTAATGTTACACTCATATATATCATCTAATCTAAAAACTAATAAGTATACCCTTCATTTATGTTTGTTTTTTCGTTTTTCCGTTACTTTTTTTTATATATATTATGTTATAAGAGTCGTACTATATATACAATATTTTAGACAAATATATTCATACCGTTATAACTTCCGTTATATTTTTTACTACTGTTACCATGTACATGTATCTATCATATATTTTCTTTCTTCTTCTTCTTCTTCAATAATATAATATATAATAACAATAATAATAATATACACATTATATCGGAGTTATATGTTAGTTATTTCATGATATTCTATGTTAGTTATTTCATGATATATGAATATCATGAAATAATTAACATAAAACTCCGATATAATGTGTATATATTATTATTATTATTACTATTATATGAATATTTAAAATCTAAATAAATTTAAGATTTTTTTGTAAAATGTAAACAAAAATATTATTAATTATTTTGCCAAAAAAATGGATATTATAACTGTCAACCATGGATAGACAAATATATAGTCAAGAGGTGCGAAAACGACACGTGGTGGAGAATAGTGGACTTTCAATTTTCATTTCCTTCGTTGAGGTTGAAATGTTTTTCATGGATTTCTTCAAAAAATTATTATTATTATTATGATTTTTATTTGAATAAGTCTACGGTACCTCACTGCATTAAGCGTAACTCAAAAAGTGTTAGCTGAAATTTTAAATGTATAGCGTACAATGCAAGAGTAATACCAATACTATGAAAGTGAGAAAAATCAATATTAATTTTTAAAAAATAAATTCAGCCAATTATTGGTTTGTAATTATTTTTTTTTTCAATTTTTTGATTAGTTACTGGTTAGTTAGGACTATTTTGATGATTAAGAATTCAATAAGCATTTAAATGTAGAATTGTGTGATTATCAATTTATGAAGTTAAAAAATAAAAAATATCAATTATTTTTACTGTTTTTTTTTTTTAAAGAGTATAATTCTCATGTATAAAGTCTTGCATTTGACTTTGTACGTGTGGGAAGCATCTTTCCATCTTCCTCTCTCAAACCAAAATTAAGAAGAGCAGCCACACCATTGTTGACCATTTCATCCTCTACTTCTCTCCATTGACTTTTTTGACTCCTCGCATTTACTTTTCACCAATTAATTACGTTGTACTATATATTAAGTATACAACACGTACTTTTTCCAGGACGATTATTTTTGTTTCATATGCTATATTCTTACCAAGACGAAATCAACATAATGTACCATGGATTCTTAAACATTTTGATTTTCTAGAAAACGCACAATGACTGCCCAAAGATACGTCTTGAGTAAAGTTTGCTTTTGTGAGATAGTTAACAATGGACCACAAAGAGTTAAACAAGTCTAGATTGTCTATAATTGACTGACTCAAATCGAGAAGTCTAATAGACTCAATTGTTCGAGCAATTCGACTGAGATTGCCCCTGAATTGTTAGATTATTGTCTAGCTCATAGTTGACGGGCTAAAACCGATGCCTAATAAGCCCTACTACATGACCAACTTGACTAAAGTTACCATTGAATTGTTAAATTATTGAAAAAACTCTTACAAATACTAAAAATGGAAGCATATACTTGAATCGTTTTCAGACATAACTCAATTGAGTTAATTACCGATTTGGTCCCTCGACTATTGGGATTTCACCACTTTGGTCCTCAGCAATTTTTCTTACCCAATTAAGTCCTCGACTTTGAAAAAATTAACCAATTTGGTCCTCCGTTTATTTTAGTGTTAAACAACCGTTAAATCAGGACCAAATTGGTGAAATCCCAATAGTCAAAGGACCATTTTGGTAATTAATTTTGACTGAAATGGTCCCTTGACTATAGTGAAATTACCAATTTGGTCCTGATTTAACGGATATCAAATGGTAAAAATAAACGGAGGACCAAATTGGTTAAGAGCTCCACTTTGCTGGTAGCCACAAAGTACATAATTGAATTCTTAGTTTTTGACTAAGGACATGTATAGAATTGTTGGTATGAATCCTCGGGGTTGAGGAAGCTACCCACTCTTATATGGCTTCCCCTAGGATAGGGCTGAGCACAATCCGAAATAAGGTCAGATATCCGACCGACCCGAGGCCCGAGATCAGGTGGGTATCCGGATCCGATATCTCTACCCAAACAGAATTGGTACAAATTACCGGGTTTTGTAATTCAATTTGGGGAGTGTATATTTCCATCCGACCCGCCCGAATACCCGATAAAGGGTTAGGGTTTTGCTATATGGCCTAGGATGTGCAGCCATTTTTGTCCTTGTTTCCACACACAAGGTTGGACTAGCAATGACAAAAGATCATAACTTGGGTTCACATGGCATTCACTAGCACCAAAAAGATTCAAGATTCATAAGGACAAAACACATTTTCACGTGTGTATGTAAATGTTACAGCACAAGAAATGTGTTTGGGGGGTGGGGGTGGGGGGTGATTTACAGTACTTGAACTCACAATACTGTGGCATGAACTTAGCATGATCTATGAGACCATGACAGCCTCATCAACAAATCTTGGACCGCGTTTCGAGCAAATATATATGCGTGAAATTTACGACGGGGAAGGAAATATGTTAAACCTGGACATGGACATTACATGCAGTTGTTTGATCTCCATTTTTCAGGTTCCAAGATAAGATCCATGGGATGAGACAGGGGGACCATAAGAGTATCTCCATTCCCCACAGGCCAAGCATCTTTCAGACTTGACACTGTTGTCCAAAGTACAAAACTTGCAAGACCAGACCTTTGTTGATTTCTCTGCTCCTTCTCGCTTTCCACAAGCTTCACATGTAACCGCTAAAGCCTGAAATGACAAGATGAACATATTAGGGCCGGTCCATGGTGAGGCAGGGATGGGTTGTAGTACTTAGAGTATAAAGAACATGTGATGCAAACCCCGGGATGGTTACCAAGGACCCAGCATCGGGTTCAAATCAACATGATTGAAGTGTGGTTATGTTAGGGGATGTAGTGGCAAAGACCTTGTAGTCTAGTGGCACCCGGTTTACACTCCCACAATCCCACATGGAAGGGAGTGGGTTTGAGCCTCAGTGGAGGCGAGTGTTGACTCTTTGTGCTTTAGTAGGTTGAGAAAGTAGCTATGAACAGATACTACATTGTAATCGAGTCAGTAGTACTCAAAAAAAAATTGAACAGGACTTACGGGATTTACTAAAGTACAGGCGCTACATTGCCATGTTCGTTTGGCATCTGTTGTCTCTTGGTTGGCTAAGGGTCTAAGAACTGAAGTTCGGGGGCCGTCTTTCTGTATTCCAGAACCCGAAGGAGTTTCAGAATTGGAGGATACTTTACCCTCCGGAGATTCAGAACCACACCACACATCATCAAGTAGCCTCCTTTCCGCAGCCATTGCAGCAGCCTGAATAGGGCTCAGAGCAGCCTTGATGCTATTATCACCGCCAAGACGTTTTGGTCCAGATGGCAACATTTCTCCGAGTCGTGATCTGTTTTCTGCAGCTGCCAGTGCCTTCTGCCTCAGTAATGGCAATGGAGGTTGACGAGAATATCCTCCCAATCGCCTTCCAGGGAGATCAAACCCTTGCCCTGTGCCTGTAATTCCTTTAGCCATGAGTTCTTCGCACTCCTGCAACGCAAAAAGAATAGTAAAAGTCTCTAAAAACCAAATCTACTGTATTATGAAAGACGAATATAATGCCATTTGCTTGACATTTTAGCTAAACCAATTATGGCACAATAAGAATATCAGAAAGACAAAGGGAAAAGAAGAATAGAAAACAAGAATATCATCAAGACTTCAAGCAGCTTCTGAAGTCCGAAGATCAAAGAAACTACTAACAAGTAACAACCTTTCTTATTTCATCCAAAAGGTTGTAGAAATCAGTATTATGAGGGCCATATTCGTTGTGACAGAGCTCGTGAAGCATTGTATGAAGAATTTGATTAAAAGGGAAGAAATCCAACTCATTATTAGGTCTGCGAAGTCTAAGCTTAACCTCTGCCCCTCCTCCTATGTTGAGCCCTAAAAGGGATGGGTTTGGAGGGCTGCGAATTGAAACTTTCACATTAGCCTATGAACACTGGAAGAGAATAAAATAAAGTAAATGTTATTTACAACAAAGGAAGTACGATCAATACCAAAATTCAGAAAGGACCTTCACTTTCCACTTCCGTTTGCGCATGATTGGCTGGACTTGCTTTGCGACTTTTTCAAGGATTTCCCTTGCCTCGTCTTCTCGAATCTTCTTGAGAGGTTTGACTTCCCATACCTTGTTAAGATCATTTAGATCCATGAAGAATTGACAAAATCTGTGCCAAACAAAAACTAACATCAATTGCACTTTTCACCAAAACTCCTCAATAAGAAAGAAGAATGCATTACGATTTCAAGTAACCAATACAAGCAACTCCTTGTCATCAAAACTGGTGAAGGAGCACTTAAACCAAGGTTATCTTGAATGTTCAAGCTGCATTATTACAATATAACAGCTGCAAAACCTATGTTTAGACAGCCTTTTTAGTGACCTTTGATCATTATGAATTTATAATTAAAGGCTCATATTAACATGTGAAGTATACTTGGCTCAGCAATTTGCAAGCTTTGGTAACAATTGTGACTGTCATTATGGGCAAAAATGCCAGAAAACAAATTAATTTTCCTTGTGCTTGCAGAAGATTGCCATTTTCCATATACACCAAAGTTTCCTGTCACTCTTGAAAAAGGATCATTGATATTGGAGGATAGTATATAAACTTTATGCCACAAAATCACCTCTTTAAAGTTAAACCGCTCATGATTGCCTGATTGGCTCCAAAAAAAAAAAAAAGAAGAAGCTATCCCAGAATCTTCTTCTTCAAAATATCAATAAAGTTAAAAACTTTGAGCTAATGCCTCTGTTACCCACTACTTATAAACCTCAAATTTTGTCGATTTCCTCGCTGGGCTTTATCCAATTTAAAACCTTAACCTCTAAAGCTCTCTTCTTTCTTAACTTTCATACAAGAATCAGCACCAATTCAGAAATTCTTGAAACAATATGCTCCCCCAGAAAATTGCATATGCAACCCAAAGATAAATGCAGGTATGTGCAGCAACAGAGAGTGGGAAATACCTGGGAACACGAGGCTTTTCCTCGATCGCCAATTCTTTTAAACACAATCAGGTTTCGTTTCTATCCGATTCAGGAATAACAAAAACACAGAGTAGAGAAATTGGGGATTGGAGCTCTGGATATTTGTCCATTTTGTTTTGACTCCAGATTGATTTTCTTAGGAGCCAAGGCACTCAGCCGATTGTCTTCTTCTGCATTATGGGCTTTTGGGTTCAAGTGGATAATAGATAGCCTTTCTCTAATGGTTACAGCCCACACCAAAAACCAATAATCAGTTTTCAGTCTTGGGCTTTACATTTCCCTATTGCCTATTGGATTCCCTTAGACCCAGTTTCCTTTAAAAATTTAAAGTTATTCAGTTGATTCGACCGATCACCTTAATCTTGTTGAGGTCCTATCATGACGAAGAGATAATTTAAGAAGAAAATTTGTCACAAGAATCCAAGTTCAAATTTCAGTGGGGGAACGGTCTAGTGTCAGTCAACTATGGACAATCTAGATTAGTTTTACCTTCGTGTGTTCTTTTGCTGGCTAGGTCACACATCAAAAAGAAAATGCAGCAGGGGAACACATAAGATATTTACCTAAATCAGTAGAGTAGGTCCTTGAGCGGATCCCACGTTAGCCCCAAGACGTTTTCATACTCGTATAAAATTTAGAGTGATTTATCTCATTGTGATATTTTACCGTCTAATTCTCATAAATCAAAATAAATAAACAAATAATTAGAGAGAGAGAGAGAGAGAATCAAGAGACAGCGGATGAAGTGAGCAAATGGTAAGAAAAAAGTGACTATATGTAATTTTATTCATTTAATGTTACCTTAGAAGGTTGTGCCATTTTTGGCCATTGAAGAGCCTTTGACTTTAGAAAAGTCACTGCCATAGAAAGAGAGAAGAAGCATTCACTGCTGCTACTTATCAAGTCTATTCAATAGTTCACATCCCAGTCAAATTCAACTACTTTTATGAGATTTTTTTGTTGATAAATTATCATATACTAAAAATTATAAAATGATGGAATAATTTTGTAATTTGAGAGATTTAATTCGAGGTAACACTATTTATGTTATTACTCCGTATAATTGAATGATCACACTATTGTATACATTCTTTTCTTTTCTTTTGGGAGTAACACGGGATGTACCCCATCAAAACAAACCAAAACACAAGGCTAAGTACACCGGTGACACACAAAATGGTTCAAGGAGCACAAACACCTACACAATTTGCTAGTAATACCAATTTTACACCCTCCAAATTGTGTATAGAGAAGGGAGCTGTCCAAATGAGAGCAATTAATTTCTCTATGAACATGTCAAATACTGTGATAGAAAATATTCTCTAATCTCTCTGTATGCATGTATTGTGCACTTGCTCGGTATCCGGGTGGACTGTCAAGAGGAGAGATTCACGACCATTTACCGACCTCGCTCCCCATCGACCCGACATTGGTATGTTAGACTGAGTAGGGGCTTAATCAAGAACGACAAGTGATCATTTATTGGTTCGCCCCGACCATATTAGGTCAGGACGAACCACCTGACCTTCTCTACTTATAGCCCTGAGCCTTGTTCTTTCAGTCAAATCCGGTTGTAGTAGGAATGAAGGCGTCAGAAATCACGGTACACGTGGACTAATCGACAAAGCCTCCAACCTTCCCTTGTGCATGAGCTCCACATGTCACACACGTCGAGTGGAGAGACTTGCCGCATGTGTCTCCTGTAGCTTCCTATAAATACAATGTGTAATGCTTAAGGGATGGACTTTTGACATTTCTAACAGATCTATATCAAGCTTGAGACTCTTCTGACCAACTGTCACGTTCTCTCGAACTCAAAATTTAAATCAAAATGATCCAGATACGACCTGACCCATTCATAACATAATTGTGAATGATTGTATTTATTACATCAATTAAAAGAAAATAATTAAATTTAAACATTTTGATGATTTTTTTTGTTTTTTTTAAATGAAGGGGTAGAATGGAAAACAATGTGTAATGAAGTGGTCCTAAATTTATAACTTTCCTTTATGAACCATGCAAGATACAATATGTTTCAAGACTCAAGGCCTCCATTTTGGATAGATAACAGAATTTCCCACCAAAAAGATACCGCTCCCTCCCCTACTTCTGCTTACCCTTGCGACTCTCTCTCCCTCTCTCTCTCTCTCTCTCTCTCTCTCTCTCTTTCACCCTTCTGGATAGCCAAGAACATTCCCCTTCATCTTTTTTTCTCTAGAGAATCCAGAAGAGTTGAAAAAGGCGGATTGATTTTCTTTTTTATTATTCTCTGGGGTCTGGGTAGCCTTACTCCAACCCCTGCCGCAATGGCGAAATTGATTACTCTTCCCTTACTCCAACTCATTCTTTTCTTGATCGTCGCCGTCCTCATTTCCGTTCCCAAATGTTTCTCTCAACAGAGTAATTCGACGAATCCCTGTTCCAATTGTCTTGATGGGTTATTGGTTTTTGAATTGGAGTGAGTGTTTTGGGATTTATTTTTGATTTCTTGATGTTTTTGCAGGTCCTAGCTATCTGGGTTTTGTGGTGAATGCGACGCAGTTGCCGCCGGAGGAGTTCTATGATTACATCGTCGTCGGAGGCGGCACGGCGGGGTGTCCACTGGCGGCGACATTGTCGGAGAGGTTTAAGGTTTTGGTTCTTGAGAGAGGGGGCGTTCCGTATGGGAATCCCAATTTGATGACCCAAGAAGGGTATCTCACGGCGCTAACGAACATCGACGCCTATGATTCCCCTGTCCAAGCTTTCACGTCGCAAGAAGGGGTTCCGAACGCCCGCGGCCGCGTTCTTGGCGGTAGCAGCACTATAAACGCCGGTTTCTATAGCCGGGCGGACCGGGAGTTTTACCGGCGGTCTGGGATTGGGTGGGATTTGAGGATGGTGAACCAGTCGTATGAGTGGGTTGAGAGGCTTATTGTGTTCCGGCCGGAGCTCAAGAACTGGCAGGTGGCGGTTAGGGATGGGTTGTTAGAAGCTGGGATTGATCCCTATAATGGGTTCAGCTTAGATCATGTTCTTGGTACCAAGATCGGAGGATCCACCTTTGATAGCTCCGGCCGCCGCCATATTTCAGCGGATCTTCTTATCTATGCAAACCCATCAAACATCCGTGTGGCGGTGCATGCTAGTGTGGAGAGGATTCTGTTGAATTCCGGGTCTGGGTCTGGTTTTCCGGGGAAACATTCGGCTACTGGGGTGGTTTTCCGGGACCAGACCGGCGGGTTTCACCATGCTATGGTGAGGGGGAAAGGTGAAGTCTTGCTATCTGCTGGAGCTCTGGGTAGCCCTCAGCTGCTTCTTCTGAGTGGGATTGGGCCAAGACACTATCTTTCTTCTCTGGGTATTCCTGTATCCCTTCACTCACCTTATGTAGGGGAGTTCTTGTTTGATAATCCAAGAAATGGGATCTCCATTGTCCCTCCATTGCCACTGGAGCATTCTCTGGTTCAAGTTGTGGGGATTACAAGCTCTGGGGCATACCTAGAAGCAGTCTCAAATGTGATCCCTCTTGCTGCTGCTAACCCAGCCCTTCCATTCTTTGTCAGAACCCCATCCCCCCCAGTGTTCCACACAGTGGCCACAATCTTGGAGAAAGTTGTGGGGCCCTCTTCTGCAGGCTCACTCAGGCTGGCATCAACTGATGTTAGGGTTAACCCTGTGGTCAGGTTCAATTACTTCAGTGACATTGGGGATCTCCAGAGGTGTGTGAATGGCACCAGGAAGATTGGGGATGTTCTCAGAACTAGTTCCATGGAAGGGTTCAAATTCTCTCAGTGGTTTGGTGGTAGGGATTTCATCTATGTGGGCTCTGCTTTGCCTGCTGATCTTTCAAACGACGCGCTTATGGAGGAGTTCTGCCGCCAAACCGTGACCACCATTTGGCATTACCATGGTGGGTGTGTTGTGGGGAAGGTGGTTGATACAAAGCTGAGAGTTATGGGAGTCAAAGCCCTCAGAGTTGTGGATGGCTCCATTTTCACTGTCTCTCCAGGGACTAATCCCCAAGCCACTCTTCTTATGATGGGGAGGTAATTAAGCTTCAAATTCAACTCTGATCATATGAATAATGTTTCTGTTCTTTCAGTTCTATTGTATTGTGGATGATGATATGATTTCTTGATTGAATTGATAAACTCTGGGGTTCTTGTTTGCAGGTACATTGGTCTGCAGATGCTGAGGGAGAGATTTGATTAGAATTGAATGATCATTTTTGTGAGAGAATTGAATTGAAGCAAGTGGTTTTGATAGGTAGTGTGATCTGTGTTTTGCTTCTGTAAATGGCACTTCAGCAGAAGAGAAATTAAAGCTAAGATTAGTGTTTTTTGGTTCTGTAAGTGCCTGCCTTCTGTTGTTTTACTACCTTAGACCAGTCTGCAGTTTCATGAAAACAGTGTACATAACTGAGGTTTTAAATCTATGATTCATGGCTTTGATCCTTTCTTGTGTTTTCCACTCAATTGCTTGTATTTCTCTCTCTCTCTCTCTCTCTCTCTCTCTCTCTCTCTCTCTCTCTCTCTCTGTATATATATGATCTGTGCTTGCATTGACAATGGTTATGTGATGAGACTAGATCTGTGATCAAAGTATTCTCAGCTTAGTTAGTACACACCTTCAGGTAGTGATTGTGGGTTTCCTCGGTCACTCAAAGTAGTCTCATCTTAGGACCATCTTTCCCATGTGGTTGCAAGAAAAACTGGGTTTAGGATGAATGTGTCAATGTGTGTATATGTATATGTTTTGTAGACTTGACAGCATTGTAGTGTTAATGAGGGCTTGATGTATTGTATTGGTGTTTGTAAACTGAAGCCACTGTAAACAGGTCTTTCTGTCAATCTGGTTAGCCTCTAGGATGTGGGGTGCATCTACCCATAATCATAGTTGCCATAAATTTTTCGGTATTTATAACTTATGAGTTGGATATAAGCGGTCTAATATTTGGCTTTAATCTAGGTGGTTAGACGCAGCTCTCGTGGTTGACTTAGATCTAATAGTGTAAAATTTAGAAGACACGCTATCTCAATTAGTAGATGCACATATGAAAGATTCTTGGTCTAAATTTAAGAGTATTTTGATTCAAAATGATTATGTTGGCTAACTATCAATTGTCTAGGTCGTAAAATTAAGAATAATTATATTTTTCTTAACTTTTCGACCACTCAATAGTATAAAGAAATCATGTGAATACTTCCCAATTTTCATGTCCTAATTGACTAAACTTTTTGACGAGACTTGTTGGTAGTTGGTGTTACTAATCACTTTTGACTCGTGATTAATAATAACGTAATAACGATAAGGATTTTTAGATTTTTAAAGTAATCATAAAACAATCTGATGTTCATTGTATGGTGGTTGGAAATTATAAAATATAGATATTAGCTCTCTAAATAGGCTTATCAACAGTTGGTGTATTGATTAGATAGGAAAGAGATTCAAAAGAAGTAAGGCCCTTTATTTCAAAAAGGAAAAAGTGTCAAATAGGCCATTGAACTTATCGCTTTTGTGCAATTGGTCCATTGAACTTAAAAAGTGTGCAATTCAACCATCAAACAAGCAAAATTTGTGCAATTGGACCATTTTTACAAAAAAATTCTAGTAAAATCCAATTATATTACTAACATATATGTATTAAGAGTTGCATTTTCTTCTACTATACTAGTTGGGAGTCAATATTGAAATGTTTTTAACTCAAATTGAATTAAAATTTTTTATAAAAATGGTCCAATTGCACAAATTTTGCTTGTTTAATGGTTGAATTGCACAATTTTTAAATTCAATGGCCCAATTGCACAAAAGCAATAAGTTCAGTGGTCTATTTGACACTTTGAAGAAAAAAATAGAAGTAAAGCCCTAATTCATAGTGGTGTTTATATTTCCTATAACGGTGCGGGTCGGGTGAGAGTTGGGGGTATGCCTGGCAACAGTCTAATTTCTACCAACCCAAACATGGTGTAGGGCCAACATAATTTTTATATTTCGTACCCATCTCATCTCATAATGCATTCTTAAATCTAAAGAAATAATCGACACCGTCGATACCCACGCATTTAGGAACCCCCACGTGCGCAGTCACGCACATCTGGACCCACTAAAGTTAATCTACTATTTACTCAAATGAAAATATTATTCTCATTTTTTATTTCTAATATTTTAACTTCACACATAAAATCTTGATGTAAACATTTGTATTAGAACTCACATGACAAAATAGCTTATTAGGGTTCGCCAAATCAGAGAGTAAGATTTAAGAGTATATGTAATATTTTTGTAGGTAAGTAAAATTTGAGTAGTGATTTTTGACTTATGGGGATAGTGATTTTAAAGCAAAATTTTCACATTTAAGGTTGGGTTTTGACAAGAAAAAAATAATAATAAACACGCGTTTATAAGTTATAACGCACATCTACGCCTAGTCGGCGACCACTCTAAAAAGAAGCTTGTTCTATTAAGCTTGTGTATAATTTAGTGGGTAATTTAACCTTTATTCATGAGACTAAATTATTTTCAAAGGGAATAAAATATTTTATTTACCTTCGATTATTGTGATGATATGTTATTATTAATTTATTATTAATACGTAGTAATTAATAACAAACTTTATAAAATAAATACAAAATTTAAGAAACACACTTTTTAGGAAATATTTTTTTGAGTACCACTTTTTAGGAAATATATTGTTGTTGCTTTCTATTAAATTACTTTAAATTTTTTTTATATGGGAAATTTCACATCATTATTTCAATCTAAATAAATAATAATAATCTTAAAACGTAACGTAACTCTTCCAAATTGGATAATTTTCTTTCTCTAATTTAATATACTCTTCAAACGGTTCTTATATCGTGGACCGCGGTCCACAATGCATTGTGGACCGCGGATCCCCAAAACGACGTCGTTTTGATTAATGAAACATACAGATGAATTCGCGCTACTCAGTTTCTTTTCAAATATACTGCAGTTTCTTTTCATATATACTGCAGTTTCTTTTCTATATATACCACTCACTTTCTTTTCAAATATACTGCAGTTTCTTTTCAAATATACTGCAGTTTCTTTTCAAATATACTGCAGTTTCTTTTCATATATACTGCAGTTTCTTTTCAACTGTAGTTTTATATGAAAAGAAACTGCAGTATATTTGAAAAGAAACTGCAGTATATTTGAAAAGAAACTGCAGTATATATGAAAAGAAAGTGAGTTGCGCGAATTCATCCGTCTATTTCATTAATCAAAACGACGTCGTTTTGGGACCGCGGTCCACAATGCATTGTGGACCACGGTCCATGATATAATTTGCGATCTTCAAAATGCACTTTCTATTATTTATTATGGAGTATTAGGTTTTTACTAAACTTAGCACAAAATACATTTAAGACTACGTTAACAATTTACTTTATAGAGCCAAATTAATGGTTTTGCTATACAAAGTATCCGAAAACTACATTTATTATACATCATTCAAATATTAATACATTTAACTTTAAACATCCAAATCCAAATAATATTATATGTATGGAAAATGTAAAATCTTAACAATAATTAATATGAGACCGCAAACACGCAGTGGATTTTAGGTGTATAATTTTAGGAAAACATTTCAATGCCCCCATGCCCCTCCCTCTTCCCGATATTTTGTTTTTCATGGAAAATAAATAGAACAATTATGCCATCACCAACTTTTCTTAATTGTTTTCATCCAAAAAAAAAAAATTTCTTAATTGTCATTATTATTGTTGTTGTTATTAATGTAGGTGTATAATTGTCTTTATATTCATTATTTTTTACAATTCCCAACCAAACAAAACAATAGAATTCATATTCCTATTAATTTCTTTTCCACCAATCAAAAAATAATGAAATCCATTTTCTTATAATTTACTATTAATGGAATTTCAATTCATTTTCCTTCAAATATTTTTCAACGAACCAAATAGACTGTAATAGTTAAAACTGATTACTTTTTCACGGCCTCGAGCAATACATGGACATATTGTACGTGCATAGGCTGCAGGCTATGATATTGCAATTTGTGTTAATTTAATAGCGATATTATTTGTTGCATGAACCCTACAGCCATTACACAAGAGTAACACATGCATCTTCTATATAATAGTTCACGAACCACATAAGAGGGGTAAATCGTATTACAAAGATCATGTGTGACGAGCTTAAATTAAACTCGTGACTTTTTGATAGAAAAATCGTATTTCACTCACTCGCTTACTCTTTTCAGGGTCGTGTTGAGATATTTAGTCAAGAAACAATATAATTAATTATTAAGGAATCTTTAATATATATATTTTAATTTGGAAATTGGAATCATATACATGGTGAAAACAATAAAATGTAAAAAAACATGGGTTAGTTGCAATAATAAATTGGTATAAAGTCTCACTCTCCACCCACCAAACTGTGCGTTCAAAATTGTATTCCCATTCCCATTCCCATTCCGACGAGGCCGCTCGCTCGCTCGGTCAGACTCTCTTTTTTCCTCAGTCTCGAGGAGATCCGACAGCACTAACTAACAAAGTTTCAGCTTCATTCCAATAATGGCGACCATTCCCAAGAATCCTATCAGTTTCCGTGCCTCAATGCCCGCTTGTCCCCGTTCCCGGAACCCCAAAATATCCCATCTTTCATTCTTTCATTCCTCGCCCAATTCCATCCCTCTCAGACTTGTCTCCCGTGGATCCCGGAGGTCCGCGGGCTCATTTCAAGTCCGGAGCGTGCTCAACACGGTCCAGCCGGCCGACGTGTCGGTTTCCGGGAAGGCGGATCTCGGGTCGGAGCTCAAGCCGCGGGTGTTAGTATCCGAGAAGTTAGGAGACGCGGGGTTAGAGTTGTTGCGTGGGTTTGGTGACGTGGATTGCGCCTACGACCTCTCGCCGGAGGAGTTATGTGCGAAGATCTCGGAGTTTGATGCGCTGATCGTTAGGAGCGGGACGAAGGTCACGCGCCAGGTGTTTGAGGCGGCGAAGGGCCGCCTCAAGGTGGTCGGAAGGGCCGGCGTCGGGATTGACAATGTGGATCTGCAGGCCGCCACTGAGTTCGGGTGTCTCGTGGTGAACGCTCCCACCGCCAACACCATCGCCGCCGCCGAGCATGGCATCGCTTTGCTCGCCTCCATGGCTCGCAACGTCGCCCAAGCTGATGCTTCCACTAAATCAGGTAACTTTAAATTTTGTTATTTTTTATAACCTAGATTTCTAGGTTTACCAGGATATCGAGTCAATCTAGTTTTGAGATTTAGTACGTACATCACGGTGTCCTAAGTACTATCTGCATTATACAAATTTCATCCAATATTCCTTTTTTGATAGTTTTCACCCAAGAAAAAAACATCATGGTTATAGGTAGGGACAAGGGTCATGTTAATTTTTGTTTTTTTTTTTTTTTTTTGGAAAGGTGTTAATATTTGTTGGGAGGTGGCTTAAATCCTTTCATGTTTTTGGACTGTAATTTCTTTTGTTTGGTAGTTGGCAACTGAGATTATTGGATCTATACTTTCCTTGGACAGTGACATAGGATAACAACTATGATACAGACAAATCTGGGTTTCTTTGTTTTTTTTTTTTTGGGTGACAAAGAAATTCGCAACTATTACTTGTCTTGTAATTTGAGTTGTCAAAGGATCATAAGAAAATAAATCAGTCTGGATGAGAAGGCTAAAAGGATAGGATATATAGTGAAACTCTATAATTTGATAGAATCATGTTCTTTGACTATATCTCATTATTATTGCGGCGGAATCTCGAAAGCAAGAAGGATATATATGATATGGTAGTAAACTATTTTCTTGAAGATATGGTCTGATCTGCTTTGACTTAGAAAGGTCTTCCTTTTTACCCCCCCACTTTTATTTTTGTATCTTTCCTCCTGGGGAAAAGAAAGGTTCATTAAAGAAGAGGGGGAAAAAATGGCAAAAGAGACATCTTTTCAGGGTAAAATGAATGAATTAGCATAAATTCCTATGAAGTGGGAAGGTAAATAGGTAATATTAAAAAAAAAAAAAAAGTTGGTTTCTTTTTCATGTTGAGTGAAGTCATGAACTATTGTAGATTCTTGCCCAGCATTCAAGCTGTTTTGATTTTCCTGAGGATTATTCTGTCAAAATTGGAACTTGACAGTTGACACTACTAACTGTTTCATATTCATGGTTGTTATCTGAGTTTATTCCATAATATATCAAATTTATAGGCAAATGGCAGAGGAACAAGTATGTTGGTGTCTCTCTGGTTGGGAAGACATTAGCAGTTATGGGATTTGGAAAGGTTGGTTCAGAGGTTGCGAGGCGTGCAAAGGGCCTTGGTATGCATGTCGTTGCACACGATCCTTATGCCCCAGCAGACAGGGCTCGCGCCATTGGAGTTGATTTGGTCTCATTTGATGAGGCCATTTCTTCTGCTCACTTCATTTCACTTCATATGCCTCTTACTCCTGCTACAAAAAAGGTATTCAACGATGAAACGTTTGCAAAGATGAGGAAAGGAGCGCGCCTCATAAATGTTGCTCGAGGTGGTGTTATTGATGAAGAGGCGCTAGTAAGAGCCCTTGACAATGGAACTGTTGCGCAGGTATTGATTGCTATCTTCTCTTAAGTTAGCAGATCATCATCCTTGAATCTTGACACTGATAGCAAAATACAGACAAATCTCTTGATTCTGATTCTTTCCCTTTATTGTTGTCTGCAACAGGCAGCCCTGGATGTTTTCACCGAGGAGCCACCAGCTAAAGATAGCAAGTTAGTGCTTCACGAGAATGTTACTGTTACGCCTCATCTTGGAGCTAGCACGAAGGAAGCACAGGTATTGGTTCTTGGCTGCACGCACTTTTTTCGTTCGCTTCTGTTATCTTCTGTAACAGTGTGATTGCATTTTCAGGAAGGTGTTGCAGTTGAAGTAGCGGAAGCTGTGGTTGGTGCTTTGAAAGGGGAGCTCTCTGCAACCGCTGTTAATGCTCCAATGGTCCCTCCCGAGGTAATCCACATTGCACGCTAATATGATTATGTGATAAGCTCGATGTCTTCTCGTTTGTAGACTGTAAACGCCCTACTTGTGTCATCAGGTTCTGTCAGAGTTAGCGCCTTATGTTGTGCTAGCCGAGAAACTGGGTAGGTTGGCTGTGCAGTTAGTGGCTGGGGGAAGTGGAATTCAGTCCATTAAGATAGTGTATAAAACAGCTAGGAGCCCCGACAGCTTGGACACCAGACTTCTCCGAGCCATGGTAACTAAAGGGATTATCGAGCCTATATCAGACACCTATATCAACCTTGTGAACGCAGATTTCACAGCCAAGCAGAAGGGTCTTCGAATCAGCGAAGAGCGAGTATATGTGAACTCATCTCCGGAGTACCCTGTCGAGACAATCCAGGTGCAAATAAGCAATGTTAAGTCCAAATTCGCGAGTGCTTTGATGGAGAATGGGAATATCTGTGCGGAGGGGAGAGTGAAGGACAGCAGTATTCCTCATCTCACCTGTGTGGGACCATTCAGCGTTGATGTGAGCTTGGATGGAAACCTAATAATGTGTCGCCAAGTTGATCAACCCGGAATGATTGGGCAGGTTGGTAACATTCTTGCAGAGAGCAATGTGAATGTGAGCTTCATGAGTGTGGGAAGGACTGGTAGGAGGACAAAGGCCATCATGGCAATTGGAGTTGATGAAGAGCCTACCAAGGACACCCTCAAGAAGATTGGGGAAGTGGCTGCAATTGAAGAGTTCGTTTTCCTCAAACTTTAGAGATCTCGATCATACAAGGAACGCCTTGGTCGATCAACAAATACTTTTGCATTCGAGTAGTAGTCTTAGTCGTTATCATTGATGATTAATAAACGGTGGCACTACAGTAACAAAGAATTGGTTGGTTGTCAGCCATCTATCTTCTTTAGTCTTTACAAGGGAAGTGTTTGCCATATCATAGCTTGCTTTTAGATCTGCAACTTCATCTTCACTTGAGGCACCCTTACTCTTGGAGTATTGGTTTAGTGGTGTGGTTGGTTGTAAAAGTTATGCTAGAAACTGGTAGTCATGGAAGGAAGAACTGCACTTGTGTGCTTAATAGTAGGTGGTGCATCTTCCATATTCTTGTTTTAGTTATCTCCTCTTGCTTTCCTTTTGTATTATCCATCCATGTATTTTATATAATGAATGCTTTTTGGAAAAAAGATTATTATATTCTAATGGTAGCAGGACTAATTTAACCGAGTTTCAGTACAAGACATCTCAACAAGTTGTAGTATATAGTTTACGCAAAGTCACATGATTTAGGAACAATTCTTCCAAGAACACTATAGTATATGCAAATAATTAGTAATTGAATGGTGTCTGGGGCAATTCTCCCAAGGATGTTATTGCATACACAGACTCAATAATTGTAGACTTGTATATGGTTTAGACATTGAATGTTGATTTCAGATTTTTCATGCATCTTGAACTTGCAAAGGAAAAGACCAAAGTAAAAGAGACCACAGGGTTGATTTTGTAAACAATTCTTGGGCTCCAACTTGGTTGATATAACAGAGGTAAATGGAAAACTTCAGTTCAAACCATGCATCATTGTGTGGCTAAGTATACAACAGCTGGAACAAGATCAATGAAAATGCTACACATCAAAGATAGAACTCTGGCATCTCATATCATATACTACTCAATCCCTAAAATACATTGGTTATAATAGTTGAAGTTCAAAGGATTTCCAAGCGAATGATAATATGCATTTGAAATATGCTGCTCTGCTGAGATCCAAATCGCCATCCATGATGTTACTTCCCCCTAAAAATGAGAAAACAGAGTCAGTATGTACAGTAGGAGCTAGCTGGTGCAGTTTGTGTAAGATAACTTGTTTCTAGTGAGTCAAGAAGAGGATACAGCAATTACATACGTGTTCATCATCAGGGTGATATTGTCCCCTTTTAGAAGAATGCGACCTGCACAAAAGCTTAAAAACATCAGAGAAGTACAACAGAGTTGCAGCATTCCTTTTCTTCCATTGTTGAGGAATGAAGTTTGATAGGAAAGGGGTTTAGGTACTCACCCAATTGCTTTCTGCTGTTCTTCTTTACATTGACTTCCTCAGCATCATCCAAAACCAAATTCATGTACTCATCAAACCCCTAACCAAAAGAAACAATATATTGAGTATGGTTTGTCAGCCAACACACATGCTTACAACCTAAGAGAGAATTAAATATCGCAGGGGGTAAAAAGCAATACGAAGAAAGGTCAAGAAAATGAAATGTTAGAAATTGGGCTAAGTTCTACCAAACATTGCCAAATTTCACTGTTCATTAGACAAAATCCCTGCTGCTACATGGCACTAACACTTAGGTAACAAAAGAGTGTGTGCCACGAGTTATGCACATGCAGTGATGCGAACAC
Organism: Ipomoea trifida; assembly: GCA_003576665.1. Classification (NCBI taxonomy): domain Eukaryota; kingdom Viridiplantae; phylum Streptophyta; class Magnoliopsida; order Solanales; family Convolvulaceae; genus Ipomoea; species Ipomoea trifida. The sequence goes on along the minus strand of CP025645.1, from coordinate 7,538,066 downwards.
AACCATCCAGCTAATATCATTATCTACAACTATAGATATAGAGATGATACTTTCATGGAGAATCCAATAATTCAAAATGAGCAGGAGATGTCTAGATAAGTTTTTAAAAAATGCAAAAGTTACCCAATTCCTACACAAAATTTTCCCTACTAAGTAAGACCTGCAATGCTGTGACCTATTGAGATAAAATAGTAATTAAAAAAAAAACAGCTTACCCAAAACAAATGAATTCCATTTACAACTTCTGGGCTATTCAGGAACCATTGTAAGGTTTTATATTTGTTTCATTAACAAATCACACAAAAGAAAGACTGTTTTTATCTAAGCAACATTTTTTTCCTTGTAAAGATATCAATCTCCCTAGAAACTAATCAGTTACCTCAATGGTTAGGCATACAAAACTCAATATAGTGGCTTAGATGCATATGCCTATAAACTCATCACTCTTCAAAACACAACTAACTCAATGCATTAAGTCCACACGATTTAGTTTTCAACATAAGCACTCCAAATATATACTTAGTAAACAAGTAGTCAAAATTTGAACTAATTCATCCAGTTACATATAAAAGCTTACAATAATGCGGCCTTCAATCCTCAGATCCTTCTGCTCAAAAAGCCAAATCTGAATTCGAGCTTTCTGCATTCATTTCCAGCATGGTAAGCAACATATATAGTCACGTAACAGGTAAGGTCCATCACTATAATTAATTATAAAATCATGTAGTTATCTAAGACAGAGAATCAGGAGGAACTTACACTCTGAAGAAACCTGAATATCAGATTCTACAAGAAAACATAAAGACACCTTAATCAGCAACAAGTTTAGCTCAAAATGGAGGAGGGGAGGAATCGAAAAAAAAAAACAAAATGAAAGCGAGAGAAAAGGAGAAGTACAATGGGCTGGGTCATAATCCTCTGAACTTTCGTGCTCGCCATGGCTGCTGCTTGTGCTCTGCTACTGAAGTCTCGCCTCTATTCCTTCTTGCCTTAGTCGTAAGAGAGCAGCAAAACCCTAGCAGGCAAAGTGTTTGTTAAAAGCCCTACGGCCACTGATACGCACTGCTATTCTCACTTACAGCTGCCAACCCCCGAGGATACAAGTTGGGCTGGGCTTACAAAATATGTAACTGGGTCTATCCGGCCCATTATCTATCTTTATTACTCCGTATATTTGGGCTTTATAATGTAAATGTCCAAATCAGTTTTTAAAATTTCTTGAGAAAATGGTCAAATAAGCCCTTGAAATTTATACGAAAATGTAATTAAGCCCATAAATTTTTAAAAGGTATAATTAAACACTCAAACTTATTAAAATGAGTTAAATAATTTTGGTTTACTGGTAACCTTATTGGTAAAATTATCTATGTTGACTGTCGTTGACCTCCATTTATTAAACAAAAAATAAATAAATAAAAATCAACCACCAGTGGCCTTCTCCACTAGAGAAGACAAATGGTCTAGTCCTCCTCTTCTCCATGATCAAACTGGTCGCCTTCTCCACGGGAGAAGGCAATCGACGATGGTCGCCATAATCTCTTTTTCAATTTGAACAGTTATTGGAAATTGTTTGTGGTTGGAACCCTAATAACTGGTAATTTCATGTGAATAACTGGCTACTGGGGTTATATGCACCAAAATGACATGTTCAAGTGTTTAATTCTTTTTTTTTTTTTTAAGTTCAATAGCTTATTTGTACTTTTGTGTAAAGTTTATGGGCTTATTTAACTATTTTCCTAAATTTCTTTAATTTAGATTTTTAGTACAGGTTCATTCTTAATGTACAATAGGTTTATTTTTAAGTAGTATACGTACTAAAAATGAACTTTTAGTATACTAAAAACAAACATATATGTTAGTGATCCACATTGTTGGAATCCACCTATATTTCTGAAAAGGATTGACTAGTGGATAGGACATGATTCTTGTATTAAAAGGTCAAATGTTTTATTCTTTTTGATGCATTTAAGCCAGTCACATAGTGAGCTATTATACATGTGAATAATTTATTTAGTATAATTTAGTGTACACTCTCAAATAGTAACTACGGTTTCTTTTGTTATTAAAAAAAAAAAAGTGTGTTAGATGTTTGTCTTGAAGTGGAGAAAAATACAAATTGAAGTCTATTTCTCTATGCTACCTAATTTTGCATTAGCAACAATTGATGTTTGCTAATGCGCTTTGGACAATGACTTTGTTGGACAAAAATAAAGTCGTGTGAAAGTGTGAAACATACATCATTAATTATGTAATATTTTTAGAAGTAGTTATGATGAATATAATGTTGATATTGACTATGTGAGAAATATGCCCCATTTCACACGTACCCCTAAGTCTTTGTAAATCCTTCGAATTGAACATAAAAGGAATTGACAGAATAACACCACTACTACTCGATAGAAATGGAACATGCAATTTAATTCGAATGTAGTGATTTTAGTATGAAAAATTACTAATTTTCTTGATAATAGCATATTGAAATAAATTAAATTAAATATATTCCGTGTAAAGAGATGATATTTTTTTTTGAATACTACTGACTCTATTACAATGCAGTATCTGCAGTAGCACAAGAATCAGTATTGCCTCCTCCACCACCTCCCGTATACAGGGAAGAGCTTGATGCCACTAGACTACAAAGTCCTCGGCAAAGAGATGATATTTAATTCTCTCACTAATACTTTTGATTAAATTTGAACACATAGTCATCAAAAAATATCATAAACATATGTCTTTAAAAAAAAAAATTATTGGACCAACCTATCAATCTCATCAGCTACGATACAGCACATATTTAATTGTGGAAGGTGCAAAGAGTGGGCACTAAGGTCTGTCAAAATTATTGTGTGTTCTGGCATCCATGACACCAAGCTTTTAATATCTCCATTTTCTGATCTGCCATAGGAGCTGATATGGTTTCTCAATGTGAATGATTGACTCTTTACTTGCATAGTTGCAGGCTGCAGCTGCTCAAGGAGATATATAATTGTACATGAGACCCACTCACCCAATTTTTTTTTTTTTTTTTTGTCCTGTTTGATAATATAATTAATTTATCAGTCAATTTTGATTTTTTTTTTTAACACTATTAACTGTTTAACTTATTGGTTAAATAGCGACCACTATAAGTGTTTGATTAATTAGTTTTTTGTAACAATTTATTCTCTTTTATTTTTTAAAATGATGATTAGCCAATTTAGTTGAAGGAGGACACATGCTGACATACTAATATGAGAATATTTAATCTTAACTTTTTTTTTTAAATCCCAAAATGGCCAAAAATGTAATTTTTGAAGAAAAATTACAATTTTCATCAATTTTTTAGTAATCGAAAAGTTTCTTTTCTACTTGTGAGCTACACCCCACCAGGGCGTTATATATGTGTGGTTTTCAGTGATCTCACATTGATGGAGTGTGTGATTTAACATATAATGCGAAGGTTGTTAGGAAGCCATTATTAATTAATTTACGCCAATTACGGGCTTTAATTACCTGGTAGGACATGTCGTCACCATTATTGTTGATAAATAGTTGTTAGGGGACAACATATGTGTTAGCTAATTGTGTTGAATTAATTGATAGCATTGACTGATTGTAGAAAGATATTTGGTAAATTAATTGTTAACTGATAATTGATTACATGCAAAATGACTTTCTAAAAAAATTGATCGAAAAAAAACTTTTCAATAAGCTGTTACAAAATGTTACTGCTTATTTTAATTGTTTAACTAAGTCAAATAACTAATAATGATAAAAAAAAGTCAAAATTAATTAATAAGCTAATTATGTTACCAAACAGGACCAAAACAAATTAATCAAAACATAAGACTAAAATGGCCAATGTAAACACATGATTGACTTCTTCATTTCACATTAGGTTAGTTTTAATATACTGTTTAATACATAGTCAACAACGTTGGATTAGAAAAAAAATAATAGTAGTTAGTTTATTTAGTTAAAAGTATCATGGCGGCTCTACCATCATTTTGTTTGTTTGTTTTTGTTTTTGACACAAGGCAAGTAAAACAATACAAAAAAGAAAAGGCTACAAAAATCTAGATATACGAATCCTTACAACATCGATTTTTAGAGCATCACTATTAGTTAATTTTTTTAGAACAAAAAACCAATAATAGATTGTTATCTAATAAGAGTGTGTTTTTTGCTATATTTTTTCATGTGCAAATAATTTTTTTGTGGGTTCAGTTTTTGGTGGCGTGTTCAACTTTTGCGCCCAACAGGTACATGCAGTGCACGCGCTAGCTAAGTGCGTAAATTATTCTTTTTTATGTCAAAATTTTCTTTTTTATTTCTCTTCTCACTTCTCTCCTACCGTCATACATGACTAACTCGCAATCCGTATTTGAGCGTGCACATTAGGTAAACTATACTCGGTCTCCTCATAACCACTACTTGAGATTCATGATCTTTTGTCTCACTATTAATAATCTGCAATTACTAATTTAAGGTGCGCGTTGGGTAAATTATACTCAATCGCCTCGTAATTATTACTTGAGGCTCATGATCTTTTGTTTTACAGTTGATAACCCGCAGTCACTATTTGAGACTCGCGATTGAGAGGGAGTCAATTCAAGGCTGACTCACCGTTACCGGTTACGCCCGTCGGCCCGTTGTAGACTTGTAGTGTGGAAAGGAGGAGAGTCAAGGCAGAGTCTTAAAGGATCAGACGTGTCCGATGGTGCTCAGAAGTGACAAGATATCTGTCGCGACAGAGACCGCGTTAATGCTTTCTTTTCTTTAATCCTTAAAATAATCAAAACCGTATTATATTGCTACTCAGATTATAATACTGCAAAACGAAAGAACACCATTTCTAATCTTCTTCCTTCACCGCATCAAGTCCCGTCCACACTTCCCACTCCCATGATTCCAAGAATCATCCAACAAAAATGTTCTGAAGCTCAGAGCTTTATATTCTTCTTGATCAGGGTAACCTTGCCCACTGTCTAGTTTCTTCCCTATTATTCCTTCCCCCTTCTGCTTTTCACTCAAAATTGAGTCTTGGTTTGGTTCTTTGCATTCTCTAATGTAGTCTGTCTTGAAGAGAAGAAAGAAGCTTTTGATACCCCTTTGGTATTATTATTGATTTTCAATAATTGAATCTTTTGCAGATGCTTATTTTGCTTCCTTCTGGTAATATGCAACCTCAAAGTTGAGTCTTTTTTCACAATTTTTTTTTACTCATTTTGGTTGTCTGCATCCTCTGGGTAGTCAGTACTAATATGAAAATTGCTGTGAGCACATTCTTCTTGTTTTTGCACTCCACTTCATCAATCTTTGCTGCTTTTGCTTATTTTGTTTCCTTCTGGTAATCTGCAACCTCAAAGTTGAGTATTTTCACAAAAAATTACTCTTTTTGGTAGTCTTGCACCCTCTGGGTAGTCAGTGCTAACATGAAGGTTGCTGTGAACACATTCTTGCTGTTTTTGTGCTCCACTTCATCAATCTATGCTGCTTTTGCTTTGAATTCTGATGGAGCAGCTCTGCTCTCACTCACAAGACATTGGACTTCAATCCCTTCTGACATAGCCCAGAGCTGGAATGCTTCAGACTCCACTCCTTGTTCATGGCTGGGAGTAGAATGTGACAGGAGACAATTTGTTGTTACTCTGAACCTCTCCTCCTATGGAATCTCAGGCGAATTCGGGCCTGAAATCTCACATTTGAAGCATTTGAGGAAGGTTGTTCTCAGTGACAATGGTTTCTTTGGCTCAATTCCTTCCCAGCTATCCAATTGCAGTCTTCTTGACTACATAGATCTGTCCTCCAACAGCTTTACTGGTAATATCCCTGACACCCTTGGAGCTTTGCAGAATTTAAGGTTCTTAAGCCTGTTCTATAATTCTCTGATTGGCCCATTTCCTGAGTCTTTACTTTCAGTTCCACATTTAGAAACTGTTTATTTCACTGGCAATAGTCTCAATGGTTCAATCCCTTCAAATATTGGAAACATGAGTGAGCTTACAATTCTGTGGCTTGGTGATAATCAATTCTCAGGGCCAGTGCCTTCATCCTTAGGAAACATTACCACCCTGCAAGAACTTTATTTGGATAATAACAATCTTGTTGGAACCTTGCCTGTCACTTTAAATAATCTCGAGCACCTTGTTTACTTCGATGTAAGCAATAACAGTTTAGTGGGAGCCATTCCTTTGGACTTTGTTAGTTGCAAACAGATTGACACGATTAGCTTGTCCAACAACCAATTCACGGGGGGACTCCCGCCTGGGTTGGGAAATTGCACTAGCTTAAGGGAATTCGGTGCCTTTGCTTGTGCCTTGAGTGGTCCTATACCTTCCTGTTTTGGCCAACTCACTAAGTTAGAAACTCTTTACCTTTCTAGAAACCGTTTTTCGGGTAGAATACCACCTGAGCTAGGCAAGTGCAAGTCCATGATTGATTTGCAACTACAACAAAATCAACTCGAGGGTGAAATTCCGGGTGAACTAGGGATGCTAAGTCAATTGCAATCTCTCCATCTATTTACCAACAATTTATCTGGTGAAGTTCCACTCAGCATTTGGAAAATTCAAAGCCTCCAAAGTCTTCAGTTGTACCAAAACAATCTTTCCGGGGAGCTACCTGTTGATATGACCGAGCTAAAGCAACTAGTGAGCCTTGCCTTATATGAAAACCACTTTTCTGGAGTTATTCCTCATGGTTTGGGGACTAACAGCAGTTTAGAGGTGCTAGATTTGACCAGAAACATGTTCACAGGTCATATTCCACCGAACCTATGCTCCCAAAAGAAACTGAAGAGACTGCTCTTGGGTTATAACTATCTGGAAGGTAGTGTTCCTTCTGATTTGGGGGGCTGTTCCACTTTGGAAAGGCTAATTCTCAAAGAGAATAACCTCACAGGTGGCCTCCCATATTTTGTTGAGAAGCAAAATCTTCTGTTCTTTGATCTTAGTGGCAATAACTTCAATGGACCGATACCTCCAAGCTTAGGAAACCTAAAAAATGTTACTGCCATTTACTTGTCATTGAATCAGCTCTCAGGGAGTATACCACCCGAGCTTGGTAGCCTTGTGAAACTTGAAAATTTGAACCTTTCTCACAACATCCTTAAAGGTGTACTTCCATCAGAACTGTCGAACTGTCATAAACTGTCAGAACTTGATGTGAGTCGCAATTTGTTGAATGGCTCTATTCCATCCACTTTTGGAAGCTTGACAGAACTGTCCAAATTGAGTCTCGGTGAAAACAGTTTCTCAGGAGGTATTCCAACTTCATTGTTCCAATCCAATAAGCTCTTAGATCTGCAGCTCGGTGGAAATTTACTAGCTGGAGATATTCCACCGGTGGGAGCATTGCAAGCGCTGAGGTCATTAAATTTGAGCAGTAACAAACTGAATGGTCAACTCCCTATAGATCTAGGGAAATTAAAGATGCTAGAGGAATTGGATGTATCTCGCAACAATCTGTCTGGTACGTTGAGAGTTCTTTCTACAATCCAATCATTGACATTCATCAACGTTTCTCACAATCTGTTTTCTGGCCCCGTACCATCTTCATTGACAAAGTTCTTGAACTCATCTCCCGCTTCATTTTTGGGGAACTCTGACCTTTGTATTAACTGCCCTGCTGATGGCTTAGCTTGCCCGGGGAGCAGCATTTTGCGATCATGTAATATGCAATCCAACACTGGGAAGGGTGGCCTTAGTACTTTGGGAATAGCAATGATAGTTCTTGGGGCATTGTTATTTATCATTTGTCTATTCCTTTTATCTGCTTGCCTGTTTCTACATTGCAAAAAATCAGGACAAGAAATAGCAATTTCTGCTCAAGAGGGTGATGGTTCCTTGCTCAATAAAGTATTGGAAGCTACAGAGAACCTAAACGATAAGTATGTTATTGGGAAGGGAGCACATGGAACAATATACAAGGCCACATTGAGTCCAGATAAAGTGTATGCTGTGAAAAAGCTTGTGTTTACTGGGATCAAGAATGGAAGTGTAAGCATGGTTCGGGAAATTGAAACAATTGGGAAAGTCAAGCACCGGAATCTTATTAAACTAGAAGAGTTTTGGCTGAGAAAGGAGTATGGACTAATTCTATACACTTATATGGAAAATGGCAGCCTTCATGATATCCTCCATGAGACAAATCCTCCTCAGCCGTTAGATTGGAGCACACGTCATAATATTGCTGTAGGGACTGCCCATGGACTTGCGTATCTCCATTTTGACTGTGATCCTGCCATTGTGCATCGGGATATTAAACCGATGAATATCCTGTTGGACTCTGATCTTGAGCCTCACATTTCAGACTTCGGCATTGCCAAGCTTCTGGATCAGTCTGCTACTTCAATCCCGTCCAACACAGTTCAAGGGACAATCGGCTATATGGCTCCAGGTAATCTTTTTATTCATGCAATCATAAGACTCCTGTGAAAAAAAAGTTGTCAACAGAGAGTAATGTTTATTTTACAAGAAATCATAGCATTGCATTAACAAATTCCTAATGGTATTATTTTTACAGAAAATGCATTCACTACTGTGAAGAGCAGAGAGTCAGATGTATACAGTTATGGGGTCATTCTGTTGGAATTGATAACTCGTAAGAAGGCCTTGGATCCTTCATTCAATGGTGAAACCGATATTGTTGGCTGGGCTAGGTCTGTTTGGACACAAACTCGAGAAATTCAGAAGATAGTGGATCCGAGCCTTTTGGATGAATTGTTAGATTCCAGCGTGATGGAACGAGTAACTGAAGCGCTTTCACTGGCTTTGAGGTGTGCAGAGAAGGAGGTGGACAAACGACCCACAATGAGAGATGTAGTGAAGCAACTAACACGCTGGAACATACGCTCCTACTCGAGTGTTAGAAACAAGTCTAAGTAGATATCTTGCAGTCTTTGTAGGCTTGTAGCAATTATAGCTCAAATGTAATTTGGTGGGTTGCAACTAGCAAGACCTCGACCCACATTTACCAATTTATCTAACAACGGGCTAATGATATCGAGCTGTTAAGCAACCCGGATATCATACTCCCAACATTCATGATTGCATGTACAAACACTGTTTACAATTATATGTACCAGCTGATTTACATAGGAAAAACCTTATCTATGTTGTGGCTGATCATTAGCAACCTCATGCTGTGAGCTCGAGTTAGCGTTTCCAGGCTCATCGGTGTTCCCTTCCAGTGCACGGGGCGAAGAAGGTCTACTGCAGGGAGGATTTCTGGGCAGATTGCTCATTTCAATGGAGTGTGAAGAAGTAAATTCACTGTCATCACCTTCTGGTTCTTGGGGGTCTTTTGGCCTTTCAAGTTTATGAGAAGATAAATCTCTCTGGTCAAAGTGTCTGCCTATTGCCTGTATTTTAAGCCAAATTGTAGTTCTGGAGCTCAAAGTTTCTTGAATGAAATCTTTGTTCTTGTACACATATGTGGCTATGAAAACCAGGAGGCACAGCCCTGTAACTCCCCCAAAGATGGCAAACAACACTTTGAAACTCTGCAGAGCCACAACCGTCGAGGCTGAGGTTTTCTCTGGTCCTGTACACACTTCGTCGCTTCTCAGCCACTGTCTTGTGGTATCCAAAATGTTGCCTTCTTCTGTTAACTTGATGATGGCACGAGAAACGTCGGCCACTAAAGGAGAACCCTTTGGGAAAACCTGGGGATTTTGACAGAAGGTATGAATGAATGAGGAGAAAACACAAAGTAACAGTAAAATATTGGGAAGATTAATGCTTACATAGGCAAATCCAGTAGTGTGATAGGTCTGACCAACTTTCATGTACTTGTCACAGTTCTTGGATAGGAAGAGATTGGAATAAGGAACCACATCAAAAAATGCTGATATTCTGGGGAGTTTGGTTCCACCTGATAAGGCATCCTTGTAATCTTCTGGGTATCTGTAAGTCCTAATCTTGGATTTCTCAAATCCCATTTCTATCAACAGATTGAATATGAATGAGCCATTGAAACAGCCAACATAACCTCCCTTCTTAATCAACTCCTTCACATCTTTCGTTGCAGGTCGCAGCTTCTGAGCCGTTAACATGGATGATAAGCTCGCGGTGTAAGTTGAGTTCAAGATAAGCACAACAAACATCCACAACACCACAACCAGCCTGCCCAAGTTGCTCACGATTCTCTCCCCTACACGAGATACATTTAACTGTTCATAAGCAACAGGTATTTCTAAAACAGAAGATAAAAAATTAAAAACCGATAGAAATGGAAAAAAAAAACGGATTACTGTGTGCAAATGTTATTGTTGAGAAGGGAAAATAGAACATCATCCCAACATGTTGAGAAGGGGGTCCCCGGAAAGCAGAGCTTATCCTGTGTTCAAGAATCCAGATAGCCACACCGGTGAAAATGAAAAGCAGTATACTTGTCAGCCATAGTTCTTTCTTCAAAGGCTTCAGGAAAGTCCAGGAGCCACTCTCATCTTCATATGTGATTGGCACTATACTCACCACTCCACCATCATCAAATGGCAAAGTGAAGTCCACGTACTGTGATCGATTTGCTGTGATTGTTATATCCCCTATGGCACCATCATATTTCTGAGGCAATGATTTTGTTGGAGAAAATCAGGATTTAGCTAGGAATAAGAATAAAAATCCTTGACAATAATCTGGTAGAATTTACCTGAGAATACACATCATATATAAGATCATTGTAAGTCCCAGGACATGAACCATCCGGTTTCTCATAGGGAACAAGATCATATGGCACAGAATAAGGTAAAGAAGCCATGACTCTATTGAAAACATCAATGTAATATCCACCAAATCTGAAGGAATTGGTTTGAGCATCTCTTACAACATTAATATACTCTGGAAAACCAGGCCTTGCAGCCAGAGCAATTTTTAGTCTTTTACCCATTGCTGGAATTTCCCATCCCCTGGGTACTACTGCTGATTCACCTGGCCACACGACATCTTTTAAAGTCGCGTTGGTTCCACTAGTAATCCCAAGATTTGGGTTCCAGATCCCGACCTCTCTTTCTCCATCTTCGACCATATTAAGTATCTGATATGATGAAGGCTTCAGTCTTCCGTCTTTAAGTGAAAAATTCCCTGCAAGCCCTTCAAAGTGTGTGTTCTGTATTGCTTTGAGAAGTTTAGGACCTGTCAATGAGATGTCGATATGAAATGGGTCCGAAGAATTGAGATCAGCTGGACTGTTTGAAACCATTTGAGGTTCCTTACTTCCCACTCTCTCTGCAGCCATAGCCAGTGCCCACATAGTATCATATGCCCAGATATCAAAAATGCTCATAACCTCAGCCTCTTTGAAGTCATTACTATCCTTGAAAAACTCCCTTTTCAACCCCGCTACAAAAGATTCGAGTCTTTTAGTTTTGGGAATCAGTGGCTTTACACCCAATACACCCTGCATGGCTTTCCTGACATCTGAATTCATCAAATAGAACAAATCTGTTAGTCCACTGGTGATGATCCATGCATAGCCATCGCTCATCATTCCAATTTTCTTGGCTTCAGAGAAGAGCTTGGCACCAAGAGAATGTGACATGTGCACCACAAATACCCTTGTCTGTGATGCCACCAGTTTATATAGCTCTTTGAGTATAAAATCATCAGTGGCAGAAAGGGGAATGACACTTCTACCTGAAACACGAGCATTTATGCTTTGGAGTTCATTTGACAGGTAATGAACAATTCCATTACCATACTCAGAATCCTCGCATATAATCACAACCTGACTCCACTTGAAAGCTTTAACTATGGCAGCAACAGCAGCAACCTCCATGTCATCGCTTTGGGCTGTTTGAATAAAATAAGGAGCCCGGTGATGGAGCGAAGGGTTTGTTGCAGAAAAAGAAATGATAGGGACTTGAGCTCTGTCTCCAAGATCGCTCACAAAGCTGGCTTGCGCAGATTTCTGAGGACCAATTATTGCATCGACCTTTATCTCTTTCAACAAATGGAGACCTATGCAGACAACAGAAAGGGGAAGTGAATATTTCCTAAATCAGTTTGCTGAGACTTTCAAATGCAGAACTGGACGTGAGATATATTTAGGATTGCATGTAGTTAAAGATGAAAGTAGTCAAGTAGAGAGAGAGCAAGTAAAAATTTGTGACATTAACCCCCAAGCAAATGAATCAGGAGGAACAAAAATGTTATTAAACCATAAATTGCTGAGTCATTGTGTTCTTTCTCATCTAATCATTGGGCGTATCCTGATACTTGTCTAATCAAGAATTAACATAAAAAAAATATGCAGCAAAAACAAAGAAGAAGAAGACAGTGCAACATACTGACAGCAGCAGCATCAATGACATTTTTCTTGGAGTCTCTGACATGAAGATCCAGCCTTGTCTTATATTTGCTATGAACAGAATAAAAGACGGAATGAGCTATGTACAAGCAGGCTATTCCTCTACGCCCTAAATCTGTATCCAAATCCAGAACCACGCCTACTTGAAAGGTCACTGAGCTGTTACCAGCACTGGCAAATTTTTCTTGTGCATTGCTGCACCAGGGAATGAGAAGCAGACCAAAAGGAAGAAGAAAAAGAAGCGGAAATGATAAAATGGAAAACGCCATTTCCTCTGGTAAAAAAATGTCTACAACTAGTTCAGTTTCACCATTGTGCTACTGCATTGCAATTATCAGCTGTAGAAAATTCGTAATATATATATAGGGGAGGTCAATGGATAAAGAAAAAAAGACAATGCCATGAAACTTCCTGGTTATTGGGATTGCCTAGAACAGGTAAAAGTCTATTAATATAACCATTCTCTTCACATATCTGTCATTTTCCATATCAAGTAGCAACCCACAATAAGTTAAATCATCTTACTAAAAGTCATAATCAAAACATAACATTTTCAACTTACCTGTGCACATCACTGAGTCTACAAAAGGCGCGTATTGAATTGGAGATGATGACAGTGATTGAGGCCTGCAGCATATACAAACGAAATGAAAGCTACAGGATGCCTTCAATACAAACATGTTGTTATCTCACGACAATTTTCATTTTTTAAACTACAATGTTACAAATTCGACTCCAACATGAACGGTGGCCTTCTTGGTTTTAGCCAATCACGTAAGTCCTTTGTCAGTTAATATCACAAGGCAGGCAGGTATACTCAATGGGGGCGGGTTTCCCTCGACACTCAAAAAAATGGAAATTTCCCTCCATTCTCACCAAATTTCTTAGCTACAAGCCTACAACTTGCTTTTCCCTTTGTCTTCTTCAAAAGAATAGTAATATGCCTAACATTACATCAGGCGACAGCCACGATACAGTACATAAGACAAATCTAAACCAAGAACTAAACCTGAGAAAACCAAACTCATGAACAGCTGAACATAAAAGACAAAGAGTAAACTGCTATCAACTTTCCTGTTTATGGCATTATTGTAGTGGGTGTAAACATTGGGAGCTAAACCCAATGTGTATCTTCCTTCACTCAGAAGCCTTGTCAGAGTAGTGTTTAGCAGAAGTAGATGCACGCTGCAGGCATCAGCTCTATGCGAATATATGGGAGAAGCGCAGATAAGATTTCATTTTGTCAGAATTGATGGACTTTGAATAGTTGAATGGTTTGTTACAATGTAAGACTAACAATTTTTTTAGTTCGATGTCCTAATTGTAATTTGATGTGCAGTTGAGTGGTCTATTTGACCCTTATTCTTATAATATATTATACATTATTTTTGGTGATGAGAAAACCTGTATTCACTATCTGAAAGTCAAACATATACAACAGCATCACCTAAATATCTAAAATAACTTGTTAAAAAAAAAAAACTTTACAAGAATGTAACCTATTGTATGGTCATTTGACATTGTAATTGTGACGATGCAAGTTTTTTCTTGATCTAAAGTATATACGGTGAAAAATAAGATCAAGTAAAAGAGTCATATTGATGCATGTCGAGCAACTGACCCTAGGTTCAAGCCCATTCTCACATTGGCACTGTTCTGTTCTTCCATATTCAAGGGCATGGAATTAGAAGAAAATCTTGATAGCTCATGCACTTGACTGATATGTGATGAAGAACTAACTTCACCACCTTCTACATCTGGGATTTTCTCTTTGGGATCAGCAGAGGTGTCTCTTTGATCAAAATGTCTGCATATTGCTACAATCTTTGACCAAACAGTAGTTTTAGAATCCAAGATTGTCTGCAGACATGTTTTGTTCTGGTATACATAGCTGACTAGGAAAACTAGGATGCAGGATCCTGTTATGCCCCCAGTGATGGCAAAAAGTCCACTGAAACACTGTAATGTCACACTTGTTGAGCCCAGCCTGCTGCCCGGGCCTGTACATGCTGCATCATTTATGAGACCTTGATTCCCAATCTCCAAAATCTTTCCATTTTCTGTCAGCTGAATCACTGCCCTTGATACATCTGCAACTAGTGGAGACCCTCTAGGGAAAACCTGAGAATTTTTTTTTTCAAAGTCACAAACATAAAGAAAGAATCAGTAACTATGCACTCGGCAGCGAGAAGTAGTAATAGTGACACTGAAGTAATTGAAGGATGTGTTCCGTGTCAACTAAACACTTGAGACTGCACATTTACATTTGAGTATTATATGCTGAACAAAAGTGATGAGAAAACACTTACAAAAGCGAATCCATCAGTGCGGTAAGTAGGCCCAATGGTGTATTTGCTGCAGTATTTGGATAGGAAGAGCTTGCAATGAGGAGCCACATCAAAAAACGCTGATATCCCGCCTTTTTTGCTTCCACTAGACAATGCATCATGCACATCTTCCTGATTTTTATATGTCTTGATCTTGGATTCTTGAAATCCTTTTTCCTTCAAGAGGTCTGTAAGGAAGGAGCCTTCTTGACAGCCAACAAAGTCTCCATTCTTGATTAGCTGGTTCACATCTTTGACGGCTGGTTTAAGACGTTGTACTGTTAAACTTGATGACAAGCTGGCTGTATAAGTTGAGTTCAGAATGAGCACAACAAACATCCAAACCACCACAACAAGCCGTGCCAAATTACTCATGATTCTCTCTCCTGCAACAGGAGTGGTTGAGTTGATATGAAAGAAGCAAGGTTTTGAGAAATGGACAGAAGAAAGACTACTTACTATGTGCAAATACTAGCGTCGAGAATGGAAAGTAAAGGATCATTCCAACATGTTGAGAAGGAGGACCTCGGAAAGCAGAGCTAACCCTATGTTCAAGAATCCAGACAGCCATGCCAGTGAAAATGAAGAACACTATGCTGGTTAGCCAAAGTTCTTTGGTCAGGGGCTTCAAAAAGGTCCATATGTTGTCCACATCCTCATATGCTATTGGGACTATTCCCAACACCCCTCCTTCTGCAAAGGGCAGTGTGAAGTCTGCATACTTTGAACGGTTGGCTGTGATCGATACATCCCCAACTGCAGCATCAAAGTTCTGATCACACAACATACAACTAATCATCAGAAACTGGTGAAATGAAATACAAAATTTTGGTTATGATAGTAAAAGGATATGGTGAAGTTTACCTGAAGGAATACTTGGTATACGAGATCATTGTATGTTCCTGCACTTGAGCCATCGGGTTTCTCAAAGGGAACAAACTCATAGCGAACATCATATTGCAACGCTAACATGACAGAATTGAAGACATCAATGTAGTATCCGCTAACTTGGGTTTTGTTGAGTTCCTTGTCCCTTTCCACTCTCACAAAGTCTGTAAAACCAGACTTCACCGGCACTCCAATTCTTAGCTTCTTGCCTGCAACTGGGACTTCCCATCCTCTGGGAACAGCACTTGACCCTCCTGGCCATATGACAGTACTCTTGAACATTTCTCTTGATGAAGAATAAAAGTTAGTGCCATTCATATTCAAATTGATTCCATGTGAAGGTGTCCAGATTGCCACCTCTCTCTCCCCATTTCCAACCACATTAAGTATTTGAAACGACGATGCTTCTCTTTTTCCATCAGCAAGCTGAAACTTCCCAGAAATCCCTTCAAATCTTGTGCCCAATATTGCTTGCAGAAGCTCGGGACCTGATTCTGAGACTCCAACAGAAAATGGATCTGATGAACTGTCTGCAATTCTCTTGTCTATAACTTCTTTACCCTCTCTTCCTCTTCCTACTTTCTCTGCAGCCTCAGCTAATGCCCATAAAGTGTCATATGCCCACAGCCCGAAAACACTCAAATCAGCCTGTCTAAAGCCTGGATGATAAAGTGTTTTAGTCTCATCTTTGAGTAGTTTGCTTTTCAACCTCATTTCAAATGAGTCAAGTCTTTTAGTCTTGGGAATCAAAGGCTTTACCCCCAAGACCCCTTGCATTGCTTCTACAACATTCGAGTCCATCATATACATTACATCCATCAGTGTTTGCGTAATTATCCAAGCATATCCCTCATTCATCATCCCAATTTCCTTGGCTTTCAGAAAAAGCCTGGCTCCAAGATCAGTACTTGTTTGCACCACAAACACCCTTGTCTGCATTGTCATCATCTTGTACAGTTCTTTGAGCAAAAAATCAGATGATGCCGAAACAGGAATTAGGCTTTTGTAGGAGATGCGAACATTTATTTCTTGGAATGCATTAGACAAGTAAGGAACAATGCCATGACCAAACTCAGAGTCTTCAAATATAAGAACAACCTGACTCCACTTGAATGATTCCACTATGGCTGCAATGGCACCAGCCTGAGCATCATCACTTAGGCCTGTTTGAATGAAGTAAGGGGAGCGAGGGCGAAGGGAAGGACTGGTTGCAGAGAAAGAGATTACAGGGACCTTTGCTTTGTCTCCAAGATCCATCAAAAAGTTTGCCTGTGCAGATTTTTGAGGTCCAATTATTGCATCAACCTTTACATCTTTCAGTAACTCCAGGCCTGTTTTTATATGCAAAAAAAAAAAAAGAAAGAAAAAAGACCATGATGATAAGTGTCATTAAGTTACACTATATTAATGGAAATCATTGGAAAGGTCAAACTAACCTAATATGTATATATATATACTCAGAAAAGGAAAACAGATAGGAGTATCTGTATTGTTTGGAACTAGAGAAAAAGACACAACTTACAGAAAAGCCATTTAATCAAAACCAATAATCATTTCAGATACAAGTTGACCATGGGTTTTATAAGAGTCTTAAGTCATAAATATCATGTAAAATGAGAACATATCCACTGAATGGATATAAACATAAACATACAGAGATGATTTAGACAGTTTGCAGAAACTAGTACCAGAAGACGCAGCATTGAGAGTTTGTTCTTTTGAGTCTCTAAAATGGAGGATCAACCTGGTTGAGTAGTTGGAATGAACTGAGTAGAAATCAGAAAGTGCAATTGACAGGAAGTTACTCCCTATTTTTCCTATCATTGAATTTGAATCAAGAATCACCCCAACTTGGAGTTCCTTTTGAGCAGTGCAGAAGAGTGGATAATGCAGGAAATGGAAGCAAAATATGAGGCCCAAGAACCGTTTCATTTCCTTTCCTTTTGGAAGTTTGGAATTGATGATATTGATGCAGCTAATAATATAACATAGTGTTATTGACATATTCATATGAGACTATTCTTTTCTATAAATATACATATACATATATTTTAATACTTCCAAGCCTTATTTTATTTCAGTTGAACTGGTAAAAGTCAAAGATGCCTGTCATCTTGATTTCTAAATTCTAATACACCTAATTCAAACTAGAAGAAAGAGACTGGAGAGCTGCTAATTGATTTATAATAAGTAATTTCTAATTCTGATAGTCTTACACTGTAACACCATTCAACTATTCAAAGTGCACAACTAATTGATTCAATGATATCATCTCATGATTGCTCTCCAAGGTATTTTGGAGTGGTTTAAATTTGAGGGAGTTCTCTGTCTATTGGATTAATTTTTGCAATTATCACTCAAGGTTGATAAGATCTCCGTAAAATGTAGGTTTTGCATTCTGATTGGTGTCAAGCAGCAGGACCTGTGTTCAAGCCCATGTTCACATTAGCATTGTTCTGTTCTTCCATATTCAAGGGCACTACAGCACTTGAAGGAGATGAAATTCTTGATAGATCAGGCACTTGACTAATATGTGATGAAGAACCAACTTCACCACCTACTGCATCTGGGATTTTCTCTTTGAGATCTCTTGGTGGACCAGCAGAAGTGTCTCTTTGACCAAAATGTCTGCATATTGCTACAATCTTTGACCAAAGAGTAGTTTTAGAATCCAAGATTGTCTGCAGACATGTTCTGTTCTGGTATACATAGCTGACCAGGAAAACTAGAAGGCAGGAGCCTGTTATGCCCCCAGTGATGGCAAAAAGTCCTTTGAAACACTGTAATGTCACACTTGTTGATCCCAGCTGTGTGCTGTCCGACCATGTACATGCTGCATCGTTTCTGAGCCCTTGTTTGCCAATCTCTAGAATCTTTCCATTTTCTGTCAGCTCAATCACAGCCCGAGATACATCCGCAACTAGTGGAGACCCTCTAGGGAAAGCCTGAATTTTTATTTTTTTTTCAAGTCACAAAGATAAAAAGAAGAATCGGTGACAATGCACTTGGCAAGTAGTACTGATAGTGATTGTTAAGAGTCTCACATTGATAAAATAAGAAAGAACTATGGGTTTATAAGGCCATGGGTTAGACTAACTAATTGGTTACGTTGGATTCACTAGCCCAATCTTAATTTATAAGAGATATTGATGAAGTGATAAGAAAACACTTACAAAAGCAAATCCATCAGTGCTGTAAGTAGGTCCAATGGTGTATTTGGTGCAGTATTTCGATAGGAAGAGTTTGGCATAAGGAGCCGAATCAAAAAAAGCTGATATCCCACCATTTTTACTTCCATTAGACAATGCATCATGGGAATCCTCTGGATATCTATAAGTCTTAATCTTGGATTCTTGAAATCCCTTTTCCTTCAATAGGTCTATAATGAAGGAGCCTTCTGGACAGCCAACAAAGTCTCCATTCTTGATGAGCTGTTTCACATCTTTGATTGCCGGTTCAAGCCTTTGTATTGTTAATCTTGATGACAAGCTGGCTGTATAAGTTGAGCTCAAAATAAGTATGACGAACATCCAAACCACCACAACAAGCCGTGCCAAATTACTCACAATTCTCTCTCCTGCAACAGAATTGGTTCTGCAATAGTTGAGTTGGTAGGAAAGAACCAAGGTTTTGATAAACGGAAAGAAGAAAAACTACTTACTATGTGCAAATACTAGTGTCGAGAATGAAAAGTATAGGATCATGCCAACATGTTGAGAAGGAGGACCTCGGAAATCAGAGTTAAGCCTATGTTCAAGAATCCAGACAGCCATGCCAGTGAAAATGAAGAACACTATGCTGGTTAGCCAAAGTTCTTTTGTTAGGGGCTTCAAAAAGGTCCATATGCTGTCCACATCCTCGTATGCTATTGGGACTATACCCAACACCCCTCCTTCTGTAAAGGGCAATGTGAAGTCTGCAAAATTTGATCGGAGGGCTGTGATCGTTATATCCCCAACTGCAGCATCAAAGTTCTGATCACACAACATGCAATGCAATTAATCCGATATGATCAGAAACTAGAAAATGAAATTCAAAAACTTGGTTATGATAGTGAAGGAACCTGGTTGAGTTCACCTGAAGGGATACTTGCTCTACTAGATCATTATAATTTCCTGCACTTGAGCCATCGGGTTTCTCAAAGGGAACGAAATCATAGGGCACAGCATATGGCAACGCTGACATGACAGATTTGAAGACATCAATGTAGTATCCGCTAACTTGGATTTGGTTGAGTTCCTTGTCCCTTTCCACTCTCACAAAGTCTTTAAAAGCACCCTTCACTGGCACTCCAACTCTTAGTTTCTTACCTACAATTGGGACTTCCCATCCCTTGGGTACTAGTGTTGATTCACCTGGCCACACAACATCTTTTAAAGAAGCATTGATTCCACTAATAATTCCATGATTTGGATTCCAGATTGCTACCTCTTTTTCTCCATTTTCGACCACATTAAGTATTTGATATGATGAAGGCTTCAGTCTTCTATCCTTAAGTGAGAAATTCCCTGCAAGCCCTTCAAAGTTTGTGTTCAGTATTGCTTTGTGAAGTTTAGGACCTGTCAAGGAGATGTCAATATGAAATGGGTCTGAAGAATTGAGACCAACTGGGTTGTTTGAAACCATTGGAGGTTCCTTAGTTCCCAATCTCTCAGCAGCCATAGCCAGTGCCCACATCGTATCATATGCCCAAATACCAAAAATGCTCATAACCTCAGCCTCTTTGAAGTCATAACTATCCTTGAGGAACTCCCTTTTCAACCCCGCTACAAAAGGTTCGAGTCTTTTAGTTTTGGGAATCAGAGGCTTTACACCCAATACACCCTGCATGGCTTTCCTGACATCTGAATTCATCAAATAGAATAAATCTGTTAGTCCACTGGTGATGATCCATGCATAGCCATCACTCATCATTCCAATTTTCTTGGCTTCAGAGAAAAGCTTGGCACCAAGAGAATTTGACATGTGCACCACAAATACCCTTGTCTGTGATACCATCAGTTGGTATAGTTCTTTGCTTATAAAATCATCAGTGGCAGAAAGGGGAATGACACTTATACCTGAAACACGGACATTTATTCTTTGTAATGCGTTTGACAGGTAATGAACAATGCCATTACCATATTCAGAATCCTCACATATAATCACAACCTGATTCCACTTGAAAGCTTTAACTATGTCAGCAACAGCAGCAACCTCCATGTCATCACTTTGGGCTGTTTGAATAAAATAAGGAGATCGATTATGAAGTGAAGGGTTAGTTGCAGAAAAAGAAATTATAGGGACATGAGCTCTGTCTCCAAGATTGCTCACAAAGCTGGCTTGTGCAGATTTCTGAGGACCAATTATTGCATCAACCTTTACATCTTTCAACAAATGGAGACCTATGCAGACATGCAGAAAGGGGAAGTGAAAGATACCTTTAGCATTGTATATGGACAATATGGTTACAAATGAAAGTAGTAAAGATACTAATACAACCCCAACCAAGTTGGTCAGGCTGTTAACTTGTAACACAAGTTACAAATTCGACTCCCTCCAGTATGGTCGGCTAGGCCACAAGGCAGGCAGGATTTAGTCAGTGCACAACTTAATAGTCGTTGCGGGTTTCCCTCGTCACAACTTAATAGTCGCTGCGGGTTTCCGTCGTCACCCAAATGTGGTAAAGATACAAGGGAGAACTTTGAAGAAAAAAAGAAGACAGTGCAACATACTGGCAGCAGCAGCATCAATGACAGTTTGCTTGGAGTCTCTGACATGAAGATTCACCCTTGTCTTATATTTGCTATGAACTGAATAAAAGTCAGAAATAGCCATATGCAAGCAGCTCATTCCTCTCCGGGCTAAATCTGAATCCAAATCCAGAACCACTCCAATTTGAAAGATCACTGAGCTTTTGCCAGAGCTGGCAAAGTCTTCTTCTGCATTGCTGCACCAGGGAATGAGAAGCAGACCAAAAAGATGAAGAAGAAGAAGAAGAAAAAGCAGAAATGATAAAATGGAAAACTTCATTTCCTCAGGAAAAAAAATGCCTAAAACTAGTTGAATTGCGCCATTTGTCCTACAAGAACTCATAAAATATATAAAGGGGAGGTCTATGGATAAAGAAACATAACACAATGCCATGAACGGGATTACCAAGGAACAGGTAAGAATCCAATAACAAAATGCACCATTTTCCTGAGAAAACCAAAGCCATAAACAATTCATCATAGAAACAATAAGCCATCTGCTCTCAGCTTTCCTGTTTATGGCATTATTATTGTGGCTGTAAACATTGGGAGCCACACCCAATTTGTATCTTCGCTCAGAACCCTTTTTGGAGCTTCCGGCATGAAAGCTAAAGATTAATCTAAAAAGAATGGATCTTTTGTGCACCCACTGTCCGAATACACCAGAAAAGCATACAGAAGTTTTCAATTTGTCAGGATCGATCACTCGCATGTTGCAAAATTGCAATTCTTACACGTATACTGGGGAAAAAGACTACACTTTGCAGAGATCAGAGATATTGCTGACCTTTCAGTTAATTAGTTGTGGACTTTTAAGTGATGAGTTTTTTTTTTTTTTGTTTTAAAGACATTACCCATCCACCCTGACCCATAAGCAAGCCCAATTCATATTTCATATTTGAACCATGGAGACAAATATTCGAACTCATATAGGATTCATGGTAAGTAATGATTTTATTGCCAAACACTAGGAGGCTGGAGTCTAGTTTAATAGTAAATACTATTTTCTCAAATGGTATATTTAAGGAATATATATGGACAAATACAGTCAACTTAGTGACTTACCAATTACCATTTTAGTTAGTTTACTTGTTATCATGGCGGAACAGTAATTAATAATTCTTCCCAAATAGTAATTAATAATTAATTGGTAGAATGGGAGACTATAATGAGAGTCTAGTACGTATAATATAAAATGATGCATTTCTGTCCCTCTCTTCTTCTCCTTTAATCATTTTCCCTCTACTTTCTCTTGCCTTACAGATTAAGTTCCACACAAGATGATCCATGTCCAAGTCAATGAAATTTCTGCAGTCCACTCCGCATGTGCTTCCTTCATGGCGAAGAACAAAAACACCATCAACCAAACAGTGATGAACCCATCTACTTCTACTTGCAGCAGCTCCACTCATACTACTGCTTTTGCAGTGATCAACCCGGAGGTTCTTGAAAGTGGTATGAGTACTGTAGGGCATTTAGCAGACTACGAGGTTTGGTCGGAGCATAAAGGCGTGAACTTTCCTCCTTCAACCAACGATCGGTGTAACCATAGTTTGAATCAGAGCGGAGAAGAGAAGTGGGCAAAACACTACAGTAACCGCCACAAGATTCTGTTGGTGGGTGAAGGAGACTTTTCATTCTCCGCTAGTTTAGCTGCGGCTTTTGGGTCTGCTTCTAACATCACTGCCACTTCCCTTGACTCTGAAAGTAAGCTAGACTTCTTGATATATGATATATATGACTAGTTACTTGTATTTATATATTGAGTTAATTCCATTTTTGTCATGTATTTATATGTGTCAGTCTATTTTTAGTCATTTTTTATCATAACATTCACATTTGGTCATTGGTCATAGTATAATTGTGACAAAACTATTTTTGGTATTCTATCAACAAAACAGTTGTAATGCCGTTAAATACAAAAGCATTTTGCCAAGGACCTTGTCATCCAGTGGCACGTATGAGTTTGAGTTTTAGATGAGGCGTTATTGACTCTTTGTGTTTCATAGATTCAGAAGGTAGTTATGAACAGATAGCATTTGTAATTCTTTTTGCAGGGGCTTTGTGGAAAGTTTATGACAGAGCTGTTTACAACATTGGAGAGTTGATGAGAAAGGGATGCAAAGTGATTCATGGTGTTAATGCTGCTGCCATGGATTCTCATCCATCCTTGAAGGGCTTGAAATTTGATCGTATTATTTTCAATTTTCCATTTGCTGTCATATCCAAGAAAAGCAAAAAATCTCGACCTCGGTGAGTTCATGCTTTAGTATACAGAGCAATTTGTTTTCAGACTCTATCCCTTGTATCATTGATTGAATGCTATTAACTTGTGTTTGAGCATTTGATTGATCGATTTGTTTAATTTTGCAGTCCACACCGAGTCCTGGTAAAGGCATTTCTGAGAGCTGCCAGGGAGATGATTTGTGAGAATGGTGAAATCCATATCACTCAAAGAACAGATGGGATTCTTGGTGAATTGAAAATAGAATTCATTGCATTTCAGCAGTGGCTTGAACTTGTTGGAGTTGATGATTTCAATGCTTCTGATTATCCGGGTTACATCCCTAAATGGGAAACAGGAAGCTATAGTAATGCAGACTACTTTCCTAGTAAAACTTACAAGTTCCGACGTAGTTCAAAGATTGTTCCTCTTGCAGCAGTTACAAAACCAGCAAGCAGCAGTGCTGTTAGTGTTGATTGTGTCCCAAAATTTGCCAATGCCAAGATCCTTTGTAGCACTAATGCTCCAAATTTCCTAACCACAACCTCGAATTTTGATGTAGTGCCACCATGTTTCGAGCAGTCCTTTAATCTTGCCCACCAGCATTCTAAGGGGTTTTGCTACGGCTTGAATTTCAATTTGCAGCCGGATTGGTACCCTTCTCCTTCAATGATCTTGCCGCCATATGGGGGAGCTGCTGCAGCAGCTACTTCTGCTGCTTATACTACTGCAGAATATCACCATAATTTTCTTCCTTCGAGTAGATACTGCAGTAACTATAATTTTCTGAAGCAGAATGAGAGAGTGCAGCGACAAGTGATCAAGAAGGGATTCGTGGTAGCAGAAGAAGAGAAATGGTTAAAACACTACAGCAATCGCCACAAGATGCTGCTTGTGGGTGAAGGAGACTTCTCCTTCTCAACCAGTTTAGCTGTCGCCTTTGGCTCTGCTTCTAACATGACTGCAACTTCTCTTGATTCTGAGGGTAGGAAAAATCTAATCTTAGTTGAGTTGATCATCAATGCCCCCCCAATATGCACACATCACCAGTAACAAGACAACAAATTAATTCATTGCCATTACTTGTTCTTTTTCAGAGTTCTTGACTTTCCATTACTGCAAAGCTTTTCTCCACCTTAAAGAGCTGAAAAAGAGAGGGTGTGAGGTGATTCACGGTGTTGATGCTACCTCCATGGCATACCATCCTAGCTTGATGGGCTCGATGTTTGATAGGATTATCTTCAACTTTCCATATGCTGGATTTTACAATGATTCATCCCGCAAATCTAAGATTGGGTTAGCCTTTAAACTGACAATGAGAGTAGTATACATTCATTCATTCATTCATTCATAAGACTGATTTATTCATTCATTCTGTTCCTACGTGCAGTTGTCATCAATCCATGATATGGATGTTCCTGGAGAATGCCAAGCAGATGATCGGTGAAAATGGCGAAATCCACATCACCCACAAGACCAATGGATTCCACCAGCAATGGAATATAGTTTCTCTTGCAACTCAGCAGGGGCTTGTGCTTGTAGGCAGTGTTAAGTTTAACGTTAGTGATTATCCAGGTTATAGTAACAAGTATGGGTTTGGGGGTGACAATAGTTTCGACTGCTCTCCTAGTAAAACTTACATGTTCCGACATCCTCGTACTGCATCCATGTAGTTGTTTGTGGCCTTCTTCGGGTTTAG
Organism: Ipomoea trifida; assembly: GCA_003576665.1. Classification (NCBI taxonomy): domain Eukaryota; kingdom Viridiplantae; phylum Streptophyta; class Magnoliopsida; order Solanales; family Convolvulaceae; genus Ipomoea; species Ipomoea trifida. The sequence goes on along the minus strand of CP025645.1, from coordinate 7,512,908 downwards.
GTTGCTGATCATAATCTGATATGTCATGCTGCCATGCTCTTGCAGCCAGCTTGTAAACTGTTTGTTTTTCTTGGTTGTCTGTGATAATGGATTTTTATTAAGCAATTTGCCTACATCCATAGGATTTGAGTTTGTGATGATTCATACATTTCAGATTTGAACCATACAGATAGATGTTCTACTAACTACCTGTCATATTTTAGTGACGCATAAGACATACACAACGAATTGTAAACAATATGTTCAGGAAACTATTGTTGTGCTATTAACAATACTAACTTCTCCAATGGAGAATCACAAGACTCAAACTTTTGAATATATACAACAACATCAACTGGATACCTACTTGCTAAATAACCTGTTAAAAAAAACTACTTTACAAGAATGTAACCTATTACCTATGGTCATTTGAGATTGTAAGTGTGATGATTCAAGAGTTTTTCCTTGATCTTGAAGTACATATGGTGATTTCGCTTTCCCTTTTTCGTGTTCAAAAAAATCATATAACGAAATAAGATCAAAGAGTCATACCAATTGGTGTCGAGCAACTGGCCCTAGGTTCAAGCCCATGCTCAGATTGGCATGGTTCTGTTCTTCTATGTTCAAGGGCACCACAGCACTTGAATGAGAAGAAATTCTTGAGAGGTCAGGCACTTCACTTATATGTGATGAAAAACCAACTTCACCACCTTCTGCATCTGGGATTTTCTCTTTGGGATCAGCAGAGGTGTCTCTTTGATCAAAATGTCTGCATATTGCTACAAATTTTGACCAGACAGTAGTTTTAGAATCCAAGATTGTCTGCAGACATGTTCTGTTCTGGTAGACATAGCTGACTATGAAAACTAGGAGGCAGGAGCCTGTTATGCCCCCAGTAATGGCAAAAAGCCCTTTGAAACACTGTAATTTCACACTTGTTGATCCCAGCTGTGTGTTGTCTGGCCCTGTACATGTTGCTTCATTTCTGAGCCCTTGATTCCCAATCTCCAAAATCCTTCCATTTTCTGTCAGCTGAATCACTGCCCTCGATACGTCTGCAACTAGTGGAGACCCTCTAGGGAAAACCTGATTTTTTTTTTCAGTTACAGACAAAGGAAGAATCAGAAACTATGCACTGGGCAAGAAGTAGTGATAGTGACACTGAAAAAGTATATGAGAAAATGCTTACAAAAGCAAATCCATCGGTTCTGTAAGTCGGTCCAATGGTGTATTTGCCACAGTATTTGGATAGGAAGAGCTTGGTATAAGGAGCTCCATCAAAATATGCTGATATCCCACCATTGCTACTTCCATTAGACAATGCATTATTGATATCCTCTGGGGATTTATAAGTCTTGATCTTGGATTCTTCAAATCCCTTTTCGTTCAAGAGGTCTGTAATGAAGGAGCCTTCTGGACAGCCAACAAAGTCCCCATTCTTGATCAGCTGGTTCACATCTTTGATTGCTGGTTTAAGGCGTTGTACTGTTAATCTCGACGACAAGCTGGCTGTGTAAGTTGAGTTCAGAATGAGCACGACGAACATCCAAACCACCACAACAAGCCGGGCCAAATTACTCATGATTCTCTCTCCTGCAACAGGAGTGGTTGAGTTGGAATGAAAGAAGCAAGGTTTCGAGAAATGGAAAGAAGAAAGGCTACTTACTATGTGCAAAAACTAGCGTCGAGAATGGAAAGTAGAGGATCATGCCAACGTGTTGAGAAGGAGGACCTCGGAAGGCAGAGCTAACTCTATGTTCAAGAATCCAGACAGCCATGCCAGTGACAATGAAGAAAACTATGCTGGTTAGCCAAAGTTTTTTGGTTAGGGGCTTCAAAAAGGTCCATATGTTGTCCACATCCTCGTACGCTATTGGGACTATTCCCAACACCCCTCCTTCTGCAAAGGGCATTGTGAAGTCTGCATACTTTGAACGATTGGCTGTGATCGATACATCCCCAACTGCAGCATCAAAGTTCTGAAAACACAACATAAGACTAATCATCAGAAACCGGTGAAAATGAAATACAAAAATTTGGTTATGATAGTGAAGTTTACCTGAAGGAATACTTGGTATACTAGATCATTGTATGTTCCTGCACTTGAGCCATCGGCTTTTTCAAAGGGAACGAACTCATAGCGAACAGCATATTGCAACGCTAACATGACAGAATTGAAGACATCAATGTAGTATCCGCTAACTTGGGTTTTGTTGAGTTCCTTGTCCCTTTCCACTCTCACAAAGTCTGTAAAACCAGACTTCACCGGCACTCCAATTCTTAGCTTCTTGCCTGCAACTGGGACTTCCCATCCTCGGGGAACAGCACTTGACCCTCCTGGCCATATGACAGTACTATTGAAGATTTCTCTTGATGAGGAATAAAAGTTAGTGCCATTCATTTTCAAATTGATTCCTTGTAAAGGTGTCCAGATTCCCACCTCTCTCTCCCCATTTCCAACCACATTAAGTATTTGAAACGACGAAGCTTCTCTCTTTCCATCAGCAAGCTCAAACTTCCCAGAAATCCCTTCAAATCTTGTGCCTAATATTGCTTGCAGAAGCTTGGGACCTGATTCTGAGACTCCAACAGCGAACGGATCTGATGAACTGTCTGCAATTCTCTTGTCTAGAACTTCTTTACCCTCTCTTCCTCTTCCTACTTTCTCTGCAGCCTCAGCTAATGCCCATAAAGTATCATACGCCCACAGCCCGAAAACACTCAAATCAGCCTTTCTAAAGCCTGGATGATCAAGTGTTTTAGACTTATCTTTGAGGAATTTTCTTCTCAACCTCATTTCAAATGAGTGAAGTCTTTTAGTCCTAGGAATCAAAGGCTTTACCCCCAAGACCCCTTGCATTGTTTCTACAACGTTCGAGCCCATCAAATTCATTACATCCATCAGTGTTTGTGTAATAATCCAAGCATATCCCTCATTCATCATCCCGATTTCCTTTGCTTTCCTAAACAGCCTGGCCCCAAGATGACTGCTTGTTTGCACCACAAACACCCTTGTCTGCAAAGTCATCATCTTGTACAGTTCTTTGAGCAAAAAATCAGATGAAGCCGAGACAGGAATCTGGCTCTTGTAGGAGACGCGAACATTCATTTCTTGGAATGCATTAGACAAGGAAGGAACAATGCCATGGCCAAACTCAGAGTCCTCAAATATAAGAACAACCTGACTCCACTTGAAGGATTCCACTATGGCTGCAATGGGACCCGCCTGAGCATCATCACTTAGGCCTGTTTGAACGAAGTAAGGGGAGCGTGGGCGAAGGGAGGGACTGGTTGCAGAGAAAGAGATCACTGGCACTTTCGCTATGTCCCCAAGATCCATCACAAAGTTTGCCTGTGCAGATTTTTGAGGCCCAATTATTGCATCAACCTTCACATCTTTCAGCAGCTCCAGACCTGTTTTCATATGCCAAAACAAAAAACCATGATCATAGTGGTCATAAATACTTAGAAAAATGAAACAGATAGGAGTATGAGAGTATCTTATATCTGCATCATTTGGAACTTACAGAAAAGCCATTTTATCAGAACCAATCATTTCAGATACAAGTGGATCATGGGGTTTATAAACTTTATAACAGTCTTAATTCACAAGTATCTTCATGTACACTGAGAGCATATCCATGAATGAACATAAACATATATAGAAGATTTAGAAAGTTTGCAGAAAAAAAGGAGACAAGGAAACAGCTAGTACCAGAAGACGCGGCGTTGAGAGTCTGTTCCTTTGAGTCTCTAAAATGGAGAGCCAGCCTGGTTGAGTAGTTGGAATGAAGTGAGTAGAAATCAGAAAGTGCAATTGACAGGAATCTCCTCCCTATTCCTCCTATCAATGAATCTGAATCAAGAATCACCCCAACTTGGAGCTCCCTTTTAGCAGTGCAGGAGAGTGGATAATGCAGGAAATGGAAGCAAAATATGAGGGCCAAGAACAGTTTCATTTCCTTTTCTTTTGGAAGTTTGGACTTGATGATATCAGCTAATAATGAGACATATTTATATCAGACTATTCCTCTCTGCAGATACTTCCATGTCTTCTCTTTTTCAGTTGAACTGGTAAATGTTCAACTGCATGCATTCTCTGAAGAGTTCTGTTCTCAGATAAAGAATAGTATTTCTTTGTCTTCTTGATTTCTTATACACTTCATTCAAACTATAAGAATGCCCTTGGGAAACTTGCCCCGACCAGTACTTAACCGGATTAGTTTAGTCTTATCTTATAAGGTACAAAAAAATTTAAAAAGAAAGACTTATAAGTAGTAATTAAAGCAGAGAAGACAACATTTTTTTTTTAATATTGGCATAAGGACAATATTTTGGAGAAGCTGGGAAGTTATTCTACTCGTAGTTGACTTGACCAGTAGAATCTATGAATATTTTCACTATGACCCCTCAAGTTTATGGAACTCATGTATAGGCCTCTCATTTTTCAAAATATAACACAAAAGCACCTATACCTTTTTACATAATCCCATCATTTATTTACAGTTTCATTGGGACCATTGGTCATTCTAATTTTTCATAATTTACCTTTCCTTGAAGGATTCACTGCGCTCAGGCTCATCTGTAATAGCTTACTTAGGTAAATCGCACTAGAAAAATTGTGTGCAACGGTCTCAACCAAAGGACGTAAATAAATAAAATGTCAAAATATATAATGGAACAAAAATCTCGTAATTCCTGCTCTGGTGTAATAGCTTAGGTAAATTGCGCTAGAAAATTGTGTACAACGAGCTCAACTAAGAGGACATAAATAAATAAAATGTCAAAATATATAATGGACCAAAAATCATGTAATTGATGCTCATGTGTAATAGTTTAGTTAGGTAAATCACAGCAGAAAATTTGTGTGCAACGAGTTCAACCAAGAGGACGTAAATAAATAAAATGTCAAAATATATAATGGACCAGAAATTCCGCAATTCCTGCTCCTGTGTAATAGCTTAGTTAGGCAAATCGCACTAACAAAATCGTGTGCAACGAGCTCAACCAAGAAAACTTAACTTTCATATACAAAAATCCCTTCAAGTACAAAAATCATACTTCACTAAAAAAAAAAAAAAAAATTATTTCAAGTCTAAGACCATATATGACTTGAATTCTTGATTATGGCAGCATTCATTCCTTGAAAAGTATTCATTCCTTCTGCAACTGACTCTGTCAAGTCAATCTTCTCAACTCTCAAAGCAATTTGTGGTGCGTGTCATACGTCCCAGTAAGCACAAAGACTAATATACTTCATCTTGTGGCCTCAAATTTCTGGAACCAAAACATTTATGATGAATTTCTATATAGTCTATAATGCATACAAACAACATGCTACAAAGTTCATAGCTTTCACAAATGGAGCCTCCAAAATTAATCCTTCTTCTGTTAATGCATGGAACAATCTTCATTGCCATTTCCATGGCCCCAGTAGGGGGCGAAAATGCCAGTGCTATAAAGGTTGATGTTGGCGTGATTCTTGACTCCGACCCAGTATCTGGGAGGATGAGACAAGCATGCATGTCACTAGCACTGTCAGATTTCTACGCGAATCGAAATCATAGTGCCCGGATTGTTCCTCACTTCAGAGCCTCCATCTCTGATGATGTTGATGCAGCATCTGCAGGTAACCTGTTTGATGTTTTGGAGATTAGATGATTAATGTTTACTATGTTCAGGATTGCTTGTTTGCATATGTTGTCATGTTTTATGTTGCAACTTTGCAGCCATAGACCTGCTGAAAAATGTTGAAGTGCAAGCAATCTTAGGCCCTCAGGCATCAACACAAGCAGATTTTATAACAGACATAGGGAAGAAGGTGAAAGTTCCTGTAATTTCTTCAGCCACAAGTCCTGCTATTTCGCCATCCCAAAATCCATACTTTATCAGAGTAGCATACTGCGCTTGCTGGCAGGCTAAGGCGATTGCAGCGATTGTTGAGGCCTTTGGTTGGAGGAGAGTGGTGTTTATCTATGAAAATAGCAATTTTGGCAGTGGAATTCTCCCCCATTTGACTGATGCCATGGTGGAAATCAATGTTTCAGTGCCATATCGAAGTGTTGTTTCCCCGTCTGCTGACCATGAACAGATCATGGTGGAGCTGTTGAAGTTGAAAACAAAGCAGACACGAGTGTTCATAGTCCATTTGCATCCAACTTTTGCTTCTAAGTTTTTCTTGAGGGTAGAGGAAGCTGGAATGATGAGCAGTGGATATGTGTGGATAATCACGGATGCTTTCACTAGTACTTTGGTTTCCAAGGATTCTTCAGTTCTTGATTCTTTGCAGGGGGTTATAGGTGTGAAACCTTATGTCCCAAATTCAGTTGAGCTGAAGAACTTCACTGGGAGATGGAAATCAAAGGCGTTTCGTCAACAAAATCCAGACATGGATGGAGTAGAGCACAATGTTTTCGGGCTATGGGCATATGATAGTGTCATAGCATTAGCAACAGCACTTGAGAAAGTGGGCACTTCTGGTCTGAAATTCAACAGAACATTTAGTAGGGAGAATTCAACAGATTTGGATGCAATTGGGACATCAGAATTTGGGCCTTTGCTACTTGAATCAATACGAAACATCAAACTAAAAGGACTAAGTGGCGATTTCCACATAGTTGAGGGAGAACTGCAACCATCTGCATTTCAGATTGTGAATGTGATAGGCAAAGAGAAAGGGATTGGATTCTGGACAGAAAAGTATGGGATTTCCAAGAATCCAAACCCAAATCATACAACTGTGTACTCTGCTAACAAAGATGATCTCGGGGCGATCATTTGGCCAGGTGACTCTACTGCTGTTCCTAGAGGCTGGGAGATTCCCACAGGCGAAAATAAGTTAAGGGTTGGAGTTCCTGACAAAGGAGGGCTTGAGCAATTAGTTAAAGTCACTATTGATCCCCAGACTAACACTACAGTGGCAACTGGTTTCTGTGTAGATGTCTTTGAACAAGTGATGAAGTCTATGCCTTATTATGTACCAATTGAATATGTACAAATCAAACAAAGCCAAAACCATCCAGATTACGATGACTTCGTCAATCAGGTCGTTTTTGGGGTAATACTCATATGTTTCATACTAACAATCACTTCCTTAATTTGTTTCAGCTTTTCTGTTCTGTCCAGCAACACTTATAACTCCATTCTTGCATTTCTCGGCTTTTTGACAGAAACTTGATGCAGTAGTTGGCGATATCACCATTTTATCAAGGCGGTCCAAATATGTGGATTTCACATTATCATTCACAGAGCCTGGGGTCATCACAGTTGTCCCAGTCCAGCAAGATGACAAGAAGAGTGCTTGGATTTTCTTGAAACCTATGAGTAAAGAACTCTGGATGATGACTGCAACATTCTTTGTCTTCATTGGCACCGTGATTTGGGTACTTGAACACCAAGAAAACAACGAGTTCCAAGGTCCACGCCACAAGCAAGTCGGGATGATCTTCTGGTTCTCCTTCTCTACTCTTGTTTTTGCACATAGTAAGTAGTAAAAACTTTGTGCTATATTTCGTAGGCTCATAGAATCATATTTCTTTCTTTGTGATTCTAAAAGAACTGTGTACTATCTTGCAGGGGAGAAGGTAATAAGCAACTTATCGAGATTTGTGATCATAGTTTGGGTGTTTGTGGTGCTGGTTCTGACATCTAGCTACACGGCTAGCTTAACATCTATGTTAACAGTACAACAGTTGCAGCCTACTGTCACTGATATTAAAGATCTGATCAAGAACGGAGAGTATGTTGGATGCCGGGATGGTTCCTTTGTTGCTGGAATGTTAAGGAGCAAGTTTGGCAACATAAAACTTAGGAATTATACCACATTAGAAGAGTTTGATGAAGCACTTACAAGAGGAAGTAAAAATGATGGAGTTGCCGCGATTGTGGATGAGCTACCCTATCTTAGGCTTTTCCTTGGGAAGTATTGTGGGAAGTACACTATAGTTGGCCCAACCTACAAGACTGCTGGCTTTGGGTTTGTAAGTTCTTTAATCTTGAACTTGGAAAAACCAGATTTTTATCCCATCAGATTACTAATCGCGGTTTTCCTGTTTTTGCAGACATTTCCAAAGGGATCGCCTTTGGTGCCTGATGTCTCGAGAGAAATATTGAGTTTGACAGAGAGTGACACTTTGACGAGAATTACAGATAAGTGGTTTGGGAATGAAACAGATTGTTCAAAGCAAGATGCAACCTTGGTTGGTTCTGATAGCCTTGCACTGGGCAGTTTTAAAGGACTTTTCATTATTGCTGGTGTTTCTGCACTATCAGCTCTCCTCTTATTCTTCTGCTCCTTCATGAATCAGAACAAATCCATCTTAACATCTGACTTTTCAGTCCTGCAAAAGCTTTCTGCATTGGCAAAAGCTTTCCATGAAGAAAAGGACTCGTCTAGGGTGTCTCAAAACCCGAACGAAGGCAATGAAGATTTGGCTTCCTCCCCGGAGGCAATATCTGAACTTTATCCAAAAGTCCAGAGATCAACATTCCAAATTCTCCATGGCAAGGCGTTTTCGTTCTAGATGAGGGATATGCTCTAACAGAACTTGGAAGTACACTTCGCAATAGCCTTGCCATAACTAATGTAGAAAGATGATGCTCAGAACTATAGTTTTGATTTAATTGTATGGAATCATTTGTATACATATATGATTGATGTTGACTTACATAGCTTTGGAATGTAAAGAAAAAAAAAGCAATAAAAGAAAGTGGTTTTGTGTTTAAAAGATTTCAAACGCTTTACAAGCCGTTTTTCAGGGTATTTACACAGCCCAAACTAATTAAGGCATTCGGGCCAAATTAGCTATCTGTTTAGCTATAACTATACATGGTAAGAACTTTCATCTAAACTACAGTTTTCTGTATCATCTTTCTGAAACCTCCTCTTCAGGTATGGGAATGCTGTCGCGAACTGGACTTCCCGGTTCTGTTGTACTGAATCCCTCATCCTGAGCGAAAACGCCTTGCCCGGGAGAATCTGCAATTCTGGTTTCTGGACTTGGTGGATGGTGCTCGGGCATTACATCCTCGGAGGAAACCACATTGCCTTCATTCGGCTTCTGAGACTCCCTAGATGTGTCCTTTCCCTCACAAAAAGCCTTTGCTAATGCAGAAAGCTTTTGCCAGATTGAAACGTCGGACACTAAGATACACTTGTTGTCATTTAGGAAGGAGCAGAAGAATATGAGAAGAGCTGATAATGCAGAAGCACCAACAATGATGAAAAGGCCTTTAAAACTCTCTGGTGCCAGGCTATCTGATGCAGCCGAGGTTCCATCTTGCTGTGAACAATCTGTTTCGTTCCATAGCCATTTTTTCGTTATGTTCAGCATGGCGTCGCTCTCTGTCACACTCAATATCGCTCTCGAGACATCAGGCACCAAAGGAGATCCCCTCGGGAACGCCTGCAAAAGGCAAAAACAGTTAAAATAAACCAGATTAGTGGTCTGATGGGATAAAATCTGGTTTTCCAAGTTCTTGATTAGAGAACTTACAAATCCAAAACCAGCAGTCTTGTAGATTGGACCAACCATAGTGTACTTCCCACAATATTTTTCGAGGAAGAGCCTAAGATAGGGTAGCTCATCCATAATGGCAGCAACCCCGCCATTTCCACTTCCATTTGTAAGCGCTTCATCATACGCTTCTAATGTGCTATAATTCCTCATTCTTCTGCTCTCAAAGTTCATGTTCTTTAACATGTCAGCAACAAAGGAACCATCCTGGTACCCGACATAGTCTCGATTCTTGATCAGATTGTAAACATCAGTGACAGTAGGCTGCAACTGTTGTACTGTTAACATGGATGTTAAGCTAGCCGTGTAGCTAGATGTCAGAACCAGCACAACAAACACCCAAACTATGATCACGAATCTCGATAAATTGCTCACTACCTTCTCCCCTGCAACATAGTACACAGTTCTTTTATCATCACAATTCACAGCCAAAGAAATCTGACTTTAAGCGATGTTTTAGTACTTACTGTGTGCATATACAAGAGTGGAGAAGGAGAACCAGAACACCATCCCGACTTGCTTGTGGCGTGGACCTTGGAACTCTTTGTTTACTTGGTGTTCGAGTACCCAAATCACGGTGCCAATGAAGATAAAGAACGCTGCAGTCGTCCCCCAGAGTTCTTTCTTCAGAGGTTTCAGGAAAATCCATGCAGTCTTCCTGTCATCTTGCTTAACTGGGACAACTATGGTGACACCAGACTCTGTAAATGGCAATGTGAAATCCACATGGTTGGACCGGTTTGATAAAATGGTAACATCACCAACTACTGCATCGAAATTCTGTCAAAAATTCAAGAAATGCAAGAATGGCATTTTAAGTGTTGCTGGACCAAACAGAAACAGTGAAACAAAATCAAGGAAAATGATTTTTTTAAGTATGAAATATTCAGTATTACCCCAAAGAAGACCTGATCAACGAAGTCATCGTATCCTTGAGGGATTTCAAAGCGTATATATTTATATGGTACATGATAAGGCATAGACTTCATCACTTGTTCAAAAACATCTATACAGAAACCAGTTGCGTTTGTAATGTTGGTCTGAGGATCAGTTCTGACATTTATGAATTGCTCGAACCCCTTTTTGGCAGGAACTCCAATCCTTAACTCTTTACCTTTGGGAATCTCCCAGCCTCTAGGAACAGTAGTAGAGCCACCTGGCCAAGTGATAGCCCCAAGATCATCTTTGTTAGCAGAGTACACAGTTGTATTCTTTGGCTTTGGAATCTTGGAAATCCCATACTTTTCTGTCCAGAATCCAATCTTTTCCTCTTTGCCTATCACATTCACTATCTGAAATGCAAATGGCTGCAGTTCTCCATCAACTATGTGGAAATCGCCACTTAGTCCTTTTAGTTTGATGTTTCGTATTGATTCAAGTAGCAAAGGCCCGAATTCTGATGTCCCAATTGCATCCAAATCTGTTGAATTCTCCCTATTGATTGTTCTGTTGAGTTTCAGACCAGAAGTGCCTACTTTCTCAAGTGCTGTGGCTAATGCTGTGACACTATCGTATGCCCATAGCCCGAAAACATTGTGCTCTACTCCATCCATGTCTGGATTTTGTTGACGAAACGCCTTTGATTTCCATCTCCTGGTGAAGTTATTCAGCTTAACTGAACTTGGGACATAAGGCTTCACACCTATAACCCCCTGCAAAGAATCAAGAACTGAAGGATCCATGGAAACCAAAAGACTAGTGAAAGCATCCGTGATTATCCACACATATCCACTGCTCATCATTCCAGCTTCTTTAACTTTCTTAAAAAATTTAGAAGCAAAAGTTGGATGCAAATGGACTATGAAGACTCGTGTCTGTTTCGTTTTTAACTTCAACAGCTCCACCATGATCTGATCATCATCAGCTGATGGCGAAAGGACACTTCGATCTGGTACTGAAACACTGATTTCCATCATGGCATCAGTCAAATGGGGAAGAATTCCACTGCCAAAATTGCTATTTTCATAGATAAACACAACTTGCCTCCAACCAAAGGCCTTAACAATGGCTGCAACTGCCTTAGCCTGTGCACAAGAGCAGTATGCTGCTCTGATAAAGTATGGATTTTGGGATGGTGAAAGAGCAGAGCTTGTGGCTGAAGAAATTATAGGAACTTTCACTTTCTTCCCTATGTCTGTTATGAAATCTGCTTGTGTTGATGCCTGAGGGCCTAAGATTGCTTGTACTTCCACATTTTTCAGCAGGTCTATGGCTGCAAAGTTGCAACATAAAACATGAAAACATATGCAAACAAGGAATCCTAAATACAATAAACATCGGGCCAACCCAACTAAGTTGATCAGACGGGTAACTTGATAACCATAAGCAGGGGCGGCCTATTGGCCTTCTTGGATTGAACCAGTCAGCTATCGACAACCTAGACTGGTTTACCTCCCTTTTGTCGGCTAAGACTGGGTTTTGCCCAATTCATGCCCTCGGATAGTGATGACGGGTTTTCCTTGTCACTCAAGAAAAAAAAATATTGTAAACATGAATCATCTAATCTCTAAAACATCAGACAGATTACCTGCAGATGCTGCATCAACATCATCAGACTTGGAGTCTCTGAAGTGAAAAACAATCTGGGTGGTGTGATTGCCATTGGCATAGAAATCAGACAGGGCTAATGACATGCATGCATTCCTCATCTTTCCAGAAATGGTGTCCCAATCATGAATCAAGCCAACATCAATCTTTACAGCACTTTCATTCTGGGATCCCACTGGGGATGCTAAAAAGGTCATGAAAGCTACTTCAAGCAGTAAAAGAACAAAGACAAATCTTGGAATCTCCATTAAAAAAAGTAAAGCTATCAACTTTATATCATAACATATTCTTCACAATATATGTCCAAGAAAGCTGAGGCACATGAGAAAGAGAGAATCAATGATGAAAGGAAGTAGTTGGTACCTAGATATAATACTTCTTTAAGAGTTTACTTTGACCTATTCAAAGAGACTTTTAGCCAATACTGTAGTAAAACATAGGTATTCCTTGTATTTGATTTTAGGAAAATTTCACACTCGCTGCTTAAAAATATGTTTTAGTAAAATCTGTCAGCAAAGGATTACACTGAAATAAATTAACTTAGATTGTCCATGATTAAAGTAGAACAAGTAAACAAATTTAAGTTATCCATAGTTAACAGACTAAAATTAAGAAGATTAATAAACAAAATAGAATTTAAAATTTTATAATTATCAAATCAACTGATTATATCAAGGGAAAACAATGTTTGTTTCCTCAATTGCCAGTACTTCCTCTTGGCTTTGTACAAGAAATAAAAATCCTAAAAATCGTATTTTTTATAATTTTTCCTCGATTGTTCAAGATGTTAATGTTTTGACAATTTTCGGTGAATTTACACGTGGTTGGAGAGAGCAAACGTGACAAAAAAACTAAGTCATGTGCAAAAAATGACAAAGGAAATTACGCGCCATGGGCATAAAAGTCTTGGGAGAACCCAACAGATTTTGGATGCAATTGGGACCTAAAAAAGCAATACTTTTTTAATGTAATTCTAAATATATAAATTTTATATATTAATATTAATTTAACATTTGAATTTTAAAAAAAATATTTAAGCATTATTTTTTTTAAAGAAAAAAATTAAACTTCATTAATAAAGAAGAGACGGTACCTTTCTCAACCTGTTGAAGCACAAAGAGTCAATTTCGAGATCTCCTCCACTGAAACTCTGAAACTCGAACTCATGATCTCCCATCTGAGGGTGGCCACTACATGCCAATTGAGCACAAGGTGCTTGGTAGACGGTTGATAATAAACTGAAAAGTAACAACTTTATATTAAGAACAAATTTATTCTGATTTACAAACGAAGTGTCTTTTATGAGAGCAGCATTCACATAGCACGCATCCGTTAAACCCAGAAGCCCGGGATCAAGCAGTCCCGGGAAATCAGTTCAATGATTCTTCTTCGGGGAAACCAAAGGCTGCTTCAAGTTAACAGAAGTTTCTAAAGCTCACAATCAATGAGACATTGTTCAAAAATCTTGCTGTTATATTTCAGATCAGAGGGAATCTCCTTTGGCGGCTTGCCTCCAAATCTGTTGGATTCTCCTAGGCTGTCATGATCCGGCATTAAATCATTAATTATAAGACAGGTAAATTCTTTCCTCCACAAGATTGAATCCCCTCTAAGATTCCCCACGCCCTGACCTGACAGAGCACATAGAGAATGTAAATCGTGGTAACTCAGCTAAAACGGAGGCTAAATCTTTACTTACTGCGCACTCAGTTAAAATGGAGACTAAATCTTTTCTTACTGTGCACTCAGCTAAAACGGATGCTACTCACTGCGCACAAGGAGCCAGAAGTTGTACACTACGATGGTGAGACTCGGTCCTGATTTTTCTTCCCAAACTTCATCTTGTTACCAATTAAGCTGTGCATGCGGGCTAAATTCTTGCCTGTATCGTTACTTGATTTATTTATTTACACTAAATTTCATCAACCAATTAGCTGCATGCATGCAAGGGAGTGGAAATTTGACTGGAAATTACAATACATAATATAACAGAGTTCAGAATAATGTTTAGCTATTAAAACAAAGGTTAAAAAACAAAAGTCTCTTCGAATTTTTCTAAGTAAACTCTACAAGGATTATTTTAAGATTACGTAGAATCCTAGAAACTGATCATATGTCTTGAGCACAATATAAATAAACGTATTAGGAAGATTAAGTTATGAAGTTCTTGGAATTTCTAAATGGAGATTTCAAGAATTTTCTGGGTTCTTTTGATGCTTGAAGTAGCTTTCATTACCTTTTTAACATCACCAGTAGGTGGTCAGAATGCTAGTGCTGTAAAGGTTGATTTTGGTGTGATTCTTGATTGGGACACCATATCTGGAAAGATGAAGAATGTATGTATGTCACTATCTCTGTCTGATTTCTATGCCAATCGTAATCACACCACCCAGATTGTCCCTCATTTCAGAGACTCCAAGTCTGATGATGTTGAAGCAGCATCTGCAGGTAATCTTTCTGATGTTTACAGTAATATTTTCGCAGTTCAATTCCTTGTTTGCATATGTTTTCATGTTTTATGTTGCAACTTTGCAGCCATAGACCTGCTGAAAAATGTAGAAGTACAAGCAATCTTAGGCCCTCAGGCATCCACAGAAGCAGATTTCGTTACAGACATAGGGATGAAAGTGAAAGTTCCTATAATTTCTTCAGCCACAAGTCCTGCTCTTTCACCAACCCAAAATCCATACTTTGTTAGAGTAGCATACTGCTCTTGCTGGCAGGCTAAGGCAATTGCAGCAATTGTTAAGGCCTTTGGATGGAGGGAAGTTGTATTTATCTATGAAAATAGCAATTTTGGCAGTGCAATTCTTCCCCATTTGACTGATGCCATGATGGAAATCAGTGTTTCAGTACCAGATCAAAGTGTTCTTTCACCGTCAGCTGATGATGATCAGATCATGGTGGAGCTATTGAAGTTAAAGACAAAGCAGACACGAGTGTTCATAATCCATTTGCGTCATACTTTTGCTTCTAATTTTTTTAAGAAGGTAAAAGAAGCTGGAATGATGAGCAGTGGATATGTGTGGATAATCACATATGCATTCACTAGTTTTTTGGTTTCAATGGATCCTTCGGTTCTTGATTCTTTGCAGGGGGTTATAGGCGTGAAGCCTTACGTCCCAAGTTCAATTGAGCTAGATAGCTTCACCAGGAGATGGAAATCAAAGATGTTTCGTCAACAACATCCAGAAATGGATGGTGTAGAGCTCAATGTTTTCGGGCTATGGGCATATGATAGTGTCACAGCATTAGCCACAGCACTTGAGAAAGTAGACACGTCTGGTCTGAAATTCAACAGAACAATCAATAGGGAGAATTCAACAGATTTGGACGCAATTGGGACATCAGAATTTGGGCCTTTGCTACTTGAATCAATACGAAACATCAAACTAAAAGGACTAAGTGGCAATTTCCACATAGTTGATGGAGAACTGCAACCATCTGCATTTCAGATTGTGAATGTGATAGGCAGAGAGAAAGGGATTGGATTCTGGACAGAAAAGTATGGGATTTCCAAGATTCCAAACCCAAAGGATACGACCGTGTACTCTGCTAACAAAAATGATCTTGGGGCAATCATTTGGCCAGGTGACTCTACTGCTGTTCCTAGAGGCTGGGAGATTCCTACAGGTGAAGAGAAGTTAAGGGTGGGAGTTCCTGTCAGAGGAGGGATTGAGCAATTCATAAATACCACAATTGATAATAAGACAAACACTGTGAAGGAGGCAACTGGTTTTTGTATTGATGTTTTCGAGCAAGTAATGAAGTCTATGCCATATTTTATACCATTTGAATATATACATTACAACATCCCTCCAGGAGAAAACCTTCCAAACTTTAATGACCTTGTTGATGAGGTTTTTGATGGGGTAATACTGCATTCCTGGATATTTAATGCTCACAATCCTTTTTCCTTAATCTGTATCAGCTTTATCTGCTTGGTCCTGCTACGCTAATGATGCCATTCTCTCATTTCTTTTTTATTTTTTTTTTACAGAAACTTGATGCAGCAGTTGGTGATATTACCATTTTATCAAACCGGTCCGAGCATGTGGATTTCACATTACCATATACAGAGTCTGGGGTCACCCTAGTTGTACCAGTCAAGCAAGATGGTCGTTCATGGATTTTCTTGAAACCTCTGGATAAAAAACTCTGGATGATGATTGCAGCATTCTTTGTCTTGATTGGCACTGTGGTTTGGGTTTTTGAACACCAAGTAAACAAAGACTTCCAAGGCTCCATCCAAAAGAAACTCGGGATGATCTTTTGGTTCCCCTTCTCAAGTCCTGTTTCTCCAGACAGTAAGCACTAAAAACCATGTACTCTACTGTCTGCAAATTTCTTTTCTTGCAATTTTAAAACTATGTGTTGGGCGGAGGCCTGAGGGCCAAGTCCAGCACCCTACCTCTCGAAAATGTGGCGATATAAGAAAATAAAGTTGCGCATCTGCTACGAGCTATAGCTTTTGGCGTAGTGGTATGCATTTGATCCTAACAAGTGATATCAAAGTGTCACGGCGGGATCAAGTTCCAGGAACCCAGCTTTTGCCATAGTGCGCTTGATCCTAACACTATGTACTATGTTGCAGGGGGTAGTGTAAAAAGCAACCTATCCAGATTTATGATGATAGTATGGACGTTGGTGGTGCTGGTTCTGATATCCAGCTACACGGCTAGCCTAGCATCCATGTTAACAGTACAGCAGTTGCAGCCTACTGTGACTGATGTTAAAGATCTGATCAAGAATGGAAAGTATGTTGGATGCCAGGATGGATCCTTTGTTTCTGGCATGTTAAAGACTGTTTTTGGAACTACAAAAATTAGGCATTATAGCTCATTAGAAGAGTATGATGAGGCACTTACAAAAGGAAGTGAAAATGGTGGAGTTGATGCCATTATGGATGAGCTGCCCTATCTTAGGATCTTCCTTTTGAAGTATCATAGGAAGTACACCACAGTTGGTCCGACCTACCACACGGCTGGTTTTGGTTTTGTAAGTTCTCTGCGTTGAGCATAATATATATAAAATAATAATTGTGCAGTCTCTCTATAAACCCGGGATTTCTTATTTTTGCTGCAGGCATTTCCCAGGGGATCTCCTCTGGTGCCTGATGTCTCAAGAGCAATATTACGCGTGACAGAGAGTGAGGCTATGATAAGAATACTGGAAAAATGGTTTGGGGTCGAAACATATCGTTCACTGCAAGATGGAAGCTTGAATGATCCTGAGAGTCTGCCACTGAAAAGATTTAAAGAGCTCTTCCTTATTGCTGGTGGAGCAATATTATTAGCCCTTATCATCTTCTTCGTCTCCTTCATAAATGAGAACAAGGCCATCTTAGCCTCTGACATGTCAATCTGGGAAAAGCTCTCTGCATTAGCAAAAGCTTTCGTTGAAAAGAAGGAGGAGGACTCATCTAGGGAGTCCCAAAATCCCAATGAAGAAGGCAACCAAGGTGTGGTTTCCTCCCCAGAATCAGTGCCTGAACTCCATAGTCCACCAAATCCAGAAAATTCTAACTTTACAGATTCTTCAGAGCAAGGCGGTTTAACTCAGGGTGCAGGATCCAATACTTCGGAACCCAGGCCTCCAGTTCATGAAGCCTCACAACAGTTTCATAACTAAAGAGGTTGCAGCAGAAGCTTGATTCAGGAAAGTGTACTGTGCTGTGAAAATGTTCATCATAAATCTATGTTATTGGGCTTATATGTAAATAATTTTGCATAGTTTTATAGTATCAAATAATATTAAGCCCAGTAACATGCTTTTGTGTAATTTGGGTTTTAATGTATTGATTGGGTGTTTCAATATTTAGAAATAAATGATATGTATCTGCATTATCACCTCTTCTCATATTATTCTGTTCCTTCCTATATCAGAACAAGGGTATCTTAACTTCTGATGTTTCAATCTGGGAAAAGCTTTCTGCATTAGCAAATGCTTTTTATGAGGAAAAGGACAGATCTAGGGAGTCTCAGAAGCCGAATGATGGCAATGTGGTTTCCTCCATGGATGAACGCCTGAGCGCCATCCACCAAATCCAAAAGCCAGCACTGCAGATTCTCCTGGCCAAGTTGTTTTCACTCAGGATGAGAGATTCACTACAGAACCTGGAAGTCCAGTTCATAGCAGCACTTCCATAACTGAAGAGGAGGCTGCAGAAAGATGATGGACAAAACTGTAGTTTAGATGAAAGTTCTTACTATGTATAGTTAGCTGAGCAGATAGACTAGGAATATTTGTCAATGGTCATTGCTCAAGCCCTAAAAATAAAGATAACATTGGAATTTATGGGTGTTTGTCGTGCTCGTTCTGTCATCAAGCTACATGGCTACCTAAACACCTATGTTAACTGTATGAAGGCCGTTGCAGCCTACCATCAGTGATATGATGTTAAAGATCTTATCAAGACTGGAGAGTATTTTGGACACCAGCATACATTGTTCCTTTGTTGCTGTTATCTTTCAGAGGGAATCTCCTTTGGCGGCTTGCCTCCAAATCTGTTGGATTCTCCTAGGCTGTCATGATCCAAAAACAGCATTAAATCATTAATTATAAACAGGTAAACTCTTGTCTGTGTCTTTACTTCCTTTATTTATTTACACTTCATTTCATCAACCAATTAGCTGCATGCATGCTGCGGAGAATACAGGGGCCAAGAAAAAGTATTCTTGCACCAGTAGCTGAAGATATCAATTATCACAACTGATTTTTTATACTCCCAAACTTGATTGGAACTTTCCAATACACAGTTCATAATACATTCAGATATTAAAATAAAGGGAAAAAACAAAAAGGCCAATTTGTGGTGTGTTTCACAACAATATTGGTTAAAAGTCTGATAGTATTTTTTTTCAAGTAAACTCTACAAGAAATTATTTTATGAGTATGTAGTTTCCAAGAAATTGATTATATGCAGATCATATAGAAAGTAAACTATTTCTCATTATTGATTATCTTGCTCTTATGAACTCAACTTTCTGGGACAAATTTTAGAAAGATTGAGTTAGAAAGTTGATAGCATTTCTAAATGGAGATTCCAAGAATTTTCTGGGTTCTATTGATGCTTGAAGTAGCTTTCATTACCTTTTTAATATCACCAGTAGGTGGCCAGAATGCTAGTGCTGTAAAGGTTGATGTTGGTGTGATTCTTGATTGGGACACCATATCTGGAAAGATGAGGAATGCATGCGTGTCACTATCTCTGTCTGATTTCTATGCCAATCGCAATCACACCACCCAGATTGTCCCTCATTTCAGAGACTCCAAGTCTGATGATGTTGAAGCAGCATCTGCAGGTAATCTATCTGATGTTTACAGTAATATTTTCGCGGTTCCTTGTTTGCATATGTTTTCATGTTTTATGTTGCAACTTTGCAGCCATAGACCTGCTGAAAAATGCTGAAGTACAAGCAATCTTAGGCCCTCAGGCGTCTACGGAAGCAGATTTCATTACAGACATAGGGATGAAAGTGAAAGTTCCTATAATTTCTTCAGCCACAAGTCCAGCTCTTTCACCAACCCAAAATCCATACTTTGTTAGAGTAGCTTACTGCTCTTGCTGGCAGGCTAAGGCAATTGCAGCAATTGTTAAGGCCTTTGGATGGAGGGAAGTGGTATTTATCTATGAAAATAGCAATTTTGGCAGTGGAATTCTTCCCCATTTGACTGATGCCATGATGGAAATCAGTGTTTCAGTACCAGATCAAAGTGTTCTTTCACCGTCAGCTGATGATGATCAGATCATGGTGGAGCTATTGAAGTTAAAGACAAAGCAGACACGAGTGTTCATAGTCCATTTGCGTCATACTTTTGCTTCTAAATTTTTTAAGAAGGTAAAAGAAGCTGGAATGATGAGCAGTGGATATGTGTGGATAATCACAGATACATTCACTAGTCTTTTGGTTTCAATGGATCCCTCGGTTCTTGATTCTTTGCAGGGGGTTATAGGCGTGAAGCCTTACGTCCCAAGTTCACCTGAGCTAGATAGCTTCACCAGGAGATGGAAATCAAAGACGTTTCGTCAACAACATCCAGACATGGATGGAGTGGAGCTCAATGTTTTGGGGCTATGGGCATATGATAGTGTCACAGCATTAGCCACAGCACTTGAGAAAGTAGGCACTTCTGCTCTGAAATTCAACAGAAGAATTAATAGGGAGGATTCAACAGATTTGGATGCAATTGGGACATCAGAATTTGGGCCTTTGCTACTTGAATCAATACAAAACATCAAACTCAGAGGTCTAAGTGGTGATTTTCACCTAGTTGATGGAGAACTGCAACCCTCTGCATTTCAGATTGTGAATGTGGAAGGCAGAGAGAAAGGGATTGGATTCTGGACAGAAAGGTATGGGATTTCAAAGAATCCAAACCCAGATGATACAACTGTGTACTCTGCTAACAAAGGTGACCTTGGGGAAATCATGTGGCCAGGTTACTCTTCTGCTATTCCTATAGGCTGGGAGATTCCCACGGGTGAAAAGAAAATAAGGGTCGGAATTCCTTTCAAAGCAGGGTTTGAGCAATTCGTAAAAGTCACAATTGATAACCAGACAAACACTGTGAAGGAGGTAACTGGTTTTTGTATAGAGGTCTTTGAGAAAGTAATGGGGTCTAAGTCTATGCCCCATTTTATACCATTTGAATATATACCTTGCAAAGTCTCTCCAGGAGGAAACATTTCAAACTATAATGACTTGGTTGATGAGGTCTTTAAAGGGGTAATACTTCATGCCAGCATGTTTACTTTGTATCAGCCTTTTCTGTTTGGTCCTGCTATGCTTGTAATGCCATTCTCTCATTTCTCTCCTTTTTCACAGAGAATTGATGCAGTAGTTGGTGATGTTACCATTCTATCAAACCGGTCCGAACATGTGGATTTCACATTACCATTTACAGAGTCTGGGGTCACCCTAGTTGTCCCAGTCAAGCAAGATGGTTGTTCATGGGTTTTCTTGAAACCTCTGGAAAAAAAACTCTGGATGATGATTGCAGTGTTCTTTGTCTTGATTGGCACTGTGGTTTGGGTCTTTGAACACCCTGTAAACCCAGACTTCAAAGGTTTAACCAAAAAGGAACTTGGGATGATCCTTTGGATCCCCCTCTCAAGTCTTATTTTTCCAGACAGTAAGCACTAAACACTATGCTCCATATTGTGTAACTCTCTGCAGATTCTTTTCTCGCAATTTTTACAGCTATATACTGTGTTGCAGAGAAGAAGGTAAGAAGCAATCTGTCAAGATTTGTGATAATAGTATGGATGTTGATGGTGCTGATTCTGATAGCTAGCTACACAGCTAGTTTTGCATCCTTGTTGACAGTGCAACAGTTGCAGCCTACTGTGACTGATGTTAAAGATCTGATCAAGAATGGAAAGTATGTTGGATGCCAGAATAGTTCCTTTGTTGCTGGCAAGTTAAAGAATGTGTTTGGAACCAACAAAATTAGGTTTTACAGCACACCAGAAGAGTATGATGAAGCACTTAGTAAAGGAAGTGAAAATGGTGGGGTTGATGCTGTTATGGATGAGCTGCCCTATCTTAGGCTCTTGCTTCGAAAGTATCGTCGGAAGTACACCACTGTTGGCCCGACCTACCATACCGCGGGTTTTGGATTTGTAAGTTCTCTATGCAGTCTCACTATCAACTTAAACTCTTAGCTGATAAACTAACTTTTAGTTGAAAAACCGATAGTTTTCTTGTTTTCGTTTGCCTACACTACATACCATACCAAGGATTTGGGATTTGTAAGAACATCCCCTACAGAGCATTTTTGGTGGTTTTTTCATACCGTTAAGCTTATGTGGAGGAGAAAGGTGACAGAAGAAAGAATAAAATTATATTCTTGCAAATGATGGTTTTTTGTGGGGTTCACTGGTACTCAAAAAAAAAAAAAAAAAATCAAACTCGTTGCAAGTGCCCGTCAGGTGCACCTGTTGCTCCCAACTGGCGCGTGTAGTGGCGCATAAATAGCATAATTTTTTGTTCTTTTCTTTCTTCTTTTTTTTTTTTACCCATTTTACCTCTTCTCTCTCTTAACCTCTCTTCCCTACATAGTTATGAAAAAACTCAACTCTTGGAGATGTTTTAAGTTCTCTATGCAGTCTTTCTATTTGCTTAAACTTTTAGTTGAGAAACATTGGGATTTCTTGTTTTTGTTGGCCCGACCTGCCATATCACAGGTTTTAGATTCGTAAGTTCTCTATGCAGTTCCGCTTTCAATTTAAACTTTTAGCTGAGAAATTGGGAATTTTCCTATTTTTGCAGGCATTTCCAAAGGGGTCTCCTTTGGTGCCTGATGTCTCAAGAGCAATATTACATGTGACAGAGAGTGATGATATGATGAAAACAGTGGAAAAATGGTTTGGGGATGAAACATATCGTTCACAGCTGCAAGATATAAGCTTGAACGATCCTGAGAGCTCGAGCCTGCCACTGAACAGATTCAAAGAGCTGTTCATTATTGCTGCTGTGTTGATATTATCTGCTCTTATCATCTTCTTCATCTCCTTCATACATGAGAACAAGGGCATCTTAACACCTGACATGTCAATCTGGCAAAAGATTTCTGCATTAGCAAAAGTTTTCTTTAAAAAAGAGGAGCCCCAAAAGGCGAATGAATTGAAGAATCCTCCCCACTCGGAGTTGGAAATGGCTGAAAATCATCTCCACCATTCTCCAGGACAAGGCGTTCTCACCCAGCCAGTTCAAGAATCATGACAGTTAACAGTTCCATAACTAAAGAGGAATTAGAAGTTTTGTGCTTGGAGTAGCTTTGTTTACAATAAGATTGAATCCAATCAATTAGCTAATCTAACACATGACTTTATAAAATTATATGTTTTTTTTTTAATATATTTTTAATGTGAGGACTTTTAGCACATTCCAAAAATTAGACTATGCCCTTGTTCTTCTTTGAATTTTTCTAATGACTTTTATACCTATGACTCCCAAGTTTTGAGGAGTTTACTAGTGGTTGGAGGGAGAAAACATGACCCAAAAAAACTCAGTACAGAAAATGACCAAAAAAAAAAACAAAACAAAACAAAACTTGGGAGTCATAGGTATTAAAGTCATGGGAAAAATTCATAGGTATAGAAGCCATGGGAATCAAAGAAAAAAGTGGCCTAGTTCTTTTTCTTGGATCACGATATCCTAGAGGGAATTTAGTTCAAATGAAAAAAATGGAAATGTCAATAAAAGTAATTACTCTGAATAATATGTATAGTACCAACAACTGGTATTCACAAGCTCTCAAATACTTCTACAAGAAGTAATGAATAAAAGTCTCTTTAAATTGGTCCAAATAAAACTCTGAAAGACTTTCTGCTAATCTTAATATATATAGTAATCTTAGCTAGTAGTTCATATAATCATAGCTTTTGCAAATGGAGACTCCAACCTTTGTTGTATTAATGCTTGGAACAATTTTCATTGCCACTTCCATAGTAGCAGTAGGTGGGGAGAATTGTTCGACTGTTCTTAAAGGCTGGGAGATTCCCAGTGATGGAAAGAAGTTGAGGGTTGGAGTTCCTCTCGGAAAGCTTGAGCAATTCATAAAAGTCACAACTGATAACCAGACAAACACTGTGAAGGATCCAAGTGGTTTTTGTATAGAGGTCTTCGAGCATGTAATGAAGTCTATGTCTCCTTCTATACCATTTGAATATATAAAAGACAAAGCAGTAGCTGGGTACACTTCAAACTATAATGACTTAGTTGATGAGGTTTTTAGAGGGGTAATACTTCAATGCTTAATTTGATTGTATCAGAACAGCCTTTTCTGTTTGGCCTTGCTTTGCTTATAATGCCATTCTCTTTTTTGACAGAATCTGGATGCAGTAGTGGGTGATATTACCATTTTATCAAACCGGTCAGAGCACGTGGATTTCACATTACCATTTACAGAGTCTGGGGTCACCCTAGTTGTCCCAGTCAAGCAAGATGGTGCATGGATTTTCATGAAGCCTCTGGAAAAAGAACTGTGGATGATGATTGCAGTGTTCACTGTCTTAATTGGCACTGTGATTTGGGTTTTTGAACACCGTGAAAACCCACAGTTCCAAGGTTCAATCCAAAGGCAACTTGGGATGATCTTTTGGTTCTCCATCTCATGTCCTATTTCGCCAGACAGTAAGCACTGCATGCCCACACTAAGTTAAAAACTATATGTACAGACTGTCTGCAGATTTCTTTTCTTGTGATATTTAAAAATATGCATGTACTATATATATGTTGCAGAAGAGAGGGTAAAAAGCAGCCTATCAAGATTTGTGATTATAGTATGGATGTTGATGGTGCTGGTTCTGATATCTAGCTACACGGCTAGCTTATCATCCATGTTAACGGTACATCAGTTGCAGCCTACTGTCACTAATGTTACTGATCTGATCAAGAATGAAAAGTCTGTTGGGTGCCAGCAAGGTTCCTTTGTTGCTGGTATGTTAATGGCCATGGGGTTTGAGAGAACAAGAATTAGGGAGTATAGCACATTAGAAGCCTATGATGAAGCACTTAGAAAAGGAAGTGAAAATGGTGGAGTTGATGCTATTATGGATGAGCTACCCTATCTTAAGCTCTTCCTTGGAAAGTATAGTCGAAAGTACGCTACTGTTGGTCCGACCTACCATACTGCTGGTTTTGGATTTGTAAGTAGTTCTCAATCGATCTGCAGTTTCAAGTGCTGGTTATACTTATCTTTACTACTTTTAGTTGAGAAGGAACAACATAACGAAACTCAACCCTGGCCGGGTTCTCTTGTTTTTGCAGGCATTCCGGAGGGGATCTCCTTTGGTGCCTAATGTCTCAAGAGCAATAGTACGTGTGACAGAGAGTGAGGCTATGATCAAAATTCGGGAAAAATGGTTTGGGGATGAAACACATGGGCAAGACACAGCAGCCATACAATTGAATAATCCTGAGAGTCTGCCACTGAAAAGATTTAAAGAGCTCTTCCTTATTGCTGGTGGAGCAATATTATTAGCCCTTATCATCTTCTTCGTCTCCTTCATAAATGAGAACAAGGCCATCTTAGCCTCTGACATGTCAATCTGGGAAAAGCTTTCTGCATTAGCAAAAGCTTTCGTTGAAAAGGACTCATCTAAGGAGTCCCAAAAGCCCAATGAAGAAGGCAACCAAGGTGTGGTTTCCTCCCCAGAATCAGTGCCTGAACTCCATAGTCCACCAAATCCAGAAAATTCTAACTTTACAGATTCTTCAGAGCAAGGCGGTTTAACTCAGGATGCAGGATCCAATACTTCGGAACCCAGGCCTCCAGTTCATGAAGCCTCACAACAGTTTCATAACTAAAGAGGTTGCAGCAGAAGCATGATTCAGGAAAGTGTACTGTGCTGTGAAAATGTTCATCATAAATCTATGTTATTGGGCTTATATGTAAATAATTTTGCATAGTTTTATAGTATCAACTAATATTAAGCCCAGTAACATGTTTTTGTGTATTGATTGGGTGTGTCAATATTTAGAAATAAATGATATGTATCTGCATGACTGCATTATCACCTCTTCTCATATTATTCTGTTCCTTCCTATATCAGAACAAGGGTATCTTAACTTCTGATGTTTCAATCTGGGAAAAGCTTTCTGCATTAGCAAACGCTTTTCATGAGGAAAAGGACAGATCTAGGGAGTCTGTTAATACATGGGTTTAGAAAAATACATTAACATTTTGTATAAATTTGGGTTTTAATGTATTGATAGGTATTAGGTAATAATTATAATCAATCGTTATATGATGGACCGGTGTCCATTGATACATGTTCATTTTTAATGTACTTTAAGTTCAAAATATAAGGACATTCTTGAAAGTTACGAATTCATCACATAAAGTCTTTCAAGTACACAACATCAAGTAGTGATTGCAGATTCACGAGTTTCCCTCCTGCCTCCCCCCCCCCCCCCCCCCCCCCCCCCTTCACCCACCCACCCAAAAGAAAAAACTTAATTTTGTGTCTGCTTCTTAATAGCATGGTTTCTATGGTGCATCAACATTAATCTACTGACAGACCAACACCAAAAAGGAGGCAACTGGTTTCTATGTAGATTTCACATTACCATTTACAGTGTCTGGAGTCACAACAACAGTTGTCCTAGTCAAGCAAGATGAGAGCAACAGTGCATGGAGCATTTACTATGGAAAGTATTGCAAAATCTATATGCATGCAATGAATATGTTCATCTATACTTTACAAAGGTCTAATGAGTATACATCAGTTACTCCCATGAGATCTCACAGAGGATATTGATTGCGCTGAGACAGAAGCTGTTGGGCTGTTCAAATCTCGTTCCCCGTTGGCAGCTTTGGGCTTCCCACTCAGCCTCTCCATCGCGTCTTGGCAAATATCAGTGAACCAGTCGTCCTCGGGAAGAATGCTGTCAAGATAGCCAATGGTCACCAAAACAAGCAAAAACAACTAATTTCTGTCCATATATACTAGCATAGTTGCAGACACTCGACGATTTGTTGGGGTGACGATGTAAAGAGAAACTTATGGAATTAAACTGCCACTTGGAAGTCTAGTTTATATGCACTAAGTCACTAACTAAAGGAATAAACTGAATGTGTGGCGTTTTGGTTAAGTAAATTATGAGCATACCTATACGGATCCATCCCAGTTGTAGCAAATGCAGACAATGCCTTAGATGTGATCTCATTGACGATGCGGTTCAAATTCCTAGATAAGTAGCGTCCTTGGGAAGCAAAGCATCTCACAAATGTCATATCCAGATAGAACTGCAATATAATGAATTGAAAAAGTGAATAAATTTCTCGATATATTTATTTTTCACCCACATTCTACCTTTAACAGCAACATACAAAAAGCTGTGAATATGAATAATGTAAACCTGCTGAACACCGGCAGGGCCTAAAGGTCGTGGTCCTTCCTCAATATCATCCCAAAAGCTCTGGTCTTGGGAAAGCCACAAGATAATGGTTTCTGTGAGTCTCATCAGTAACAACGTTGCAAACCTTTCCCGTCCCACAAACATATCTGCAGCTATGGCAGCTATTCTGTTTAGCTTTATATAGAGCCCCTGATGGTGCCACAATCAATTAGATAAAAGTCAGATGAAAAATCTACCATTTGAGAGCACGCAAGTGAAATATGAAATTTGAGATAGAACGGGAAGTTGCTATTCTTAAGATGGATAATATTTTATTGGATGAGGTTATTCTTAAGTTGGTAATCTATTAAAACAAGTAATACTTCAATAAACTAATGTATGAGGGAACCCGGGAAAACATTTACCTGGAATATTTGAGAAGGGAACCATTCTATATCCTCCGCATTACTATCCATGTTTATATACATTTCTGCAGTAAGAAGGCTATCACCTTCCTCAGTAAAAATTAGGTCAAGAGCATGCAGTTGACAGAAGCTATCTTTTAATCTGTCAACAGTGCTCACAAGACGCCTTTTCCATTCCCTTTGCTCAGGATGACGGCTTTGTCTATCAGTCCTTCGTTGAGGTTCATCCCTGTAATTGAAGGGAGAAAGCTTCATGGATGCCCGAGGCAATAGGTCATCTGCTAATAAGGATGCATTTGCAAGCAAAGCAATTTGCTGGGCTTCAGTTTCAGCCATTCGGACAATTTTATTTGCAGAACCATCAAAGTTGTTTTCCTCTTCTAAAGAACCAGGTAATGCTTTTATGAGTGTGTTGACATAAGAGTTGAAGACCTGAAACAAACCATCCAATGCTTTTCCGCCCAACTGCATACTTAGCAAAGGTCCCACATCCTCAAAGAAATCCTGCATAAGCAATTAAAAGATGTCATTTTGAATTAATAAGACTAAAAGTAGACCTTAGAAGCAATAACAGTAGAGCTGCATGTTAACACTCAATATGTCAGAGGGAAGATGAAATTCACTTGAGATCCTCTAATAACAATGAATATGGAAGCGGCTATGCTGAGAAGTGCAATGAGAGAGGAAATCTAATTTAGGATTTCTCTTTTAGAACTATATTTACTTCCCATTTTTGTTCATCAAAACTCAAAAGCGGTAAGTTAATTAGCATGCATATTCATTCTCTAGAGCTTGCATGAATTGGAATCTTGTGTACTAGGTCTAACATTTTCATTTTTTGTTATCATTAAGCAAGAAGAAAAAACTTTTACCTGAACCATCAAATAAAACCGATGAGCACTACTTGAAAGCTTATGCTGATATGCTGAAGACTGGCGTATAGAGGTTGGAGGATATGTGAGTTCCCAATCATCAGCTGCTGCCAAAGCACCAGTACTCTCTTCAATTCGTTTTAAATTGGCATCCAGTGCTTGCTCAACACTAGGCCTAAATAGCTTCAACAGCACTGGGCAAAGTGCCAGTCCCCGAGCTTCCAACAATGCGCAATGTCCAAAAGCTATTTGAACGCACTCTGCAGCAGCCCTGAGGCCCCCAGCAGCTGCAGATGATGAGAGTGCATGCCTTTTAACAAGGAGAGCAAAATCCTCAGTCTGCTTACTAGCCCACATTACAAGCTCAGATGTATAAGCTGGCTCCTTACCAAAAAAAGCCAATGAATCACTGGCCGCTTGGGAAATGGCAGAGAATACCAATTGCGAGAGCGCCACAGTATACGCTCCTCCATATGTGGTGCTTGATGGACGCATATTCTGCATATTGTATTGGTATTTCTGATAATGAGCATTGAGGAGTAAACTATGCGCACGAGGACCATCACCAAGCTTCTTGAGAGCTAAAATAGCAGCACGAAGCTCCGCACCACGAGTAGAAGTTTGGCAGGCAATATCAGCAAGCTGGTCGGCTAATTTTTGCCTACGTTCTGTAATGGCAGCTTGTAGTGACGAGAGGACTGTGGGGCTTAGTGTTCTCTTTTCCTTTGCTTCAGAAGCTATTTGTTCCCCTTCATCAAGGCTTGACAAGGCTTCATCTACTCTCCTCTCAGCTAATAAAGCATCAAGGTAATCAGGAAACTCTGTTGACCATTTCTCTAGATCTGAAGGTTCACTTGTTTCATCATCGGAAGTGTCATGTGTGACATTATCAGGATCAATATCAGATAAAGAATCAACATGAACTCCATCAGCTAAATTATGGATTAAAGAAGCCTGAGTAGATAGCAGCTTTTTCATTGATGAAAGCTCACCCTCGAGATCTGAAATCTCTTTTGATGTGCTGCAAATGCAAAATGAACAAAGAAATGGAAGAAATGAGTGCCTAACAGATTCATTCCAGAAACAATTATAGCATCAAGGGTAACAGTAGCTAAAAAGACATCAGATATGCCAGATATACAAATGGAGCATCGATAATGGTTGTAAAGTACTTTGCAATATGCATCAAAGAAGCATAGAAGAAAAAGGCATATACCAGAACATAATAAGAATTGAAAAAATGCATAGCGAAAAAAAGATATCCTCCATGAAAGTGTAATCAAAATAACAATCACTAATGGCAAGAGGAAGTTATGGAGAAAAGCATCTTGATCGAGTGCACTTTACTGCTTCGAGAGAGCAAGAGAGAGAGATATACTCCTCCATTGCTTTGCAGTCCTCTGATGCAGTTCAAACTGTTTCTTTGCCCAAAATGAAGATTTTGTTGAAGATTCATTCTGAGCCATGTTATATTTTAAATATTTTTGCTTCGTAAAGGCAGGTGTTATACTATGTAATTTGCAGCCAATAAAGAAGATTAAAAGAAACGGCCAGTCTACATAGCTAAAAATCATAACTTACCGAATGAAAGCTGTATAGTTAGCATAGACACTTCTGCGCATCTCCTCAGCAGAAGCCTTTTTCAGATCCAACAGAGAGGAGCATAACTGCCTAATCTCCTGCAAATATAAAGACATCCCAGCATCAATATTAGTGTATGATGAATAGAAAGAATTTTCATAGCCTGCCACTATATACTTATCAAAAAAAAAAAAAGTTCCAACTAGGTTGGATAGATGATAGCAGTATAGCACAAAGAGCTAGAAACTATACAAAAGTTTATACTCTGTCTCAAAAAGCTGGCTTTATTTGCAACACATCAAGACACTCATAAATGGCAATAAAGTTTTCCAGACATACACTAGAGATACAGATAAGCGATCTTAAAGGTTGAACAATCAGTCAATTCATCAACATGCACAACTGAATAAGCTGCAAAGGGACAAAGTCTTGTGCCACTAACCATATCTCCTCTATTAGATCTTCAAGTTAAACTAGATAACCGAAGCTTCTATTTTCAAAACTGTTCAAAATGTATGCATGTCAACATTGTTGTATTTCAAATCTAGGTTTCTCCTTTTATGTATCAATTCACATGATAGCATTACCTCATAAAACATGGAGTGAAAAGAAAGAAACACTTTAACTAATGAAACCATTATGTGTATTACCTAGAATCTAGATTAGATATTCTTTGCCAAATTAATCTCCTTTTTCCAAAAGGATAAAATGTCATAACTATTGCCAATATGCTTAGTATGTCTGTCCAGACAGTTTCCATCATATGTGAACAAAATCATAGCACATAAAAATTAAAAATTTGAATTAGTGATGGTTTGAACAGGAAATGACTTATAAAAAAACGGCAGGCACATCTTTTACTCTTCACAAACGAAAAGTTATCTGCAAGCGTTACAGAAGAATACACACAACAAACTTTCAACTCATTCAAAACTCAACAAATTTCAACATTCAAAATGCAGCTAAATTTTAGCAAAATTGATACAAAGTACAAACTTTCACAATTAAAAAAAAATGACAGGCAGTAAATTCCGACATGGAAAATAGACAATTCACCAAAACTTAGAACAGAAGTAAAGAGACAAGGCAAAATAATAGACCTTCTCATTCAAAGAATGACACTTGGACTGTACATAACCATCGGCGTCGAAGCTATCGGACTTAAAGACGTTGAGTTTCTCCTCGAGCTTCGTACCGGTGTCTCTGTTGCCCCCTTTTGCCGGCGTCCCGGCGCCGTAATTTCTTGACCTAGACGACTTCAGCGTTGCCATAATCACCTTGTTGACTCTGCTTGCTCAACAGCTAATCCTCCAAGACAAAACTCAGCATAAATATCTGATCAACACGCAGTTAGATCTACGCTTGCAAGCTGAAAGGCGGCGAGAGAAGAGGCGTTGCCATGGATGAGAATTGAGAAAACGAATTGTTGAAGAAGGAATGAAGAGAACTAGTTTTTGTTGGCGGATTGTAGAGAGAGAGAGAGAGAGAGAGAGAGAGAGAAATGAAGTATAAAAATTGAGTCTTTTTGCAGCTGAACCGCTGTCAACGCCAGATAGATACGTCGGACATACGGTGGCTTTTTTTATTTTATTATTATTTTTTTTTTTTTTGGTAATTTTTTAACGATGGAATCTCATTATCATTATCTAATAATGTATTACTATATTGGGTGAATTCGTTCATTTGTAATATTTGTAAATCTATTTATCTAGATATTTGAATTAAAATTCAAAGCGTAAATCAAATTGTAGGTTTTGACTCAAAAATAATATTATTGGTTGTTTTAGAAAAATTGTTTGGATATTTTAAATTATCGAGACATAAAATTGATTTGAATATTATATATTAAAATTTTACATATATTAGCCTCACAAGTATAAATTATACATATTTTCACCGCATGCTTACTCTCAATAAATATCTTTTAAAACTTTTTAAAAAATAAAAAAGCACTTAGGAAAAAAACAAAAAAAAAAAAAAAAAAAACTCAATTACTCCGTACTATTTAAGACAATGCAACAAAACACAGAAACACCTATTTCATCATTCTCGATGAAACGTCAAAGAGGAATTAAGAAAGTGTTGAACACCTCAATATTTTAATATAATGTAATCAACTTTTAAATTGTAAGTATCATAATTTAACGTAATTAACCTAACAACCTATATAGCATAAGTATGTATGTAGTGTAATAACCTCTAAGTTACATGTATGATGTATCATAATATATTGTAATCAACCTCTAAATTGTAAGTATCAAAATTTGAGAGGTAAATTTGACCCCACTCAATTAAACTATGTTGCATAGGAACTCTATAAAAAAAAAAAACATAGCCGTTACTATATTTCTCCCATAAAATAACGAAAACTTCATAAAACGTTTTAAGGCTATTTTCTTAATTTTAAAATACATTTTTTCTAAAAAATAATAAACAATTAATATTCATGCATATTTAAAAAAAATTACAAATACATACTCATAATTTTTATATTTATATTTTTTTTCACGCGTTTCATATCCTATGTTTTCAATCTTTTCATTTCCTCGTTTCCTGTTTCCATGCAAATCAAGGTTATGTTTTCAATTTTTTCATTTCCTCGTTTCCTGTTTCCATGCAAATCGAGGTTATTAAGTGTATCTACGCACTGCCAAACACCTTGTGCTCGGATAACATGTAGTGACTCTCTCATATGAAAGGTCATGCCAAGCACCTTGTGCTCGGATGACATGTAGTGACTCTCTCATATGGAAGGTCATGAGATCGAACCTCAGTGGAAGCAAATTGACTATTTGTATTTCAACAGGTTGAGAAAGTATGTATGAACAGATATTACAATAGACATAATTGCCAATAAATCCAATCGTTTGTCAACAAAAAGGAGATCCCCAGGCCAACACCATAAGGGTATAATATTTTGTCAACAAAAAGGAGATCCCCAGGCCAACACCATAAGGGTATAATATGGCACTTCCATGTGTGGTGCTTCAATCACAGATGGAGAAAACAATAACTCTAAAGAATCAAAAGCAAAGTTCTATGGACATAATTGCCAGTAAAACTATTATGATCCAATTGTTCATTTGTTTGTCAACAAAATCAAGATCCCCGCCCGGGCCAACAAGTTCATCACCTACATTATTTCCAGCCTCTCATGTGCAAGGAATCGGAGCATGTTACAAGAATGCCAGAAGAATTCAAAGGTGAACACTCGAACCCAGAGCACCCAAGATCATGGTCATGCTTCAGAAGTGTCCGAGCGGATGGCTATTGAAGCAAACCAACAGAACAATATCACATATCAGTAGCCAATGATGCAAAACATTGTCAAAAAAGCAAGCCAATATCAAAACCATTGAGCATGAATCACAAAGAGATCATCATTCGCATATATTAATCATATGTAACAGCGGAAGTTTTCACTTTTCAGTTTCCCTGGCTGTTAATTTCCATCATCTTTAGACCCTCCCTCCACTGCCCATTGTCATTTCGCACATATTTGCAGTTTCTAACTACTTGCATCCTAAAACTTATCACGCTGTTAATAGGAATAACACAGCACTATAATTTGGCAACAACTTTAGATCAAAGGTTGGTTGACGGAGGTTCCCAATTTTTTGTATGACATGGGAAACTCGTCAGTACTCGATGGTGATCAACAGGTAAACCTTACTCTTGTGTAATAGTCTATAAATCGCACAAGAAAGATAAATCGTACTAGAAATATTCAATGCGACGGGTTCGACCAAAATGGTATGTAGTATATATCTATTTATCTAGACTAGACTCAAAGTTCAAAAAGAAGACATGATAACAAAACTAAGCAGCCACACTTGATTAAAGCAGGCACAATATCAGTCTATCATACACAATATAATGCAGATCTCAATACAAACAGTTCAATGCTGACAACTTTCAGACAATACAAATCATAACATGATTATCAAAGTGAATTATACATTGCAAGAAAAAGATCAATAAAAGGACAGTAATGGAGTTCTTAATGTTTTATATTCTGCAGTTGACTACTCTGTTTAGTCTGTACTATAATGCAATGAGCAGCTTATAACCACATCCATTTAGCAGCAATGAGCCAAACCCCAACAGCCGACAAAGGTAGCAAAATATCTAATCATATTTTCAGCATTTTAACGGATTAGCCCGCGGATAGCTCAATTGGTTCTTAGGTGGCACATTGTGGGCGGGACACAGATCAACCCCGGCCAACGGCAATGTGAGAGTTTCACCATCGTGCGGGCACCCAGCATATTGTGGGTGGACTGCTGATTCACCGTGATTTACTCTCGACAATTTTGTTGGGCCCACATTGTCGGGCCGGAGTATGGGCTGGGGCAAGGGATTTCGGCAAGTTATACCATGGACCAGGGTCTACCTTGCAACCCTGGTCCAAAAATAACCTTCAAATTATGTGTTTGTAATTGACCGCGATAGTTTCTGTACTTGTAGCTATTATACTATGCGTTATTTGTATCAGGGTTCACAATGCAATATGAATCTGGTCCATGGTATATTAATTGAGGGATTTAGCCTTTTGTGGGCATGCATTTAAACATATTAGAATTATAATAGTTATCAATTAAACTTGTTTAATATGATAGCAGGGCTGATGAAACAGTAATGCTTTGCAATAAATTGAATAAGAACCATCAGAACTAAATAAGAGAAACCAAATCAAACAATCAAATCGCATCAGATAATTTATTGATTAAACGCCTAAGATCCAAAAATGAAACCGATGTTGTGAATCGATTCAAGACGCGTAGAATGAATGCTTACCAGGTTTCTCCGCTTTTCCATCGATCCACTTGGAGACGGAGAAGTGGACCTTCTCTCTGCTCAAAGCTTCAGACTTGTAAGGATCCTTGAGGCAGTTCCTCACCATGTTTGCGCACAGGTTCGAGTACGTGATATAAGTCATGCCCGCTGCTCTCCAGAACGGCACTGCTGCGTTCGACGCCATTTTTTTTCCTGTTCGAGCTCTCAGAAACGTTGGCTTAGCTCCAAAAGATCTCACCTTTGTTTAAAAACCCACTCCACGCATATAGGGTTTCATACCCGAGGCAGCTGCCCACCGAAATTATCAAACTACCCCCGGGAAAACATAGATATCTGAGGGCAAATTAGTCAATTCAACTGATCATCCTTCAATATCGAACCCTTGCCTTCCTCAATCCATCACTCCAGTCTCCACTCTCCACCAGACAATGGCAAGAAGAAAATTGGGAAATTTTATCATTTTTCTGCAATTTTTTCCCCGGAAAGTGCTGAAATTTAATTCGAATGGAAGAAAGGTAAGTTTTTTTTTACATGACAAAACAAACACGAAGCGATTACATTGCATTTCTTCTCGTGTTTGTAATGTTTTTAGCTGTAATATGATGATGATGTCGTTGTTCTTGCAGTATGGTAACCTTCATCCTATTGTCGGAGCACTGCAATACTGCTTTTTGGATATTTGGTGGCCTTTTTCGGCAGTGTAATGTATGTTTTAGTTTTCAATCTTTTATTTGTTCTGAAATTTGATAATTTGTTCGACTAGGTAATATTTGTTTTTGCTCAAATTTGCATTTTTTTTTTGTAATTTAATTTTTGTTAATGTATTCAGCATTCTAAGGATTGGCAATGAATGAGATACCTTAAGAAGGACTGATCTTTTGAATTCATTTCCTTTTGCCCTGTGATTAGTAGTAGAGGCAAGCAGATTACCATTTAATAAATTTCTCTTCTTTTTTTCTTCTTCTGGTATTTATGGTAATGTATATTTACCAATAACAAATTTTCTTAATTTGATAATTGGTTGGATTGGGTAGTTTTCTTTTCTGGTAAAAAATGTATTGCTTCTTTTCTATTTAATGTATTGCTTCTTTTCTATTTAATGTATTAGTGTGTTTGGAATTCTAAGGATTGGCTATGAATGATACCTTTAGAAGGATTGACCTTAAATTCATTTCCTTTTGCCCTGTGATTTGTAATAGAGGCCAGAAGGTTACGGTTTAGTAAATTTCCCATTTTGTTCTGGTATCTACTGAGAAAGTATATTTACCACTAATAAATGGAGTAATAAATTTCCTTCCGGTAGCCTTTCTCCAGTAGTTTGTGTAATGTATATTTAGCTCAGGATCTTTTACTTGTCGGAAAATTTGATAGTTTATTTGGTTAGGTTGTCTTCTTTTTTGCTTTAATTTGCATTGCTGCTGTATTAATGTACTTAGCATTTTAGGATTGGCAATGAATGATATACCTTTAGAGAGATCCATCTTTGAATTTGATTTCTTTTTTCTTGTGCAAGTAGTAGAAATGGGCAGTCGATTATCTTTTAATAGGTTTCCCTTCTTGCTCTGGTACCATTTAATAAATTTCCCCTTTTTCCATTACCAAAACTATTTCTAATATGGTTGTCTGGATTTAGTAGCATTGCAAAGCCTCTTTTTTTTTTTTTGCAGAATTATTTGGTTATATTAAGCTAAAATGCAACCAGGTTACAAAAGACAAAATTGGAGGCTGGGGTGGCGGTTGTATCGGAAGGATAAGAATGTAACTTTACATTTCAGCGTGAAAACCATGCAATCCAAAACCCTAGAGGCTCTGCCTCCCTACCCTAAAAGCAAAACACCCCAAAGCTCCGCTCCTTGCCCTAAAATCAGAACACCCCAGAGGCTTCACTTTCTTCCCCTAAAATCTTAACCCCAAAAGCTCCACCTCCTTCGTAGAAGCTCCATCCCCTTATGGAATCGTGCCCTAAACCGGATGATTATTACAAATTGATTCTTGCAGTGCCAGCTCATTCTGCTGGTGATATGGAACTGCCCAGAAGAAGAAGAAGGAGATCCTCAGGACAAACAACTGGAGGTATTTTGCTTATCTATACGTTTTTCTTTCAATCTGTTGGCTTAAATCACTTCTGTATACTTCATTTTCTTTAATTTGTCTTTAGAACTTAGGATCTGAAAAATCTTCAAAAGGGAAGGAAGATGAGGAAATTCTGTTATAGGAATAGCAGAAAATGGGTCTATTTGAATAAATTCCTTGTATATTTACAAAATCATTCTATGGCACTCTCAATCTAGCCAAACGAAGGGAAAAAATGGGTGTTGCTTTGTGCTTGCTGTGGGTAATTTGGAAGGGAAGAAATAGGTTGCTTCTGTAGAAATTTCCTCGAGTACAATTCTTTTTTTTAATTATAATTGCTTTCAACTACGAAAAAATGAAGACAATTATATTGTAGAAAGAGCAGAACATAATCTATTTTGACCAGTTTCTTTCAAATTTACAAAGATTACGCCTTCTTTTGATGGTTGTCCAATGTCCATAAAGCTAAAAATATGATGTAACCCACTGCTGTGACTCTTTGAGCCCAAGTTTACTTTCAAAATACTTTCTAGACAAGTCTCATTCATGGTTATCATTGGATGAATTATGTGGATGGTATAATAGCGGCTATTAACTTATTAAGCAGGCTTCTGTCAGGTTAATGAATTCCTGGCACGCTCTAGGCATTTACTTATGTGTCTGTGTAATGTATGAATTATGTAATACACACACACACAGAGTGATTACTACTCAGGTTTTAATGCTTTGATTGATATTGTTAACTGAGGAAATCCAGCTGTAGAAGTTCCACCTCCTTATGTGTCTATGTAATATATGTTTTACGTAATACACACACACATTAATTTCGACTTGGGTTTTCAGCATGAATTTATATCTTTATTTTGCAGGACCAGAGTCACGACCAGAGCCACAACCAGAGCCACCAAGCCCAACAAACATCGTTCAAGACATCCTTTCGATTAATGCTGGAGAGGTGTCTTTCAATTGATTCCCATTGCTCATAATTCTTAAGAGCTTGCTGCAACTTTTTCCCTAATACTTGGCAATTTGGTTCCTTTCCTGTCCATTCTTACAATATGCCAATTGGTTCCCAAATATTAAGTTAAAGAAAGATGTACTTGACCTATGTTAAGAGTCCTACATTGAAAATATAAGAGAGAACGTATGGGTTAGACTAGCTGGTTGATTGG
The DNA here is from genome assembly GCA_003576665.1 of Ipomoea trifida. NCBI lineage: Eukaryota > Viridiplantae > Streptophyta > Magnoliopsida > Solanales > Convolvulaceae > Ipomoea > Ipomoea trifida. The sequence goes on along the minus strand of CP025645.1, from coordinate 7,475,098 downwards.
AAATCTTTTAGTGTGGGTTGACCCATGTGTATTATAGCCCAATTGAGTGATTTTGGCCCAATCTTATATTGTAACATGGTGTCAAGCTTGTTCGGTCCACTTTGTGTTCACCGGGTTGTCTACTCATGGTATTGGTGGCGTCTAAGCTTTGTTTGAGGGGGGAGGGTCCAATCCCAAGCCCGCTTGTTCGGTCCACTTTGGTGGCGTCCAGAGCTGTCGTTTCATACATGGTCTTACTTGTCACCATAGGGAGCATCAGATCATTTGACTTACTATATGTAGCTTAGTAGTTCTACCTCGTCTTGGCCTTTATAGAGAGTTGATCATATTATATAGTCCATTCAATTTGCTATAGTTTAGAGGGTCAGTTGCTCACTGTCTAATTTACTTTCTATCTTCCATAAGCATGAAAGCTAGTAGATTATTTGCATTTGTGATTAGATTTCTTTTTGTGAATCATATCTCATTTTACTCTGATCATTTATTCATTCAATCCTACTTCAGCTTCTATAGCCGCATATTCAATTTAACTGTAATTCTTATCTTTCTCATTTCTAGGATGTTGTTCAAACTATCCTGGCTCACTTCAGGAACATCCCCCGGCCTTCTCAAGAATGCCTGGGAATTGTCTTGTCAGCAACTGGATCCGTCTTGAATCCAGCCATATCTACCAGACTACTAACAAAATCATTTGAGGTATGTCACCCCATTTCAGTCTTCATTTTAGGTATATCATTTTAAACTTTTAGTAAGTTCTTGATTACCTCATAATTCTATATTCTTTTTTACTAGTTTTCATAAACAGAAAAGTTTTAAATGTTGCTTCAAAAAAGAAGCAGCGTTGGATGCCAAATCTGCAGACTATATGATGCATTCATTATACAGAGTATTGAATGGAACACCTTTTTTAGAAGGCAAAGTTCCACTGCTTTCATAGAAGTTAAACTAGTTTGACACTCGAATAACATCCCATCTTAAGTTGGGAATAACATTATGATTGAATTAAAATATAACATCGTAAACCTGTCTGAAAACATAACCTTTTTTTTTTTTAATCGTCACTTCTGTTAGCCTTTTCCAAATAAGTCAGTTTAAATTGCTATATTCTTCAAACTGCAGGGAGCCTTTCCCATTGACCACCTTGCAGCCCACTTCATCATCAAAAGAACTGGCAGGGTTGAACCACGTCAGAGCCAAAATATCACATTTCGAGGCCCTGATGGCGAGATGGTTGGTGGCCGTGTCGAGGGTCCCCTCATTGCTGCCACCGAAATTGAGGTCCTATACTTTCTTTCCTTTGATGAATTTATTGAGTTGTGTGTTAGTCTCACTTGTCTTTGCCACAATCATTGCAGCTTCGCGTTGGCAGATTCCCTCACGAGGCTAATTGAGGGCGTTCACACCGATGAGATAGGAGTTGGCGATAGTGTGTTTTGGCAATTTTGCTAATTCCTAGATACATTGTTGTTGTTTGTTTTTGACATTTTAATAGAAGTGTGCAATATGTGTGCATGCAGCGTGCAATATATACTTCAAAATATTATTTAAATTTAAATTAGAATACAATTTTAAAAATATTTTCAAGAGCTATGCGAGATGACTAAGGATGTGGCATATCACATTTTAACGTGAAAACCATGCATCTAACATTAGAAGATTCAGCGACTGTGTTATTTTCACAGTGGCAGCTCGTTATGGAGTGATTCTAAGTGCCATTCTTGCTGGTTTTTCTCTTCATTTAGTGCAGATGTGTATATATTAGCTCTGAAATGAGTATGGCATTGTTGCAGGCTTGCAGCTTAATCATTTGGTCTGTAAGAACACATTTTGCAGCACAAAATGGTGCAGTAAAAGGAGAAATGCTCATATTGCATTTCGGTTTTGCATATCAATGTTGTATTCCTTGTCTATTCCATTCTTTTCTCGGTTCTGAAAACCGAGCGTGTTACTTAGGCTTGTAACATGCAACAAGAAGATTAAAACAGATTGGAGTGGGCATATGAATAACAGACCTTTTATACTAAATTGATTCAATATGATTGTGATTATTTCAATTTCTTTTCTCGATTCTTATTCAATGACACGAAGAATAAGATCCTCATAAAAACAATGTGTTTTGTTTCTTTTAATTTATATTTAAAAGATGAGAAACTTCTGTTATTGGAATATCATAAAGGCGTCGATTGAAATAAATTCCTTGTATATTTACAAAATCATGTTAGACAATAATAAAAGGAGGAAATGGGTGTTGCTTTGTTCTGAATAGCTGCATAAAATTAATATCATCTTATCCCTCACAATACCATATATAATGATATGTTTGGTTCAAGTATATTGAACATTGCCAATTGGCACCAAAAAAAATCTCTAATTATAGTAAAGATCTTTTAACTGTATAGATGGCACTAAGGCCAAAAGACTTAAACCAAATCAAGAAAGTGAAGAAACTGATAATTAGTGCAGGAAGTAAAAATGGGGGTTTCGCGCTGCAAAATTAAGACCCGGCTGCTCTGTTCAATACTATCTTCTACACAAGGAGAACTGCGTTGATACAGCCATCATTTTCGGGGTTATTTGTCACTTGAGCATACTTCCCTACACATTACCAATGAATCAAAACTCAGAGGTGAGACATGATACATAAAGCAGAAGTGCAGAACAGACTAATAAACTGCGTAAATAGCAAAGCATGATCTTACCCCAGACTACTTTTCCGGCAGGGGTTACAAGACCAAGTTCACTGACATTCACCTGAAATTATAGGTAGGGATCAATCAATGATGCATAACAATTGCAGTAGTTTATTCGCATGAAAAAGGTGTTCATATTCGTAGAAATTACCTCAATGATAGTTCCTTTGGTTATGACACCAAGAGACGTATACATCGTACCATTTGGATTTTTCTTAACACCGATGATTTCAAGATTGAAAGTACACTTAAGTTCAGGGTGGGTCACATGAGCTTTAGTAAAACGTAAACCTGTAGGGCGTATAAAACGCTCATATTTTGGTGGTTTCCTAGTAAAACCAGGTCCCACAAACGTGGCTTTTGTGACCATCCTTTTCCACTGCTTGGCTGCATATGAAACAAAACCAAATAATAAGAAAATATTGTGATGTCCCACTATACAGGGGCACTCGGGGCAGGGTCATAAAAAACATTATAAAATATTAATATGCAATCACTGAAGTCCCAAAATAATCCACAAACAGTAAGATAGGAAGATAAAGTGGCAAATTTCTTAAATAACAAAGCAAGTAGAGATATGTATATTAGTATTTGTGAGCCACTTACTCTTTCTTTTGCCAGTTCTGATCACTCTAAACATCTCATCTTCAGCTACAGGCCTTACCTGGAATGTAGAAGGTGCCCATTTAACTAATTGCATATCTTAAGAGAATAATAATTAAGAATAAATTCAGCATATTCAAGCAAACCATCTATGATTTAAATTCATGAAGTGCAAAATCACATTTAACCACAATTTTGCAACAATACATGCATAACCATATTTTTTAAATCGCATTTCACTATTGCACCTAAGGACGGACCATAAATGGTTTGCAAGTCATTCAATTTTGAAGTTTGTAAAGGAAAACTCTTAGCTCAAGGGCCGGTTGGCTTTAGCTCATGATCAATGTTGTGTAATATACCAATTAAAAATATGTATATAGAGAGAAGGATGATAACTGCTAAAATAATCAGGGTGCACAGATTAGAAAAGTAACACAAAAAACAGTCAGATTTTGATGTAATTTGAATTCGAACTACCTTGGGTAGAGGGACATCCCATTTTCCAGCTTTCTCCTTCCTCTTTTGTTTTATAGTATTGCTGAGAACCTACAAAGAACAAGAAATGGCAATCGCAATTATGACAACCACTTCCTAACAATGAAAAGGAGGGAAGAGTAAAGTCTGGCTAACAAGCTTGCCTTTGCTCTTGTTGTACTTTCACGATCAAGTAAATAGGCTGGAAGGGCTCCATCATGAACATCCTCGTCAACCTTACGCCTTGATGATGACTCTTCATGCATTGCCAATCTGTTGACATGACAGCATACTATAATATAAGATGAATTCTTGATTAATAAGCTGGATTATGAAAATCCAAAGCCAATCCTGTTTTCAAGGTTGAAGGTAGAGAACCACAAAAGCTCCTTGATTTAACTATTCTATAGCAATACTAATCAGTTTTCAATAATAAATGTAACTACACTGATATTCTATGGCAACTTTTACGGCTAACAATGATTAGTCTTTCCTGAAGATAGTTAAATTAGAGCTAAAATGAATAAATAGCTCACGTTTTCTTCATCAAGGCCTTTTCGCGGTAGTTCTTCTTAGCAATCATCTTACCCTTGATACCCAGAGCCTGTTATCAATCAATACAAACAAAGTAAGCACTGAAAATAAGAACAAATTCCAAATTTGCAATAGAAGTAGTGATGAGACAGAAATAGAACATTACCTTTTGGGCAATCTGGGATTTCTTGTGAACTTCACGGGCCTCCTTCTTGCGTTTGCGTTCGAAGTGATCATGGCGGTAGCCATGTCTCTTCCTGTGCAGCTCTATGTAATCTCCCTGCGGCTGTTAGAAACATTCCACAAACAGAGCGGCATCAGCATTAGAAGATTTTTGAGAAGATAAAAATCAATGATTCAGAGATAATTCTATGAAGATACTCAGGGACGAACCATGTTTGTCGACGACCAGAACCCTGGAAATTTTCAGAGAGGGAGTGAATAAAACCCTAGTATTTGATTTTAGTAGAAGAGTAGAAGGTTTTGTGTCTGGGCCAGAATTGGGATGCGGGCTACAATATCGGGTCGGTGTAACTATAAAAAGCGGCCCATAATCCATATAAGGGCAAATTATACCGTGCACCATGGTGCACATAGTAATGTGTACTACGTACGTAAACGATGTTGTTTTGATCATTGTAAATTAACTGTCTCTTTTTTTGGAAATCATGTTTCCCATTTCGGCCGGTATGTGTATTTATGTTAATATTTTATGTATTCTAGGAAGTCGTTCTGTGTATTATAGGCAACAGTTCTATGTATTTATGTTAGTAACACATGTTGTGATGTATTTATGCATTCGAATGTTTGTATGTTGTGTCAATATTCTGTATATTCATGTTATTAACACAGGTTGTAATGTGTTTGTGCATTCTAACGTTAGGAGAATGTGTTCTGTGTATTTTATGTCAATATTATGTGTATTATGGGCAAACATTATGTGTATTATAGACAAACGTTATGTGTATTCTAAATAATGATTACGTGTATTATAGATAATGAATTATCTGAGTCATTTGCATCCGCGTCCACTAACATCGAAACGACGTTGTTTTGGATCAGGGTACACATTGTTATGTGCACCGTGGTCCACGATATAACGATTGTCATATAAGGAGTTATTATATCGTGGACCATGATCCACATTGCAAGGTGAATCCTGGTAATTGTGTATCTTGAAATTGCGAACGTCCATGTTGTAAATTGAGTTTCTAAATCAAATCATATTAAATATTTTAAATATTAAATTATATATTTTTAGTATTAAAATTAACGGTCATATTTGACTTAGAAACTACCCGTACCAACACCATTACACAACCTAACTACCACCACTACCACCCCAATCACCAACCCAACACTAACACCGTCACTGCAATAAACACCACTACCACCACCAACACCATCACCACTATCACCACCAACACCACCACCACAACATATTATTATTATTATTATAAATAATAATTAATATGCTCATTTTCAGAAAAGTAAATTAAATAGAAAAAATGTAATTTATTAACTTTGTCAAAGAAAAAGATAATTTTATTTTTAATATTAAATCAAACACAAAAAAATTAAAATATTTTTGAAAAACAAATCATTTTGTAACTTTCCATAACGTTGGCATCTGTGTTTTCCCGGAATTCTCAGTTGTTCCATTTAGGAAGCGCCGCCTGTAACTGAAATGAGAGCTGCGACGCCGTCATCAACGTGCAGCTGCAGCGCCGGCAAGGGAGTTGTTGGCTTTCCGGCTCACCGCCCATTCACATACTTCCCGCTTCGTTCCCGTCAAATCAATTTCCCAAATCAGCACCCAATCCCCAATTTATACCGCGTAGGGTTAGCTCATTATCGCGGTTCATCATCGATATACTATGCAGCAAGGAAGGGTGCAAATGCGACGTCGTCGTCGTACTCTGGCAGCCCATTTCCATCGGGCTGGGATGATAAACCCTACGAAGTATTGGCGAATGGGAAAATATCTTACTTGGATGAGCAGGACGTAGTGACATTCCTTGACCCTCCCAAAGAGCTCGTTCCTCTCGATCCTTCTTCCTATAATCCCGCTTCTTACCTTTGGTAAATCTATATTTGTGTATGTAGTTACGGAGTATTTGTTGTTGGGATGGAAAAGCATTGCTGATAAGTGATTGTTGAGCTTATTTTGTATTGCTGTTTCATTATTAATTATTAATGCGGTTTCTTTTTTCTGTCAGGAAAAAAATTGGAGATATACCAGAACAAAGGAGGCATAGGTTGCTGTCTTTGCTAAACCCAAGGTTTGTGACTTTGTGATTCCTTAAATTGCTTCAGCATGTTTCATTATGAAATTTCATTTCATTTCTGATTGCAAAGTCTTTCATTTTCATTATTGGATTGAATTACTAATCTCGTTGACATTCTTCTTGTGTAAGTTACTGGTCGTTAAACAAGACGAATGCAGTGATGCATTGTTCTTTCCCATGTGTTTTTTGCTTAATATCCAACCTTGTTGATGGTTTCTTGGAGAAAATATTACCATGTAGATGTTTAGCCCCTGCTTTCTCTGCATTTCTTCGTGACTTTTTACTCCTGGAAACAAATGATGTGCCGTGTATTCATCTAGTATTTAGAGATTTCAAGTTATGCACGGGGAAAGTTCTAAAATTGTTCCAAGAGTCTATTAGCTAGAGGCGTAGTTTCAATGGAACATGACAAGAACTTATGCTTTTTACAGCAGCTCAGCTTCTTATATGTGGACATTCTCACAGGCTTATATCGAGAGCTTGGCAGATAGCTGGGATGAGGTATGATGACCCCAAGTTGGCAAAGAAAAGTGCATCTAGCCTGCTTTCTGATGGGAATGATGCAAATTCAAGTACATCACTTGAATTTTGGAAATGCCGAACAAGTGGAGGTTTGCTGACTTTCTTCTATATGTTCCCCTGGTTTTGCTCTTCATTTAGTTAGCAATCGTAGAATCTAGCTAGCACAAGAATTTGTTAATTTCCTAGATCCTTAGCTAAAAGCTTTTTATTTTAAGTACTCTGGTTTATGGAAGATATTTTGATACATTGAAATTGTGATACAGGGCCTCTACTGATTGCCTGGATAAATTACTTCAACAAGGTTTTCACCGAGATATGTTGCCTTTGGATTTATTTTCCACATTTTCTATTTATTTTCTATTATCTATTATTTTACTTCTCTTTAGTGACCGTGCATTTTCACAAACACATGATGATTTCTGTTAATGCTTTGGCTAGGCTGTCTTCCGCTGTGGGGATGGGAAGACATATGGACGACTCATTGGTATGTTCACTCATAACATCTGATATTCTGATATTTAACAGCATATGCACTTTTTGTTTAATATGTTGAAAGTTCATTTTATTGATGTTTGAAATATGTGGGTTTTCTGGATGGCTTATAGTTTTAATGTTCATGTATAGTCGAAGGTCTCCTACAGTGTAGGTGTGAAATTCTAACCATCTCACTTGTTGCTTCAAATTTCAACTTTTTTTTTTTTTTTTTTTTTTGGGGGGGGGGGTGGGGGGGGGGGGGGTACTTGAGGCAGTGGGTATGCATCCTTAGAAACATAAATATCCCTTCTTATGATTTTTATCTCATGTGCCATTTACAACTTTGTTGCTGATATATGTTTCTTCATCCAATTGGCCATGCTTCTGACAACCAACTACATATCAGGTGGGTCAATTCTGGCTGGAATTTCAAAATCGTATCCACTATATTTTATGGTAAAGGAATCAAATGAAGTGATGTCAACAGAGCATCCTTGTGATTTGGCGTACGAATTTGGAAATGGACTGTTCGATCTGCCTGATTTACCAGAAGGCTTCCCTAAGCCAGGTGAGTAATATTTTTATGGTACTCAATAGAGACCAGGGCTAAACAAGAAATTAAATTCTTGGTTTTACCCTATTTGTTGCATATATGCTATTGCTATTTTTTTTTTTTTAACATTTTCTGTAATCACATGAACACTTCTGCAGCCTAACCCGTTGCTTCCTTAAGCATGCAGTTGACCACTTGACCATGCTTTGTAGTATTTTCATTGATAATGTATGTTAAGATGGTAGTTGTGTAGTATTTCTCATCCATGTACCTCATTGGTGCACTGATTTGACCTACAGTGCTTGGAGTTCATTTGGAAGTTAAAATCCAACAACAAATACTCTGAGTGTTCTTGATTTTGTATTGGCAAAAATCACGCAGTCAGGGTTTCTTGTGATCATTGAGTGTCATCAAGTTCTCGTCTCTCTGCTTAAAACTAATAATCATAAACTACTTTTTCTGGTTGTGCTTAGTTTCTCAGGGTATGTTCCTAGATTTTCATCAGCCTGTCCAAATAAAAGATCATAGATGCATTCCGTGTTACCAAGATTATTTTGTACTTTGCATGCATCTAATTAAGGGTTTCTTACATCTCAGCAAAACATCCATGGCCATTCAACGATCAGGTTGTTTTATATGTTCGTCACGTGGGCCCAGGAGTAATCGCGGGGCAAGCATGGCAAGAGGGTGAAGCATTGGAACAAGTACCTAAGAAGCTATGTGGTGAGATCTTGATGGTGAAGGATTATGTTTGAATCAAGTGCTGTTGATTGCCACAATGAACCATCAAGATTGCCTTGACATCAAACCAAGCTATCACCTCTCCATTGCATGCTTTCAATAGAAAATATTTTAATTGGGAAAATATCTACTTTGATCTTAGAAAAAAAGTGGCTATTGAATCCTGGGTCGCGGTAAATCCCAGCTCCCAATGTAATACACTGAAATGATGAATCATATTGGCAACTTAACTGAGAGAAATGATGAATCATATTGGCAACTTAACTGAGAGTATTGCAGTCTCACTCACAGTTGCCTATATGATACTCTGTAGGTGGCAAAGAAAGCTCCCCTTTTATGTATACTGTCTTATGTATTCTTGTTTGGTAATGAAATTCCCTTTTATGTAACTGTCTTATGTATTCATTTTCTTTTTAGATGATGAGGAAAATATGCAATCGCTATCTAAGAGTATGTAGTGGATAAATTTCACTCTTTGGTAATAGCTTACAAAGTGCACAAAAATGTAGGGTTCACTAAGAATACCTTGCGTGATAAGTATAATTGAAAGAGTATTGTCAATAATTAAATTCGTGATCTTTTGATACGAGAATCATGCTCCATCTACTCGTGTAACAAAGATAAGATCATGACATACACCACCATCTCAATAGTCAATACAACATGTTCACACACCATATCAACTTTTAGTAATCACGATTTCTGTCAACTACCATGTAATGTAATGACATTTTCGTTACTATTTTAAATTGATTGTCATATGTTCGAATTGGGGGAAGGACCTTATCAACTTTTAGTAATCACAGTTTCTGGCAACTATCATGTAATGTTATAACATGGTAAAGGGGCTCAGTTTCTATGGACCGAAAAGGTAATCAAAGAATTGATAAAATCGAACCTATACCATTTTATCCCTAAGAATTTACAAGGATTTTAGTAAGAGTGATGAGTATCCATGTAATGAAAAGCACCGGGTGGGGTTGTGTAGCTTAGGACAATGTTATCATCATCATCTCCTCAACTCACTGCGCTTCCAAAGGGCTGCCATCGACTCCTTTCTTCAACCGATCCTCAGTATCTCCACTGAATTTCAGACTCAATTTGGAGATGCTTCCTCAAACTCCAACTTTGACACCTCACCTCCCGTCTCCACTTCTCCCCGCTCCCCATTTCCACAAAACTTCACTCCTCGTCCCCAAATCCCCCAAAAGAAACCATATTTCCTGGTCAAAGAACCGGAACCCATGCCCTAGATTCTCAATTCGACCTCCCAAGTGCTCTGTCTCCGTGGTCTCGGAGCCGCTCCAATCTGAATTAGCTAACGATGGCAGACCCTTCCCGGCTGAAGTTTCCAGAACGATTATGGAGTTGGGCTCCCTGGGCACTCTCTCCACGTTGACGCAAGACGGTTGGCCTTTAGGCATTGGCGTTCGCTTTGTTGTTGATCCCGAAGGCACTCCCGTTCTGTGCTTGAGTGACTCCATTGCCAAATTTTCTGTTCATAACAAGTCCAGCTTACATGTCCAGGTGTGTGCTCGATTCAATGCACAATTTCTGTTATAAAGTTTAAATCTTTGCGTGTTTGACAATTGTTTTAGCTGATTTGACCTTGACAGTATTAGCTGATTATCAAGTTTCAATGTATAACAATAGTACTACTATTAGCTGATTATCACGTTTCAATGTATAAGTATGACATAATGTTATTATAACTGTGATATTTATAATGGAATTGATATTCAATTGATTCTTAACAGCTAGAGCAATGTGGGTTGCGGACTCCGCAATGCACAGTGCAAGGCAGCCTTGAGAAGCCCGAAGACTCGAAACTTTTGAAGGTATAACAATGGTCACAAGTTTGCACATTCTCTTTCTTGTTGGCTTAATGTCCTGCTGCTTGGTCTCTGAACATTCTTATGGTCTAGTTTCACTATTCCTGTTGCAATTTGCGGGAATTATGGTAGCTTATATGATCAAATGCAGCATGCAGCCTCTCATGCCATATTTTTGGTTTAGTAGCATGGTTTCGTTCTTTTTAGCTTTTAGTGCAGTAGATAAGACAGTTTTAAAAGAATAAAAGTTACAGCTTGAGCAATATGTGAGGGCGGTGAGGCTACTTTAATCTTAAACCACGAGGTGCAATTCATTTGTAGCCTGTCCCTATAAGAGAGAACAAGTTGTGTGTAACGAAACTAGAAAATGAAGACCTGGAAGTTTTAGAAATTGTGACTGACGTCTATACTCAAGCAGGAGGATCCATTTCATTAATGCATTACAAAACTCCGGATGTTATGTTGATTGCTTAATAAGACATTATTTCTTAATGCGTACAAGTAGAGATTGCCATTTGAGTTAATCGATGTGTATCAAGTGAGGTTTCTTTTGGTTTTGTAGTTTTGACCCTGATGTTAAAAAATGTGATTGAATCTCAAGTCATTGTTAAAAGTCTTTCTCATACAGAAGCTCTGTTCAGTATGGAAAAGGCGGTATGGAGATGAAGTAGATGAACACAGCTTATATGTGGTTTCGGTTGAACAGGTGCTCCAAATTGAAGATTTTGGGGAGGTTTGTGAGACATTCATCACTGTTTATCCATTGTTTTATTAATTCATGTGGCAATTAATCATATCTCAATGTTTAAATTCAATTTTTAACATTTTCTTATATGACTACTTTTAGGACGGTGTATGGGTCACTTCTTCAGATTATAAGCTGGCTAACCCTGATCCTCTCCGAGATTTGGCTGAAAGAATGATTGGCGAGATAAACCTTCACAATAAGGAAGATGTTATACGTTTTTGTAACGTCTATGTGGATTTGGATTTCCGGGTTCGTAAATAACCATTATATTTATATTAGCAAAACACTTTTATGTTCTTATCTTCAGATTGTTCCATAGCATAATGATGTGATACAAACCCACCAATGTGGTTTGTATATTATCTCTCTTCTGCCTTTCAGATTCTCTTTTGTATGTGCAGCCAATTAGCCCTGGTCATAAATACGGCGATTTTATTTCCTTTGTTCTTTTGCTTATGCACATTTACCTTTGCCCAACTTCCTTAGTGGTCGTTGGGCCTCTAGGTGGATATTCTAGGTTCAACGTGTGACTTGAAGGAGACTTTTCACATTTTCATTAAATTTATCTTTTCATATTTGCATCTCCGACTTTGAAAGCAATTGATACTATTTGATCAAGTTTGATTTTGTGATCGTCTCATAGGTGCCAGATGCAAGGATGCTCTGGGTTGACCGATTAGGTTTTGATGTCCGTTTCTGGTCTCCCCAAAAGGATGTTTTTGAAGTTCGAATCCCTTTTCCTAGAGAAGTAACCGATGAGAAGGGTGCAAAATCTTCTTTCAATTGTATGTCCCAACTCGCTTGGGAAGTGGAAAAGAATTTCCATGCACCAGAGCTTGAGAAGGTGAAGAAACTGAAAAAGATAACGTTCAAGGAGGGATCTGAAAAAGTCGGCTTCTCTTGACATTTCAGCGTTTAGATCCATCCATCCATTCATCCCCCGATCTAATCCATTCCACTCTGCAGTTGTTTGACGCGGAGTGACCTTCAATTTTGAAATGTCTTACTACACCGGGTTCTTTTCCTGGAAGTTTCATTGGGCTTAGAGGTCAATCAATCAATGTAATTTCTACTAGAGAGCAGATGAATACTCAGTTGCAGCAGAATGTATGCATGAGAGAGTTCAAATTACATTTTGACAAGTTTTTTGCATTCATGGCAAAATGTTTCAGTTTTCTTGAGTATAATTGAGTTTGATAAATCATAAATGGAGCAAAAGAGCTGTCTTTGTTACATTGTACAAGATGAAAAAATTAATCATTGGTTCAACCCTAAAAACAACATTGACAAAGCACCTCTCTAAAAAATATTTAAGATTCTTGGAAGAGTTGTCACCCAAATGGGTTCTAATTGACACTCGGCTAGATTTATACACCCAGTTAAAGATTTATACACCCAGTTAAATGTCAAGTTTCCGTGCAAATAGTGCTTCCCGTGCGGTTAATCACCATTAGGTACGTACAAATGCGTGAAGTGCATTTTTTTGGTGTAGTGCATTTCTGAACACTGTGTGGTGCATTTTCACCGGCACGGAAAGCACTGTCCGCATTTGAACCAGTATATATATATATATATATATATATATATATATATATATTATTTTCTTTATGATTCTATTGCTTGTATATCTTATATATAGGCTGTTAAACTACCTGGCTCTAAAGATGAACTTTTTGGTGAGGGGAGATGAAGACAAATCAGACATGAAGTACTTCATGAGTTTATGATTCTATATGGGAAAGACTTGTTTCACAAGTGAATTCTTTTGAAGTCTTTACTGCTTTTGTCAGTTTGTGAATGATATGCTGCACATGGATATGGTAGTTGAAACCAACTTGACCAATGTTAACAAGCAAAGTTAAAAAAAGAGTTGGGGTGGGGAGGAGGGAAACAACCTAGGCAACCATGACATTGCTCCCATCGAGAGAGCGGCTTATTTGTCTTCTTGGTTTGAGTCAATCAGCTATGAGCAATTTAGGCTGGTTTACGTCCGTGGGTCACAGGGTGGGTTTTTCGCAATGCACACCCTCGGATAGTGGCTACAAGTTTCTCTCGTCACTCAAAAAAAAAAAGAGACTTCATAACTTGAGATGTCATGTGTGAATGCCATTTATGCACTTCAACAGTATGTATAGCCCTAAAGCAGTGTTATGATTTACATGCTCATGTTTGAGACACTGCAATTCACTGTATCAGAAGACACACACACATCATCTGAAACATGATCAGGAGCATAGATTATATTAAATCATGTACATAACCTAATTGCGGGACATAAATCAACTGTTTCTACGATAATCAGTGGTTATGCATTATGCATATCAACATGATCATGCAGCTGCAGGAGTTGAGGAGATTGGATTAGCAATGACATTGTTGACCTTGTTGACAAGTTCTGTGCATTTGGTGTTCCCAAGCTTCCCAAATTTTGGCTGAAACAGAGAACTCACCACGCTGTGCAGGCTTTCTGGTGTGTATTTCACATCAATTCTGCAGCCTGTCTTGTGTTCTATCGAGGACACATAGCTTTCGAGATAACTCTTGTATGGAGGAACAACGGCCCGAAGAACGAGCTCACATGTTCTCCATTCCAGCCCCTTGTCACACAGTACAACATTGGACTGTCTTTTGCACATGCTGTCAAAGGCTGCTGTGAATTCTGTGAGTGCCCGGGTGGCTGCTACGTGATCGAACGCCATGTCATCGTTGCATAAGAGGGCCGGGAGCCTTCCCCAGCTCTCGTTAAGGTAAACTGCTTCATAGTACTCCATGTACTCCTCATGCCCTCTTAGCCATTCATTTCCCATTATGTCAGCAAGCTTTGTTCCTCTTGTGTACTTGCAGAGGTACCAATTGGTGTTCATCATGAAGAGGCAGGAGCGCGTGCTGTCCTTGTATTCGCCTGCCCACGTCTCCAGATTCCTCTCCAGCGCGATCACTATGCTGTGAATCTCGCCCGAGAGAAGATTCTCCGAGAAGGACTTGTGGTTCCACCCGTGATGAATCTCAGAAACTTGGAGCAAAGTTTTCCAGTGCTCATCCTCGAGTAGCTGGTTGCAGAAGTCTGTGACAAAGGTAACCAGCCTGGGAACCCCGCAATCGCCCGGGGGACTAGATGGGAGTTGCAGCTCAACTTGGAGGGGAAGTTCCCAGAAAATATCGCACGCCCCATCCACGACTTTCTTGATCAAATCCCTCGTCTGATTCTTGATTTCTTTACATGATTTCCCATTGAAAAGTCGGTTGAAATCTGATCTGAGATTGTTAAGAGCTGCAAAAATGTCCAAAAGTTTCAGCAGCTTGATGGCTTCCTTCTTGCTCCTAGCCACTGTATTCCCAAATTTGAAGAAAGATTGAATGCCTGACTGGACAGCAATCTTGGCAAAGCAATCCATCCAGGTATCTGACCCAACTTTTCGAAAAACCTCGGAACAAAGCCTATGCTCAATCTCCAACACATATGTCACTGCAAATTCCAGGTGCCTTCCCCACTGGTCTATGCAGTCTTCTAGGCTCTGGAGGCTATCTAACTCTGTCAATGATATTTCCAGGTAATCCAAATCCAGTGCCTGTAGAGTTTCTCTCACGTTTGAGCTCCGGACCTCAACATAAACAGAAATGCAGTTCTCGAGGTGATCATTAGCCCCTAATCTTTCGACGATGGCTTGAACTTTCTCAAGAACAGGCTCGGGGAAAGGTAAAGGTAAAGGGGGTGTGTCAACAGAAGGATGAGACCGATTATCCAGCAAGAGCCTCGCGAATTCGCTCTCCAGTTTGTCCAATGCAGACACCAGAGCTCCTCCTCTCAGTTTAAACCTTTCCTCCATGGCCTGCAATTCTTCAAGTGCCAGCAGACATTTCTCGACATTTTTAAGGTACCAATGATCTGCAATGGACTTATTGCTCTCGAGAATCTGCTGCGCGTCTTCCAGCCAGGGAATCGCCAATTTGCAGTAGCCGGTGAGGAACCTCAGTGCATCTTCAGTGTACTTGACAGTAGTCAGGTAAGCAAGCAAGCCCGAGGAAGAAAGATCAGAAGACAGCGCGATTTCCAAACTGCAGATCACTTCAAACATGTCCACAATAGAAGCAGAAAGACCAAAAGCCTGGTCTAATGGACCTTTGATCTCATAAAGCTTCCATTTTGTTGATATGGCATTCATGGTGGTTTCTAGCAATGCCAATCTCTGGCTCATCCTCTCTAGTCTCGGCCCGCTTTCACCAATTCGAGAGGCTAATTCTTTCGATTCCTCCAAGCTGCACCTCAGAACTTCTTTGGCAGCTTTTAGCCTCTCAAGTTTCTGCATCTCTGCCATTCTCAATTTATGATCATAAACTTGAACTACTGCATACTTATAGGATGATGAAAACATCCAATTCTTGATTAATTACAAGTGAAAAAGACTTCAGTTTCTTTCTTTTTTGACCCTTCATGAAAAAGTAGTTATCTTTTTCTAATCTCTAGTATTTCTTCCTCACCAAACTCAACAAATGGGGTTGCAACAAGTCTACCAGTTTCAAACCAAACTTCACTGCTTAAAACAAGAATTTTCAAGAAACCCACAACCACCCAACACACAAAAATGGTTTCTTTAAAGATAAATTGCCTTTATATAGCTGCCTTTACTCCCCAAAACTCCATTCTTTGCAAGTCAAGACACCCTGATAATCTCTGAAATCTTTTCCTAGGTTTATGCAAAGCTTCACATGCTTCCAACACAGGAAGCTGCCAGGGTCTGAAATCTGAATTATTGCACATCATAATCCTACAGTGCTAAATCAGGAACCTAGTATCCACATGATGTTCTGCCCCATAATTCCTGTTCTGGGTTTCTGCTTTCTGTAACCAACCACCAGAACTAGGTTTCGCTTACAAGCAACTGTCTATTCTTGGAAGTTCTTTTTTTGATTGACTAGGAAACCCGCCGCCACTACCTAAAGCATGCACTTGGGTGGTTATATTTGTATTGTGACCGAAAAAGGACTACAATGAGTTAAACAGTTAAACCAGCATAAGTTACTTATAGTCTAGTGGCTCAAACAAGAAAACCAATAAGAGATCGAGATAATTCTTATTAACCCGAGTAAATATAGTCTCGTTACTCTAATAGACAAAGAATAACAATGAGATAAGTTAGCCTAGATTGTCCATAGCTGATGGATTCAAACCGAGAAGGACAAGAAGAGGGAATTCTTATTTTTGTTTCAGCCATGGCATATGTACTAGCAGGCTTTCTGTCTGAGGTAAGCATATGAAAGATAAGTTGGTGACAAAATTTCAGTTTTCATACTTCTTGGGATTCGATTGTGCAAGAAATTAATTAAACATGTGTTTGTAATGATTTAGTTATAGGTAAATTAATGAATATACTCTTCTCTATCCCCCACTACACGTATAAACTGTCCCAATAACGCATGTGGCCATCGGGACGACGACGGAGGGGTGAATGCGTTCAGACCACTCAAATTATCGAGACAAATGAGGAGAGAAGAAGAGGTGATAACGGTAGGATATGATGTCGTGTCTTTACCACGTTGGTACGTGTTGGTACTCTCTGTCGGATTAGTTGTGAATTGCATCAATGCGTTCAGACCATTCAGCTATGCCAAGACAAGGCAAAGCAGGGAGGGGTATCTCCATCTTGGACGGAGAATAGATACAACTCCCTATTCCCGTTCTTCAAATTTTGGTTCCCTTCTTTGTTGGAGCGGGAATTAAGAAGAAACTGTTAGTAATCCCTATTCAACATAACAGAATTAATTATGTTCGTGTTGGATAGAAACTCAAAGGGTGATAGACAAATAAATAAGTCTTTAGTAGGTTTTAAGATAACTGTAAATTTATGCAATCATTACTTGTGAACAAGTTGCTCGATAATTTCACTCTTTTATGCTTTTTATTTCAATAGAGAAGTTTGACCATATTATACAACGGTAGAACTTGTTACATTCCACTTTTATTCTTACTCTAAGAATAAAATTATGTGTTCACTCCTCACATAGTCACATGCATTCTTACAACGTGTCTCCCAATTAGCCCTTAATCTACCATCTTTAAAATGATATTTTAATTTATTATATTGTAACAAGCCGTAGGAGGTGGAGCTTTGCCCAACTAAGAGAAAGCACAATAGAGAGATGGAGATAGCGGCTGACTAGTCATCCATTGACCATTGCTTCTGCCGTTAATTACGCCTCCATTACCGTTATGTTTAGCATTATTTAAAGACGGCCCCTAATGATATTTAAGTCCACGGCTTATATTATGAATTCATGATAATTGAAATTGATAAATTTAGTGCTAATAAGTAATAATTATATTTTAATAGAGAAGATTATTTATGTCTGTGACGGAATATTCTATATGTTATTGTTTTTTGGTTTATTGAAATTTGTTGAATACACAAGCCGGTGAATTGCACGTGCCGGACCGGGTCATTTAGGTACTTGGTGTCGTTAAATAATTGACACTTTGGGCACAAGTCACGAGTAGGAGATGAACCCGGCCCCACCTCACTACTTTTCCTTTTCATCAGTTTCTACTTGCCAACTCAACTCCTTCTGATTTTGGGCCCCACCCACACACTACAACTTAACTCAATGTTCATGGACTGCACAAAGGTTAGCGTAATAACTAATAAGGATATTAATTTATTTTTAATGTATTATATATTTATTTTAATGTATTATGAATTCATTTTGATTTGTAATATAATAAAAATAAGTATATATCAAATATAATGAATCTATTAAATATTAGTTAGTTGTAATAAAGTGTTTAATAAATTAACTATTTACTTGTAGATAATTGAATGTAAAATAACCTATAAGGTCATAAACATATTTTACAAATTTATTATGGAGTGACTCTTTAAATTATTTTTACAGTTTTTATTTATGTAGTAGTTGTTACTATTATTATTATTATAGATAGATTATAGATTATAGATTATAGATTGCTAGGATGAGTGAAATAAAAAAGAAAGAAAAATTATTATTGTTACGAAAATAAAAAGAAAAAAGGACAAGACATATGAACAACAACAAGAAAAATATACATGTTAGAGATGTCAATAATAAAATGATTATTTCATAATTAAGGTCAATTATCTAATAAATTTTTTTTACTCTTTTTAGCTTTTCAAATTTTAATTTATTGTCCCAATAAGTTAATGTAATAAGTCGTTTTACTAAACACTTAAAATAACCAATTGAACTAACAAAGCAGTCAACATTGGTTGATCAACTATGTTACCAAATTTGTTCAAAAAAAAAAAAACTATGTTACCAAATACTCTTTAAATATTTTATGTATGACTGTACATTATATAAAAGCATGGTACCAATCGATACATTAAAAATTTTAATAACAATTCAATTACATATGGTTTGAGATTCAACTGTGTCAATAAATAAACAATTAAAGAAATGCAGACAAAAAAGTACAAGTAAAGCAAATGTGTTAAGCATAGGTAGTTAATGATTGGAGGAGTGTCGGTTGTGTTGTGCCCAACTGCCCGTGTTTTTTTACTTTCCCTGGTCCGAACCAAACCTCTATCATGGGATGCTTTAATTTTTGGACTTTCTCATACCATATATTAATAAGTATATAAATTGAATCAATCTAATTTTGAGACTTATCAAACATTAAATTATACATTTTTGTACACATTTGTAGTAAGAATTGACTTTCATTTTACCGTTAAAAACAAGTCTTAAGTAAAATTTCTCAATGGAGAAGTGACATTTTTCTCGAGCGATTTTCTGTTCAGCTCCATCAAATTGAAAGAGGAGAATACGAATAAGAACTAAAAAAGTTTACTGTATGACTGTTATATTTTTTAAAACTTAAAATTGGTACGTTAGCATTTTTTTACTCGTTTTACCTTAGATTTATCATATTATTATCTTAATTGTAACAATTTAACAAGTATTAATTTAATTGCATACAATCAAGAAATTGATGTGTTTAATTGTTTAAAAGTCTAATTATTTTAATGACGTATTTGAGGATTGGTAAATATAAATTTTCTGAAAATATTTTAGGTAGAAATGATTAAGAGGACCACGTGGAGATGCGAAATTGTCAGTATATAAAATTCCCAAGGGAAGAGGAATCAGTGGCTTAATTACAAGTAGCGAAGAAAGCTAAGGTGTGAGCTGCGCCTCTTTCTCTCTTCTCAATCTCTCTCTATACACAGAGAGAAGAAGGTGGTTCTTTGATACACAGTGAAAGCAGAAGGAAGGAGAGAGATTTTGGATCTGAAGAAATGGCGGTGGATCCGAGACAGATTGTGGCTGGAGTGCTCACTGTTACAATGTTTGTAATGCTGGGGAACATGATCAAGCGAGACCACTTCGATTCTCTCCAGGTCTTCTTTTCTCTCCGAATCTTCAAATTTCTAGGTTTTGTTTGATTAGATTATGTATCTGCGTCTTCATGTGGATGCTGAATTATCTGCTGTTTCATTTTTCGGATTTTCCTGGTGTGATTCTGGAATTTGAGACTCGTAATCAATTCATTGTGCATTGATGTTTTGATGCTCTTTTGTTGTGTGTTGGTGGATTCAGCACTTTGAATTTAATGGATTGGCTGTTGACCTGTTGTGATGATATGTAGCAAAAAAAAAAAAATAAGAATCCTGCACCGACATGAGTTTTGGCTTGAAGTTTCCAACAATATTGTGTCGGCATGTTTTGTTAGAAGATTGGCATCTCATTTGTCATTTCTGAGTATATTTTTGCATTTTTGCTATGTGTTTTGATTTACACAGGAGAGCCGCTTGACTTCAACTATTCATGATACTAACAAAGCTTCAGAGCTTTCACTTCCCGGGGGAGATAGTCTTTGGAAAGGTGATGGCTTATCCCTGAAGCCGTGCTGGGAAAGACCATCCCTGGGTAAGTTACCATCACTTTCAGGTTTTTCGTTATCTTGTTCTATAGTTCATGAGTGGTGTTGCTAAGCTTCTGTTTTTTTGTTTCTTTGCTGCCAATAGGTGATGGAGATTTATCAAATGGATATGTGACCTTCTCGCTGACCAATGGTCCTGAGTATCATGTCTCACAGGTATCTTCATGTTCCATTTAGTCTTTTGTAGCTTTTTATAGTAATAAATTAATGATAATTTCCTTTAGGATTTTATTTGTTTCCGCTGTTCCTGTCACTCTATAAGCTCAATACATTGAGTTTCTTCAATATATTTGTTCTATTATGGACTATTGATATCTCTTTGTAGCTTGTAGTCCTTAGGTGGTGATCATTTTTTTATTTGGACTTGATCATACCACTATCATAGTCTCCTCATTACCTCTAACCATACTCGAACTTCAAACCAAAGTTTATTCTGCCATGAAATCCATGTTTACCTGATCTTTGGATTATAATGATATTCTTGTGCTCGGTTGGGAAAAATCCAAGTGGAATCCAGTGATTATTGGTTAATGGCAAAATTATTGCTGCTTAGTCTTGGGGAGATGACAGATACAAATTAACTTTCTTTTCTGTGGTGGTCTTTTTCTTCAGATTGCTGATGCAGTAGTAGTTGCAAGATATCTACGCGCAACTCTTGTGGTCCCAGATGTTAGGGGAAGCAATCCTGGTGATAAGAGGTTGGTAAATAAGACGGTGCTTTTTACAGTTTTTTCGTTCAACTGAGTGCTCTTATCAGGCTGGAATTACTCCATTTACCAATTGCTAATGATATGATGACACATTATATTACATCCTAACTAGGAGTTATAGAAGAGTAGAGACTATTGTCTTGCAACTTGAGGACTTCTTGACAAAATTTGATACCTTGCATTCTTCGTGATTTTCAGAGACTTCAAAGATATTTATGATGTTGAGCAGTTTGTTAAAAGCCTGGATGGAGTGGTCAAAGTCAAAGCATCTGAGCCCACTGGGCTCTCTTCAAAAAACCTTGCGGTGGTGAAGGTTCCAAATAGGGTTACTGAAGAGCATATTGCAGAAAATATTGAGCCGATTTTCAGGGAAAAGGGGAACATTAGGCTGGCAACCTACTTTCCTTCAGTGAATATGAAGAAAAGTTCAGAAAGGACAACCCTGGACTCAGTAGCATGTATGGCAATGTTTGGAACCTTGGAGCTTCAACCAGAAGTACATGAAGTAGTCGACTCAATGGTTGAGCGCTTGAGGACATTAAGTCGGAAGTCCAATGGACAATTTGTAGCAGTGGACCTAAGGGTTGATGTTTTGGAGAAAAAGAATTGTCAGGGAAATGGTTCTCCAGGATCAAAGAACTGCTACGGTCCACAGGACATAGCCCTGTTCTTGAGAAAGCTTGGTTATAGCAAGGACACAACGATATACCTGACTCAAGGCAGGTGGGATGCCAGCCTCGATGCATTGAAGGAACTCTTTCCAAAAGTTTACACCAAGGTCAGATTTTATTCCCGTCTTTCTGTTTTTAAGTGATCACAAATAAGTCAGCTCAAGAGTACCACTTCTTTTGGTGAACTGGTGGTTTGGGGAAACGGGATTTGTTAATAACAGAATCAGAAAATCCATGGAAGCAATGTTTTGCTTCATTTCTGTGGTCTTTTTATCTGGTCATCACTATAGGATCTTTAAATGTGTATTCATGAACTCTGCTATAACTACCTATTATCTTTGCTCATCTGCTTTCTAAAAACTGCAGGAAACCATAATGCCCATTGATAAAAAAGCAAAGTTTCTCAACTCCGACGCATCTGAACTGGAGAAGGTTATCGACTTCTACATTTGCTCCGAGAGCGATGTATTTGTACCAGCCATCTCCGGCCTGTTCTACGCAAACGTGGCTGGTAAGAGAATCGCTACTGGGAAGACTCAGATACTGGTTCCAGCAGATATCCCCGGTTCTTCTGCTTCTTCGACCAACTACATCTCCCATTACGTCTCCAAGAAGAACCACTTCGCATATTCATGTTTCTGCTAGGGTCACCGGAAACCCCATTTTAGAGAGCTCTAGAGTGATTGTTGCTGCTGCTGCTGCCTGCTGACGTGGCTCGTGCAATTTGTTAAGCTCTTATTTGTAGAAGGCAAGCAAGTTGGGTGTAGATTGCATTCCTAAAATGGCTCTTCTGCAGTCATTTTTTTTCCTTCTTCCTGTTTATGTGAAGAACAAAGTGTAGTCAACAGATAGTTTTACATTCCAAAATTGTATTATGTTTATTGGGAAAGCAAGTAGAGGAAACTCTTTGTGGTTTTTCTATCAATATATGCATTTGTTGGGTAACTTTCCCTGTACAAGAGTAAGGTTGTAATTGAGTTTCAGTAGGTTGACCTTTTAAAATGAATAATGTTATATTATGTTACGAAATTCACTTTCTATTATCTACTTTTGACGTGTCATTATTTATTTAGATTCGATTTTATATTTAAGTTTAGATTATTACTCTGTATTAACAACAAATGCATATCTGTCTAAAGTAAGGTTAAAAAAATGATTCTCCATTAGTTTCAAATTCCGATCATATGTCAATGATACCTCCACCAGAAGATTAAGTGTCGAACCAAGAGGAGTTTTCACCTTCATCGACCACTTCATAATCACTTTAACATCATTTTTGACCAAGACTTTTTGGTATCCCTTATCCCACTCAAGTTTGAGCCCCTTATATGGATTATTTATTAACTCATTGTAAATTAAACTAATTCCCATAAAAGCAATGGCATACTATAAATAATATAAAACACAAGTAAACTATGACGTGAAATAACTATTGTTTTATAAGTGAATTCATTGGTGTAGATACGCAACAATGGTGTCGTTCCCCAAAATTTAAATAGAGTTTCTCCTTTGTCTCACGCCACCCCCCTTCCCCCTCCTTGGTCTCCGGTTGGAGACGAAGCCAAAGGCACTCTTGAAGGAGGGGGGAAGGAGATGGTCAGCAGCTAACCCGACGGTTTTTTTTTTAATTATTAATAAAAATATTAACTAACTGTTCACGTAAGCAGACAATCGGAAGAAATAGGTGTTAACTGTTATCAAGTGAAATTGCATATATTTGGAATGTTTGGTGGTTTAATTGTATTTTTTTTCTTTCAATAGCATACTTGCATTTTCAGGTTATAGGCCAATTTGGACATTATTACTTAATTTTGTGAGCAAAAATACATATTAGAAATACAAATTTTAATTCTTGACATGTAATGTTTACATCCCATCCCATGACAAACCAATCTCCAATAACATAGCAATAGGATTTGCAGAGTTATTAGCAAAATATGAGGCGACGGCGAGGGCGATCGGCGGGGAGAAGACGAGCGGAGCATATGAGGCAGAAGAATCTGCGTTTAATTTTATGAGGGAGAAAGAACCGGTTGAGGATGACCAGCTGCGTATCGAAGTCCATCGCCATTACAGCGCCGCCGCAGGCGGGGCAACCGCCCTTCCCGCCGCTCCGCCCGCGGCACGCTCCTTCGTTTCGTAACAACACTTCCTTCTGCTGTATCACATGGAACGATTTCCCCATTTCGATCTGCGATAGCTAAGTATATTGCCTTCTCCCATTCTACATTCCGCATTGTGATTTATATAATGGATAATCGATGAGGCTTACAGTTGAAGACAGTTCATCAGACAATTCATTGTATCTACACGAGAAATGAGTCGGTAAACAACGGACCTTTTCTGTGCTGGCGCCTGTTGGACCGTGACTTCCATTAATCCATTCCATGAAAATCTGTGGAAAGTTACAGCGAATTGAAGACTGCTTTGTCTGGATTCCGACCGAGTCCAATGATTCTTAGACGTTATCACGTTTCCACTAACCCTAAGACACGCAAGAGGAAACTTCAAAGGATAGTGATAACACACTTAATTGCCTCGAATTCTCCTCGTCGACCAGTCCAGTATAGATTTTTTTCATTGTGAACACGCGATTTATTAGCAAATTTTCACTGGTCTGCAGTCTAAAATGATGTACTTTATGAGTTAAAATAATATACATTACTTTAGAATAATGTACATTATGAATTATAAAAATATACTGTAGTGGGTTACGTGAAAAAATTACATCATTTTTTGACAAAAAAAATCATAAACAATTAAGGAACGGAAAAAGATGAAAGAGGTGCTATTTTCCCCACAAGTAAAGGGTGTGAATGAGGTGAAAATGCAATAGTCTTCATGATGCAATACCATTGTGTTTCTTTCAAATTTCAGAAGAGAAAACAGTGCTAAAGAAAAGAGCATTGTAAAAGATGAACATTTGCCTACAAAAAAACGTAGTGACATCCCAAGAATGTTGTGTGGTGTAAACCTATACCGACACTATACTCTCATGTTACATAAACCTGAGCTCTGTTTCATGGCAGAATCAATCAATGATCACCACCAATCCAGAAAGCTGAGGATTAGCATTATTTTCGAAAGCCTGTTCCTCAAATCCCTACTGTCATAAACGCCAAAACATCATCAATTCAAACATCTTCGCCTACATCGAGTGATTAGATCTCTATGGTTTTGGTGAAACTTGAAGGATCAAGTTTGATGTTGTGTGAATGTGTGTGTCTGTCCTAATGACCACCAAATCTCCCTTCTCTCCTACTGCGCGATTGGCGCTCTGATCCATGCTTACCGGAGCTCACAGCATGATCACGCCTGGTAACGATTTTTAGAGGGTGGGCTTCTGTGTTGAAAACCCACTGGTCCAGGGGAATCACCGAGGGTGGCGAGAAAAGAAGATAGAGATACTTGAGCGTCTCCGCGAGAAAGAAGCTTTGCATCATGTTGTCTTTGACACCGGTGTTAACCTGAGAAGATCACGACAGTAGGAAATAAATAGCTGTATCAAGGGTGACCGTGGTCTCATATAAACGTATGTAATAATATAAGCAAAAACATATGCGTTGGTTTATGGAGCTTACGTCTTTTAGTCCAACGTATCCAGACTCTACACGGGAGTTCTTTTCAAATGCTTGAAATATGTTCCAACCCCATTCCTGGTATGTCTTGTTTCCAGTTATACGCCAAAGATAAAATAGGGATTCAACTGTCTCGGGCCTCAGTATGTTCCATGATGTGCCCACGCTCATATCCTTATACAATAACACAATAATGATAATTAGTAAAAATATTTATACTCCTTCGGCTGCTTATAAAACTGAGAACGAAATCAAATATTTTTGTAATTAATAGGACTTGAAAATCCAACCTGCCCGTTACTGAAAAAGTAGTTCTCTCCAGCCAATTTCGTAGGTGTTGACTGGTAGAAGTTATAGCAAGTCCAAGCAAGCTGTAAAAAGATACCAACGTTACCGATTACCATGCTTTATCTAAATCATGCAAGCTCCTAAATGAGATGTTGGACTCAACATAAGACTGCCTGTATACAAATCAAGTACCAATATTCATCATTTCATCCACTTCTGCACCTGATGCACACAATCTAGACCATCAGGAGATATAGGGCCCACTATTGCAACCAAATTTTAGTTCAAAAACACGTCCTAAAATGGATGACCCATGTTGCAATGAATTCTTAGGGCCAACTTATATTTTGGACCACCTCGAGTTGTCACTAATTTGGAATTGTGGGGTGGTAGTGGTGGGGGGGGGGGGGGGGGGGGGGGGGATTTTGATGTTTTGATATTACTACCTCTGAACTCACAACACATCAAGTATAAAGTATACATACACCTATCACCTATCATTGCTACTTTCAACACTTCAATCAGGCATACTCTAATGGCAGAGGGATGGCACTTAAATCAACACTAGAAGAGTACCTCTTCTGCTAGCGACAAGAACTTCTGAGAATCACCAGGACCATAACCAGAAGACCCTAAGGCAAGCATGCCCGGAGCAAAGCATGCAAGTTCATCCATCTGCAAAAAGTTGGAAAATAATGGAAGATGAATTTAACTAAAAAGAGAGAGAGAGAGAGAGCAGCAGTAGCAAAAGTTCTTTGGCAGCAATACATCACCTTGTCAGTAAAAGAGCTTCCCATCTTCTCACACAGATATGTAAAAGATGAAGGAGTAGTCCTTCGAACCAAGCTTTGAAGACCTTTCATTGAAGTCTCCCACATTTTTCTGTTTCCAAGATTTAATAGATACATGAAACAACTTAATATAGACTTGTCCAATCACTTGTCTGAAACTCTCACATTCTATACATGAAACAACTTACTATAGACTAGTCCAATCACTTGTCTGAAACTCTCACATTCTATACATTAAGGGTCTGTTTGGCTCAAAAAGGGATTAATAAATTACACTTAACAGTGAGGGAATTCAGCAATTGTCCTAAACTCCTAATTCAATCCCTCCCCCTCCCAAAGACTAAAATTGTCAAAGTATTAGAGGTGGGCATGTGAATATGGAGAAGAAAAATAAGCAACCATGATATGAGAAAGGATTGTTAGTCCATTACCAGCATTTTTCCTTCAGGGAGTCATTTGGTTCATAGAATTGGAATTCAACAAGTGTCCTAGTTTAATCCCTCAAGGAAAGGCATTGAGTAAGGGAAGTTGCATACCTGTAATGCTTTACGGCTTCAGTTTTGTTTCCTTGAACCCAGACCTTGAGTAAGTATTCATAAAAGCTGAAATAAAACATCCCTTGGTATCAACTTATAAGAATTGAATGATGTGCACTTTTGAATTTTGATAAAGCTTTAATCAGATTATTGGTAATAACAAAAGTTACAAATTAAATAATCCACTTTCAAGTTTCAGCATTTCAAGCAAAGATTATAAGTTACGTATTCTACAACACTTATAGCTAATTTAAACCAACAATTCGTAGTTAACTTGGAGTTGATTACAGATTATTCAGATCAGAACTATGTATTCCAACAAATTGGTCATGGATTACACTGAAGCCTAAAATTAAAGTATCTCTCATGTTCACATAACCAATAGTGAATATTTGAGAGGGCATTACCTGTCCCCCATAGCCCCAAAAGTAATGGTAGAGTATGATTTGGACCCAGAATGTGGATTAATGTAGATTGGTAACAAACCATCATCAGGAAAGGTTTTGTTAAGCTCTAAAATAACATTCTCCACCTGAAATGCCAAGGCCATCCATTAGCCAACCCCAGAAGATTGATACCAAAGGTGTACCACAACAAGTTTGATAAATAGTAGTTTCATATAGATGTCTGTCATGATCCAAATCATTGTTCATTATTCTTAGATGATGCATATGGAAACTTTAACAGTTTAACTGGACATACCTTCTGCTGATACTTGGGGTCTCCTGTCCTTTGAGAAAGAGCAATAAATTCAAGCTGCTCAGTACCAGAATCTGCCAGAATACTCTCACCCTGGGAGCAGAATTTTATAAATTCAGAGATATTACTACATAGGATAGAAGGATAGATGTGACCATAAATATGCAAATTACACTACTTACCCCTGTCCATCCAGGATTATGTGGATTCCCATGTGCCAAATTGATTATGTTATAAGGGATTCCAGTGGGAGTGTTCCATGCAGGCAACAGTCTATCAGCAATGTCTTGAGCCTTTTCAAGGAAAACATTATCCCCAGAGAGGTCATAAGCACTAAGAAGTCCACCAACAACTCTGGATTATTGAAACATACCAAGTCAATAAGCATAAGATTGGTCACATGTCAACAGAGCAGAGAAAACCTGAGAAATGGATTAGCACTTTGAGTAATCAGGAAAGTGAACAACTCATAAAAAGGTATAGTAAACCTTATAAAGCAACCTTATGGTTGTCTCGAAAACACTAGCATCATAGTTCTTGTTGAAATCCAAGGAGCTTGCTACCCACCTGTCATGTACAATTTGTCAGCTAATAGCACGACACAACTTTTTTGATAAGCAAATACACAACATGACTAAAATCTTAAAGCAAGAAAAAATTCAGTTTCCTTACAGCTTTATGTAAGGAATCCTTTCATCTACTTCTCATTGGAAGACTTATAGCCAGGAGCTAAATAAGTTATAAAATGCAGATATGATATTGAGAAAACTATCTGACCACTTTGGATATATAATCAGATCAAGGACATTTGTTTCAAGGTTTAAGCTTATGGCAGCAAATGATTATATTGTAACTTTATAGAGTATGTTCTCAATATGTAGAGTCACAGTATTGAAACAGCTAAAGGAACAGCAGATATTTCTCGACACATGCAACCATCAAAAGCCAAAATGATGAACACTAAGAAAATCCAGGAATTCTTTCTTTTTCTGAAAGAGAAAATAATGATGCAAATGTCTCATCAACATAGACAAATAACAATCAATTCATTTAAAAAAACAAAAAAAAAAAAAAAAAAAACAAAAACAAAAAGAAGAAGAAAGAAAGAAAGAAAGAATGGTGAGAGCAATAAAAAGCTAAACTCACTCTTTAGCTTTTTGGAATTCCTCATCCATACCCATGATATAAAGTGTATCAAGAGCGTCTATTAAAGTTGCTCCAAGGCCACCGAAGCTGTCAACCCCATTCTTCGATTGTGGCTGGGATACAGAAAAAATCAGCACCATAGTAGAAAAGAATTTGATCAAAAGTGCATGGAATAATGCCACATCATTGCTAGTAAGAAAAGAATATAACAAACAACAACAGAAAGAAAATAGAAGGAGAAAAAAAACATTGTGTTTCCACAAACCCCAATACTAAACTCCACACCAAACTCTGCACTCAAAGAAAGCTACTAGTTACAATAGAAACCACACCTGAAGTTCATCATGACCCCATGCATACTTTTCATATGAACTCCAGGCATGGCGCATGGCATCTTTTACTTTCTCTCTTCTCTCAGCATCAAGTGCTTCATCTATGTCATCTCTTTTTTTAGTTGCATCATCACTTTTGACACTTAATCTTATCTTTTCATCTGGAATTACTCGACCACTCTTTAGTTCTTCCACCTGAAATGTTAATGAACATTGATCCAAAAGTTCTGCAATTGAGTAAAAAAAATGTGTGTGCTAGGAGGTGGGTGGGGATGGGGGGTAAGAACATAATCTAACTAAACCAATCAAGGAAGGGTTACAAAAGTACTTATGAAATGAAAGGGAGAAAAAGTTAGTGAATATGCCTCCAAAATATATAATCCCAACAATAGATAATTAAACCTCTTACCAAACGTTGTAACTGAGTCACTTGATCATTCAACTGAGAGATCTCCATCTGTCCAGGACAATTTTTGTGAGATACTTACACAACTAAAAAATAAAATAAACTTCTAGCACACCTCAAACTCAAGTAATCAAAATAAAACATCAA
This sequence comes from Ipomoea trifida, assembly GCA_003576665.1. Classification (NCBI taxonomy): domain Eukaryota; kingdom Viridiplantae; phylum Streptophyta; class Magnoliopsida; order Solanales; family Convolvulaceae; genus Ipomoea; species Ipomoea trifida. The sequence continues at coordinate 7,445,418 of CP025645.1, read as the reverse complement.
AGTCCTAAATAGTTAATAACCAACATGAAAAGGGCTAGAAATGCTTATATTCAGAAGTTCCAAATGCATACTTAATAGGAGCCTTATATGTCAAACAAATTGAACTTTTCTTTGCAAAACAATGCATGCATATGAGAAGAGAATAGGCAGAGAAATATGTGAAGCCTAGTCAGTTACATCAGTGTCGCACAGTCTAAAACTTAAATTTGACACAGCTGCTATAAAATATACTGTACAGCAGAGATGTAAGCAGCTAAGATCACGTTCTTACAACCAGATTATTCTCAAACAAAATGAATCATAATACTGTAGATCACTCTCACTAAGTCAGCAAAATTGATAAAGTTAGAATCTTCGCACAACCAGAAAAGAGACATCAATAAAATTCTACTGAAAATTAGGAAATCCAGCCTAAAAAGGAAAAAGTGAGAGATAAAAAGCACCTCGTGCTCGCGGACTAACGTTTGCCGGTCCCAAAAGAAGAAGGAGCAACAAACGAAGATGATAAAGAGCAAAGCCAGACGCTTCGGTCGTTTCAGATAGTACGCCGGATTAATGTACCTCCATTTGCTCAACGACGATCTGCTCCGCGCCATTTGATTGCACTTCTCGCCAAGGGAAAAATAGTTAATATTTCAACAGTGATTCGATGTTATTGTTACCGGCATGGATTAGAAGCATAAACAGTGGGAAATTTAATCGGAAATTCTGCGGAATTTTGGATCAATTGAACGAGGAGAAAGATCTGGGTGCGATCCCCTCCCTCTCTCCCTCTCTCTCTCTCTCTTCCTCTCTGGTTACCCTACGATTCTGACAAGCAGTGAAATGGGAGGAGGACGAAGAACCGAACCGAAGACGAATGACCAAAACAAAGTCAAGGTGGCGTACCCTGCCCGTCTCACCACTACCAGACGACGTTAGTTGGCAGTTTGCTGGGCCGCTGAATGAGTAATTGCGCTCTCTTCTCTCTCTCTCTCTCTCTCTCTCTCTCTCTCTCTCTCTCTCTCTCTTCGTTTTTGAATGTTCTATGGATATGCAAAAGACCTTGAAGTCGTGTGCGAAACTCTTAAAAAAAAATCTAAGATTAATGGCTATCTTCTTGTATAAATTTTTTACTTCGAATATGAATAGATAGTTCATTTTATTGTAACTAGTATTTTCGCCCGTGCGTTGCACGGAATGGATTTGTTATAATATTTTAAGAATATTTGGATCGATATACAATTACATAAATTGTAATTAACATCGAATATTATATAGCGCAATTAATAAAATTGGTTGGATTGATTATGTTTTCTGATGTTTTCCTAGGTTGAATTAGAGCAAATAATTGTCCAACATCCGTGCGATGATATCGAATATTATATAGCGCAATTTATTTTTATTATATATTTAGATATTAAAAATAAAGATGAAATTATAAAAAATAAATTCTAATATTGAATGTATACATTTATTTAATTATAAGATTAGTGCAAAAGTATTACACAATTAATTGAATAATATATGACTTGTTTGTTTACCATTATCATAAAATATCGATATGTAATTATATTATTACTAAAATAAATATGAGAAAATGGATAATAATTTAATTATATTATATTATGTAATATGACCAATGTTTAGCTTAACTACCATAATAATTATTAGACAATTATTATTAATCAATTACACTAATATATGTGCAACTATACTTTTATACCTTAAGTATATTCATTTTCACCATATCACATTTAGTTTTTCTTCCTCCTCCATATTTGAATAAATTAATTGTAATTATTATAAAAAAATATAATAACCCATGTTTAATTAATTTTTTAAAGTTTAAATAACTTAGAGTTTTCAAAAGGATGGTGTAAATATTTCATTTAATTAGTAATATCCTTTTACTTTTCCAATTTGTCTAATTTCGTTTCTTTTTCTGAATCTTTTTATATTTTCAATCAATTAGTAAAATCAGTTTTCTTTTCCATTTTATCTTTACTATTGTTTGGGCCGGAATTTTACAAAGGATGATTTTATTTTTATTAATAGTAGTATAGATAAGTATTCGAAATATTATTATTTGTGTAAATAATAATTAGTAAATTATTTTTTCTTATAAAACTACTCATAGTTTTCAAGGAATTTTCTTATATATTTATTATGCAGGATTTGTTTCCATTATTCTCACAATTATAATGGTTTAATTATTCTCAGAATTTGGTAAATAAAATTTTGTTACCAATTAAACTTTATTAATTTTTTTTACCAATTAATTAGTAATATTAGTTTGTGCAGGAAAGTTGAAGATGATGATTTTACTTTTATTAATAGTATTGATATGTGAATATAAAAACAATATATTACCAATTAATAGATATTAGTTCATTTCCATTTTACATTTTCTTACTAAATTAACTTTATTAATTATTTGACTAATAAAATATTTAATTAATTGGCTACAAAAGTTGGGGGGGGGAAATAAAAATAGGAGTATTTTACTTTTATTTTTTTAGTACTACTGACTCTGTTACAATGTAGTATCTATTCATAGCTACTTTCTCAATGTAGTATCTATATTTTACTTTTATATATAGTATAGATTAAATATTTTTAATTATAAAGAAAATTTTTGTCCAAATGGTTGATAGGATATTACAAAAATATAGAAAGTAAAGTAATTAAGGTAATAAAATTATTATTATTATTATTATTATTATTATTATTATTTTGTTGTTGTTGTTGTTGTTGTTGTTGTTGTTGTTGTTGTTATTATTAAAGGAAATGACGGGAATGATGTGTAATAGTTTAGGCTATATAAGGTATGACTAAATAGAATAGAAATTTTATTCTATAATTATTCTATGTGTGACTATTAAACTGTAACATTGTTAAAAAGTTTACCATTATGCATATACTGGACAATTGGAGACTAAAATCATTATTTGACCATAATTTTGCAAATAAAGTTTGCAATTTTTTTGTTTATAAATAGCATTATAACCAATAAACATAAACACGTAGTAAAGTAAAGTAATAATTATTTAACATAAAATTAATTTATAATTATTTGTTAATACATCTAATTTAAATTTTAATTGTAAATTTCCTTTTCTATTGTTTCCTATTGTTTCCTATCATTTTATAGGCATGGCGTAGGGATCATTTTTTTATTTGCAGGCAATTAGTAATTCTCATTTCCTTTTTCAATTTTCATTTTCTAGTATTAATGATTAATTTCTGTTTTCTTTTTCATTTTCAATCAATTAGGGATCTTTTTTTTTTATATCGTCAATTAGTGATTTTCGTTTCCTTTTTCATTTTCTATCAATTAGGTGTCAATTAAGGCACAAATATGCATAGGAGTTATATTATTATTATTATTATTATTATTATTATTATTATTATTATATATAAATATATATATATATATATATATATATATATATATATATATATATATATATATATGATTGACATTCGTAATATATTAGCATATATATAATATAATATGATTGATATTTGTAATTTTTGTATCTCAGCCAGAATTCGTAATTCATGTATTTTTTGATAGCATATATATAATATAGTATGATTGAAAATATTTGTTACGATTTAATGATACCCGTGCGATGCACGGACTAACAATTTGAAATATTTAGATTATTTTCATATATGAAAAGAAGATATTAGATTTATTCATTTATATAGTTTCGTTATTTAATAATTATGTTGATTTAATATGAAAAAGTTATGAATATAGATATTTGCAATTAAAATATGAATTGATATTTAAGATGGGTAATTAGTTAAAAGAAAACTTTTTAATTAAAATTTCAATACAAATTATTTAAAATTACAAATTATTAAAAACTTCTTGGTAAATTATATTATTAGTTGAAGTACAATTTCTTCTAGAGTTACCGCAAATACAAATTTTGAGACCTTTGGGATGGTTAACTCTAGATGCAACAATATACAATTGAGTATCGACAAAAACTGGTTTACTCAATAACAATTTAACATGAGATCATAGTTGCTACTTTGCCCTTGAATTTTATTAATAGACATTGCATATGAAAGCGTTAATTGAAATTGTCTTCCTTGTGATTTGAATGGCAATCTTATATATATTTAAATAATAAAATTAGTGATGAAATTATAATCAATTCTAATATTTGAAAATATACATTTATTTGAAATTATAAGATTTATATATTCGTGCATGTTGAAATTGATTAATTAAAAATTATATTAGGAAAAGTCTCAATTACCATAGTAAGATTAATATTATTTTAAGTAAAAAAATATATACAATAATCAAATGAAAGAATCTCTATGTTTAATTACCATAGTAAGATTAAAGTGTTAAATACATTGTTTTTTTTTTTTTGAAAATTTAAATACATGTTTCATGAATAATATGTGTGTGTTTAATTTCATTTAATCATAGACCTAATATGTGTATATTTAATTTTCCTTAATTATGTCCAAATATGTGTATGTTTAATTTCATTTAATTATAGATAGAATATGTGTATATTTAATTTTCTATAATTATGTCCGAATATGTTTTTGTTTAATTTTCTTTAATTATTCTGTAATATGTGCACCATTAATTTCTTAATTGATTAGATAAAATCTATATAACGGAAAGTATAAAAAACAGTTTAATAAAAGTATAATGTGTGAATTAATTTCTTAATTACCATAATTATAATATTTTATTCAAAAGCAACCATTACCATAATTTTATATGTGTAATAATATGTGAATTGAAATAATTTGCATAATTGTATGGACGTAATAATTTGTGAATTATTTGTAGGATTACCAATAGCTCAAGTTGAAAAATTTCGTTGCAATAAAAATTTCAATTTTATATCACTAAATCAATCAAAAACATTTTAAAAATCTAATTTATTCTTAGTTGTTGATTATTATAGTACTTGCATTTATTAAATTTTTATTTAAATTTACCAAATACCTCCTCTTATGCATACCAATTTATATCAACGAATAAAAATAATTAACACAATTAGCTATCATCTATCTATCACTAAATCAATCAACTATTAACTACTTAAGCCTATTAAGCATACTTAAGCATCATACTTAAGAAATGACAACAACGGTAAACTCTTGAACAATTCTTGGAAGACCTTGGGATCCTGTGATCCAAAAAATTGTAACCTATCAATGGTGCCAAAGCACAATACCTTTTAATCACTTCACTTTATGAGCTTGAAGCTCACGCCATTGACGCTATAAAGCAAAGCTTAAATTCTCTTCCCATCCACACAATCAGCCTGCAATTCCCTACTTCAGTGCCATAGACAAAACCCCTTCTCAATCCATGCATGCGAAAGTGCAGAGAGGGATGGAGGTTTGGTGGGAATGGAGAAATCGGTGGGCTGTTGAAGAGATTCATGAATTTGGAGAATGCAGAGATAAAGGAGATGAGGAGAAGAGCAAAAGTGCTACAACAAATATATCACACATGGAGAAGGGTGGTTCTTCCTATGTAAATATTGATGCTTTTATATAAACAAAAAACAACAGAACTTAAGAGAGATGAAAATTAGTGGTGGTGGTTGACTGTGTTTCTCCTTGTATTTATAGCTATAAAGAGAGAGAGGGAGGGCCCTACACAATTTAGCCCCCTAATTAGCCAAATTAATTAAGGGAAGATTAGGTAATTGTGTCACTAAATTTAAGGAAATAAATTTAATAGGAGGAGAATAAATTTTGAGATAGGAATTTTAGAATAATTTTTACAAATTATTATTATACTATATATATATATATATATATATATATATATATATATATATTATTTATTTATTTATTTATTTATTTATTTATTTATATAGATAGATATATAGATATAGATAGATATAGATATGGATATATCTCAATAAAATTATTGTTGACTTAACTAATAAATATTTAAAATTTGTAAATTACAAAAAAAAAAGAAAAACATTAATCTCATTTGATGAATACATAAAAAATGTACGTGTTCATTGTTTTATTTGGAGGTTAATTTCATTTTCAATCAATTAGGTTTCCTTTTTCATTTTCTGTCAATTAGGTGCAATTAAGGCAGAAATATGATGGAAGTTATATTATTATTATTTTTTTTTATTTTGAGAATTTATTATTATTATTAATTAATTAATTAATTAATTAATTATCATATTACTAAAATGCCCCTACGTTTGGGCGGGAAAATTTTAGAGGAGGATATTATTTTTATATATAGTATAGATTACATATATTACATATATTACAAATATATAACCAAATATATCACACCAATTATATCATACCAATTATATCATCAATTATTCAATCACCAATTAATATTACTATATTATATTACCTTTTTAACATTTTAATTAATTAATAAATCCAATTATTCAATCACCAACATTTAACCATAATAAATTAATAATTAATAGATTAAGAAATAAATTAATAAATAAATAAATAAAATAATAGATTTTACCAACATGCCACTAACTTTGGGCGGGAAACTTTAGAAGGAGGATAATGTTATTATATATAGATAGATTGGTTTGATTGTATAAATTATTATAAATATTTATGATCACAATGTTTGTGATACAATTGTTTAAGAGTATGCGAGTAGCTTACACAAATGCAAAATACATTTTTATGCATACAATTAATAAATAAATAACTTTTGAACTATTCTAAAATAATGGCACAATTAACCAACTCAAAACACTTGCTAACTAATTTTATAAAGTGTATTAAAAGTGAGTATTAACCTTATTAAAAGTCAAGATTTCATCAATGACATTTTGGGTAATAAAATTATACCACAAATTTTGTTTTACATATAAAATATCAACAATGGCTTTCATTTTTATTTCAATATTTAAATCTCCAACCCAAATTGTAAAGTATAAGAGAATATTTAAGTCATTGAGAACATAGTACAATCAATCTTTTTTTTTTTTAGTGCTACTGACTTTATTATAATGCAATATCTTTTCATAACTACTTTCTCAACTTACTGAAGTACAAATAGTCAATATCGTTACAATCGATCTTTAAGGATGCTGGTTGTAGAATGGCAAGAATTAAATTTTCAATTAAAGGCACAAATACTGGGCCGGAGCAAGTTCAACTAAACAACACAATCATCACTTGTGTCTTAGCTCCAAAATGTTGGAAAGATGTTAAAACCCATTTCGCAAATACCCAACTTTTGATTGTATCCAGTTTGGATAAAAGAAATATGGGCCCAGCCTAGAATACATCATGGATTCATGAAATCATTGTCAAAAAAAATACTCAATCCACAGCCCACAGGTGTGTCAACTCTTCAACGAATTTATGCTGGATCTGTCTTATACCAATAATACAATAGGGTAGCTCAAATGGCAAGTGAGCTCTCTTTGTGGGGAGGAATTCCGAGATAACTCGGGTTCAATTCCCATAAGCCATGATTCCCCATGGGTTCAATTAGGGATATTAGGTATATTCTATATAGTCATCAAGCATATGTAGTTAGTCGTTAGATAATTATTAGGTCACTAAACATGCATGCTCATAGTTTAAATTAACTCTCCTCCGAACTGTATTGAAGAAGAAGAAGAATACTGAGGATTAATTAAAAGAAAATGACACTTTTTTTGTCATTAAATTATAGAAAAAACAACATGATTTGTTTCTTAATCGTATCACTATCACTATTTGTCCATCGATTGTATATAATGTGATTTTTTAAATATAAGTTGAATACAATTTAGGGACAAAAAATCACTTTACAAATAATTAATAGACAACAAGTGATATTTGTATATTTGATGGATGAAATGTGCTATTTCTCTTTAATTTAATGACTATAAATATAATTATTTAATGATTCATATCAAATCCATTGAGTGATATGTTTCCTTTTTATTTTTTTACTTGAAAGGTCACATATGTAATCACGATGACACACACTGTGATCCTAACCTTTAAAAAATCACACGAAGATAAATCATGTTAGATTATACATGTAATCAATTCAATTTAAAAAAAAATCAATAAATAACTTTCACATGGTGTTTTCATATTTTATATCTTATTTTAATATTTCTTTTTGTATTACTGGCTTTGTTACAATGTAGTATAACTCCATGAAAGTTCAAAATCATAACATTCCATTTAAAAGAATCACTTCGTTTCATTAGATTACAAGAACATTGGCCTTATTTCAATCTTTTGTTACTTAAAAATTCAAATAAAAAGTTTGCAAAAAAATAAAATAAAAATAAAAATAGTAATATCCACTTTTTTTGGGGTCACAAATAATGACACATGATTAAAGTAAATAGTACGGAGTAATTAATTTATCTCGGATGTGACCATTCCGGTTCAGGCCGTGAACGAAAACCGGTTGAGTTGGGTCCCACGTAAGGGGGCATCTGGGCCACACAGAAACGTACGCTGATCTGGTGCATGAACAACCACCGGATGTTTGGTGGTCCGCTTTAAAGCCTATTTCCAACCGCAACCACAAAGCTGCCACGTCCCACGCCTCTGCGATTGGCTGCCATTGATTCACTCTACGATTAGTCTACTTTAATAATAGTGTCTGTGGCCCCCACCTTAGTTGACGGCATACCCTTTGCCACGCCATTCTTCCTTCACTCCTCAGCCATCGATTTCCATTTGGACCCCCTGCCATTGGATGACAACTCCCCCCACAAATCATCATAGGCATGTTTACTACTAAGATATAACTTCTCTATTTTGCCCACAAAATTCTCTATTTTTGTTAGATTAAAAACTTCTATAGCGACACTCGGTGTCCCGGTTTACACTCCCACATTGATGATGGGAGTGGGTTCGAGCCTCAGTGGAGAAAGTAGCTCAGCTATGAACAGATACTACATTGTAACAGAGTCAGTAGTACAAAAAAAAATTAATTTGTGTGAGTAAAGAGTGCGCATTAAACTTATCAATTAATCTATGTTGATCAAGAGTGAAAATTTCATAAAAAATGTAGCAATATTTTTGTAATTGTGACCATACATTTGAAAACGTTTTGATAATGTATGTGTGAATAACTAACAATGCACTTTGATTTTATACTTGTGTGCACTATTAGTTATCCGCAACCAAGAAATCTCCAATTGAATCCGTCACATGAGATTTTCATAGTGTTATTTATTTTTCATATATCGTTTGTGGGCTATTATACAATATAAGTGATTACCTAGTGCACATGCTCACATAATGTATGCGAATTTCCTTGCCCACCCAAAAAAAATTATAAGTCCATTAAGTACAATTTAAATATATTCACAAACATTACTGAAAATATTTACCAACTCTTTCAACAATATAAATAATCAAAAAATAATTATAAATTCACCAACGACACTAAGTACAACACATGTCACAAAACATTAAGTAAAATATAAGTCGTGTTTTTTTAGTAGTGTACATACAATATTTCGTATATTTTTCTACAAATAAATTTTTAGTAGTATATATTAGACTAATTACTCTGGTTTCTGCCAAGCATCTTGTGCTCAATTGGCATGTAGTGGCCACCCTTAGATGAGAGGTCATGAGTTCGAGTTTCAGTGAAGTATAAATGAACAGATACTACAATGTAATAGGGTCAGTTGTATTCAAAAAAAAAAAATTACTCTGGTTTCTAGAACATTCCGTTTATGCTGGTGATTGATTCTACAATAATAATAATTATTATTATTATTAATTGGCCCTTTGATCTTGTGGTTGTCATGTTAACTATTGCTGATACTCTCAATTAATGTCTCCTCACCAAAGAACAATGCATTGTGGAATATCTTTGATATAACTAGTGTATTCCAACATCAATAATATATATATATATAAACTCCCATGCATGAGGTTGTTAGGTCATTTGAGGTACACCTTGATTTACTCTTTTTTTTTCTTCTTTTTTTTAATACTGATATTTAAGAAAGAGTCAAGTAAATAGGTTTATTAAGTTTGAAAATGAGTAATTTTATTCATCGCCGTCAGGATTATAATTTTGTAGAGGGCTAAATCTCGATAACTCAGTGATATTTTATGTGATAGGATCAGTGTTTAGTGTCCACAAGAAGTCCACAACATACGGGGGAACTTTTACATTGCGATTGTTATGGCTCGATCTTGAGTCATAGCCTCAATTTACCAACTGAGATGCTCGTGCTACCTGCACAGTTGAATATATATATATACTAATGCTAAAAAAAAATGATACAACACAAATTTAAAATTTAAAATTTAAAATAATGATATGGGACATAAGTACTAATTTAAGTAGGCAACATTAATTAAAAAAAAGTAGGCAACATTAATATCAAAATTCAAAAATCAAAATCCGAGGTGACAGCAGCTACTAAATTCTTGGTTCATCTGATCTAGTTGGTAGTTTTCATTCTGAGCCACGTCGTCCACGTCACTCATGGGTTGGTAGAACATCACTAAGAATGAGATATTTTCACGTCCAACCACATAAATTATTATTTTATTTTAAAAATTTCAAATATTTTGACAATGATGCCCTTGGAAGTTATAAGTTCAATTGTGGTTGGGTGAAATTAGTCAAAAAATATCTATCATAGTCCACCTAAAGCTTTTACCAATTCACAACACGTGGAGATTATAATATACTATATGTGGCTTATGTTTCATTTCCACCGATAAATTTAAATTAATTTTTTAAAAATAATTATTTAAAAATTTTTAAAAAACAACAAAAGGAAAAAAAAAAAAAAAAAAAAACCTGTCCGGCCATGGAGACGAATAAGGTTTCTTTGTCTCCATCCTTTTTCGTCTTCATGGCTGGAGACGAAGCTGTTTTTTAAATAATTATTAAAAAAAACATTTCAGTTTAATCTGGGAGTTTCAACTATTATAAGTTAGACTAGGAGTCTTTAAAAACTAAACAAACTTGTGTATGAAATTTAGCCAAAACAATAATCTTCGATGTGTATTAAGTGTTGGTCATCCAAACAAAACATGCATAAGATGGCCACGTAAAAGCAGTCCCATGCATGAATCCTCCAGCTTTTCGATCCAATTTTAACCACAAAAAATCGAAATAAAAAATCGTCGCACAAAATTAAAGCCGTGACAGTACTCCCACGACAATGTGACATCTAATCACAAAACATTGGCCACATTCACAGATAGCCGTCAACGACTAGGAAACAACCTTAAGGATTGCTAGCTATTGCTTGCGCCTCTGACATTCGTCAATTATTGATGAGTACTCTTATCACCTCATTCATATATACATACACTACCTTTAGAAAGGAAAATGATGTTGAGCGACAGATGGGGGTGGTTTTTGTTTGACACGCCTTGTATCAATTTGTTGCACGTAATTTGGAGAGCCTCTAGAACGTACGATATTGGTATATATGATTGGCCACTAGGTTAGCGGACCGGAATTTCCCTAGCAAGTGGAGGAAGAGCTTACTCGTTGATAAGTTTTTGGTCATGTTTTGTTTAGGTGGTGGAGAGAGAGGGTGGCTGGGGGTTCTATGGTTTATTATTATTATTATTATTATTATTATTATTATTATTATTTTAAAAAAATTGCAAATAGTGGAAAAAGAGTCTGGTGCGCGTTGCAAGTACTAGTGTTGTCCAACGTGATGTTGAAAATTGTGATCACTTTTTTTAATAGTTTGCAGACTCTTTTACGTACATGAAAGTCACGTGTTTGATTCTTATCAATACTCTCGTAATCAAGCTCGTCGCACTGGTTTTCCTAGTGTGACTTATATCTTCTATGTGATTTGTGAGTTATTACATAAAAGTGATTATTCAATGTTCACATGCAAATAGTAATTGCGAGTTTCTCTAGTCACCAAAAATATATATATAAAATAAAAATTACACAATAATCTTTACTTTAAGCTAGATTACTAAGTGGTTAAATATTAATCATTGTCATTTCGAATGAACACTATACATAATAAGTAGAATATTTAATTTGATTTTTTATGGTGGAGCATTTTTTCTCCTTAGAAGTATTACATGTAATGAATAAGATTAGTTTTGTTGTAGTGTGATTCTAGTTGAGTGATTTTGAAAATTTGATCATAAACTATTCATTTTTACAACTATTGCTTGTTTGATGAAAGTTTATAATTTTATTAAATGTTTCCTACAAAGTTTACAACTAATTTGTGCAGTAGTCATAGGAGTTGAATAAAAATAATAGTTTTGAAGGAAAGTTGAAAGAGTAAAGTCTGAAAAAATATACTACACCACTATAGTTTGAGTCAAATGATGAAGGAAATCTTAATTAGTTACCACTGGATGATTTTTACTGGTTAAATCTCACCCTCTACATAATAATTATTAATTAGTTATATATGGCATGCTTGATCAAAAGAGTGTATATGAAAATTAAACCCGTAATTTGTTAGCGCAAAATCATGTATTTATTGAGCACCCCATTTTTTGGGCAAACGTGTCCTTTTTATATTAATATATAGGTTGAATTAATTAATTAATTAATTAATGAGAGGTTTTAGGAATTGGTGTTGTAGAGTTGTAGGAGTTCGAGGGGAACAAGGTTTTTGTGGACAGTGATGTGGAGAGAGAGAGGGAATGAATTAAAGCCAGCAATTTCGTATTAAAAAAATGGTAGAGATTTGATGGCATTATTTTGGAACACACAAATGAGAAAAAATAAAAAGAAAAACTTGTAACCCACGTACACCACAGCACCACCTTTGTGATGTTCCTTCCACATAGCACCCCACAGTACACAAGAAAATTTCCCCATATATTACATCTACTTCTCCCACCGCTTATCTCGCCCGCCTCCACGCCTCATCGGAGACACAAACACACTCACTCACCTCTGGCTTCCCTCTATTTTCTCCTGCTTTCGTATCCACACATAACCCTTTCCGCATTTCAACCTTTAGATTCCTCTCTCTCTCTCTCTTCTCTCTCCCCTCTTTTCAATCCACACAAACACATCGCTAGTTTTGCGTCTCTGTTTACTGCGTCTTCCTGTTTATATATATAGTTCCGGCCGTGAATACGCGTCTCCCGGCCTGCGGTGTACGTGGTAGTGTATACATACAGGGCGGTTGTACGTATTATGAACCACCAGGTGGGAATGGGGGGCGGAGGAGGTTATTGTTGTGAGCTTTGCAAAGGAGAGGCCGCCGTTTGTTGCCCTTCGGATTCCGCGTTTCTGTGTTGGAGCTGTGACGCTAAGGTTCATCAGGCGAATTTTCTCGTTGCTCGCCATCTTCGTTTTATTGTTTGCAGTGAATGTAAATCCGTGACGGGGAATCGGGTCTCCGGTGTCCGGGAGGCTCCGTTTTCCGATCTGTGCCGTTCCTGTTCGCCGGTGGATGAGGAGGAGGAGGAGGATCTCGATGCGCTTTCTTCTTCCTCGACTTGTGTTTCCAGCGCGCATAGTTCGTGTAGCCGGAAGAGCGCGAGGTCGTCGGAATGCTCGGATTCCGCCGGCGATTTTGAGAAGAAAAGTCAGAAGAGACCGCCGCGGGGGGCGAGATCGGAGGCGGTGGATCCGGTGGCGGAGGGCATTTTCGTCAATTGGTGCGCGCGGCTGGGAATTGGAGGTGGGGAGGATAAACACGTGACGCGGAAAGCTCGCGGCGCGTTTCGGCTTTGCTTGGCTCACATGACGGCTCTGCCCTACCGGGTCTCCCTAGCCGCGTCTCTATGGTTCGGCTTGAGGAGGTGCCCCGGAAAACCCGGGCACACGTGGCGAGCTCTGAGGAGGCTGGAGCAGATCTCCGGCGTGCCGGCTAAGCTCATCGCCAGCGCGGAGTCGAAGCTTCAGCTGGCGGAGAAAGCCGGGAAGCAACGGCGCCAGTGGCTGACGGAAGGCTGGGATGAGTGCTCGGTTTAATTTGATTCGATCGCGCGCATCGCAGCTCGCCAACTAAGTAGCTTAGCTAGGCAGCTAGCTAATGGATGAAGCCGGCTTTGATTTTGATTGATCTTTTAGACAAAGATTCGCTGATTCTCTCCGATGTCGGAAATAACCAACTCTCTCTCTCTCTCTCTCTCTTTCTCTCACTATCTCTCTCCCCTTTTTTCCTTTCTTCTAAACTGACCGTAGCTACTAGGTAGCTAGGTTTAGAGAATTGTTAGATGGATGGGGAAATTGGGTTTTCCCTTACTGTTCGATCGAGCTACTATGCATGCTGGTATGCATTTTGGGATGGTTCCAACTATTGAAGCTAGCGTGGATGTCGTCTTGTCTCTGTACAATTGTACCGTACTAGAAAAGCTACTACAACGTTAGTTGCTGTTTTCTGGGCTTCATTTTAAATGTTGTAACCTAGCTTGCAGCTGGTAAATTAAAACCATGTTTCTTATGTCTATGCATCCTCTTTTGTCTATGCCACATCAAATTATGAACCAAAAACAATTGAAATGTAGGACTAAACGTTACAAATGGTAACAATTTGAAGTCGAAAGTTGTTCACGAATGGTCTATTTAAAAGTTTAGTACAAACTACTATTGCAGGGGTGCATCTCGATTAAAACCATCATTTTTTTTTTTGTCATTCATAGATTCGAGTCCTTAAGTGTTAGTGCTCACAACGAGAATATGTAGTATATGTTACGGAGCATTATGTAAGTAAGCACCTTAATTACTAGCAATTATAGGAATTGCATGTGCACCAAATAGGATATATATATATGATGTGAGGTGAAATTTTATATGTTGCTATCTTTATCCTATTTCTATCCCATTATGCCATTATGGTGATTTTGACTTAGTCGAATGTGACAAGTGTTTTTTCAATCAAAGAGTTACAGGGGTACTTGTTAGGCTGAAAACGCATGTATTAAGAGAAATGCACGTGTATGGGAACACAACACAATTGCGCAGAGCACTTACTATATTTAGTGGTAATAATGGGAGAAGTAAAAACAAATATACAATAAGAAAATTATTTATTATAAATGATTGGTGGTATTTCTATATAATTTTTTAAAGGAAATATCGCTTACAATAAGAAAATAAATTGTAATATGTATCTCAATTGGTTGGTAGGATTTGGACTTTGCATTTCTGACCGCTAATAATATTTATGAACTTAATTTTAGTTGATTGACCAGTTGAGTTGTGCTCTATTATGGGAGCGCCAATATTATTTTATAATTGATTGATGGGATTGTTGTGTTGTGTTGGTTAATCTCATTTGAGTGTCCTATTAGTTGACTTGGAGGGGGTTACAACGTAAATTACACCACGGATCAGAGTCTACATTGCATTGTGGACCTTGATTCAAAAATAACCTTCTGCATTTGACACATTATGTACATGTAGATAACTATTTATGTACTTGCAAACAAATTGAATGAACATAATAAGGTAATTACAGACACATAACATAATAGCTACAGATACATAAAGAGTTAATTGCACGTATAAAATATGTTAACTGCAGACATATAACATGTTAACCAACATCTTATGTGTCTGCCGTTAACATTTTATGTGTTTATAGTTATCATATATTATGTGCATGTAATTATCATACTACATGCATTCTATTTGTTTACAAATACAAAAACTATTAATTGTAGATATCGAACATGTTAACTACAAACACATTAATTGTAGATAATTTTTGGACAAGAATTCACAATTGAAGTGCATGCCACTATGCATATTTGGACATTATGATCGGTGATGAGATGTCTATTGATATTTCTATTCCAAATTATTTTGTCGCACCGGATTCTAAATATGCCATTTATATACAGAATGTTTACAGTTTACATATTGAATGTTCACGAATTGAATTGTGAACGTTCAGTATATAAATTGTGATGGGTCTACATTGACCTTGCAAGGTGGACTCGGGTCCACATTGACCTTGCAAGGTGGACTCGGGTACACAGACTAATTTGCTTGGGTTAATTCTCATGGGCTCAAAGAAATGCAAAAGCCCAAATCAAGAACGACACGGCGAGTGTATTCATACCACTTCAAAGCCCAATCAAGCACAGGAGACAAAGCCCCGATTATCAGATTTTGCTCACAAACACACTAGTTCATATACGTTAAACGTATAACTGTAGAAGAGAGTAGATTTGTGTTGTTATGGCGACTTCACAGTCTCTTTCATCCTCCATGGAAGCAATATCGAGCTCCGGTTTCATTCCGAGGTTTTCAGAAAGGCCTTGTGCTGTTCAATCTGTCAAAATCACTGCTGACTGGCTCGGCAGCTGGGGGAATCTGAAATCCAGTGTAAGCGTGGCACATGGAATCTCCTCTTCCGTCGCCGGCTCTCGAATTGCGGCGGTTCCGCGCGAAGAATCGTCTGGTGGAGACGCCAACGAGGAAGAGCAAAATCGTCGGCTCAATGACGAAAATGGATTTGGTTTGGCTTCTGAAGGAGCTGTTTCCTGGTCTCAGGTACCGGCATTCCACGCATCAATTCGCCTTGATTTTTATTTGTCTTTGTTGGAATTATCTGTATTCGTATGTGCGCGCGCGTGTTTGTTTGAAACCGCTTGCGGTGCGGGTTTCTATGATACAATCTGTTTGTTGAAATGCCAAATGGGCAAATGGTTACTTAAGTCTTGTTTTGATGGATCTCTCATGTTCTGAAGGGTGATTCTGATCGGAAAACTGAAACTTACAAAGAAAGAATAGCGAAAATGGTTACGCCCCTTGAAGTATCACATGGAAGCACGGTAGGGGGAGGTACAAGGGCTGGGCTCTTCAGGACACCGATATCAGGGGGCGTGCAAAGCGCCACTTCAGCCCATGGTTTACCTAAACCTGCATTAGCAGTTCGCAATCTAATGGAGCAGGTAAAGTTCTTGATAGGTGATATTTGAATTGCAATGCTTATTCCATAACAGATAATCGTTCTAACCCGATATTCTTCTTGTTTTGCAATGGTTGCAGGCTAGGTTTGCCCATCTATGCACTGTGATGTCCCAGATGCATCATCGCCGAGGGGGTTATCCATTTGGTTCCCTTGTAGATTTTGCACCAGATGCCATGGGGCGTAAGTTGTTAAACTCTATTGTTGATACTCCATATACAGCTTTTTCATCCAATCTGATTTTTCGTTAAGCATCTATCTGAGTTGGAGAACCTATGAATGAAAATTTGGCATGTAGCTGCATTCCAACATAGGTGTAAAAATCTGTTCCAATTTGTTGCAATGTTTTGACCTGGTTCTTTGGCTTCTTCTCTACAGATCCAATATTTTCATTCTCGCCATTAGCTATTCACACTAGGAATTTGTTAGCTGACCCAAGATGTTCGATGGTTGTGCAGGTTAGTGAGGTTGATTACAAAAAATTATGTGTGCGAGTTATATTGTTCAATTGTTGAGTTACCTGAACCTTTTGGCATTCTAGATTCCTGGGTGGAGTGGCTTATCAAATGCAAGGGTAACCATATTTGGTGATGTTTATCCTCTCCCAGAAGACCAACAGGTGGTTGCATTCTTCAGTCTATAATATGAGGTTCATATATGGTTTTGCCATTTCATATATGTCATATGTGGAGCAGCCTATTATTGTTATTTCCTGGCATTATATTGTAATGTTCTCTCTGATTGTGTTCACTTCTGATGAAAATTATCTCAATTGAGTGTGTATAACCTAATAACTGTCTTGTTTCTCTGTTTCCAGGATTGGGCTCATAAACAGTACATAGCAAAGCATCATCAAGGTCCTTCACAACAGTGGGGAAATTTTTATTACTTCAGGATGCAAAACATAAGGTTATCTTCTTTTTCTTTTTCTTTCTTTTATTATTATTATTATTCCATAAAAGGGAAAAAGGTTAGCATTTTTCATATCTGCATTCTACATTAGACATTAGCAAGTTGATCATGCCTTAGGGTTCCTTAGTCTGACTGCTCTATCTTAAAAACTAAATCTGCTTAGAGTTTTAATTTCATTTGTTTGCTAAGTTGTGAGTTGCTAGATATTCATTCTTATAAACTCTATCTCTCTCCTTTTTATTATTATTACTATTATCAAGGGCACCTTTTTGTGCACATTTCATATGTATGCCTTTGTGATAATAGAAAATGCCCTCAGGAGAACCTTTGTGTATCTAAAGAACTGACTTGTGTATATCTCACTGACAGTGACATATACTTCATTGGAGGTTTTGGAACAGTTGCTTGGGTTGATGTCAATGAATATGAAACCCTCGAGCCTGACAAAATTGCTGTTGATGGGGGTGAACAAAACCTCAAGGTAGGCAAATTGAACTATTAGAAAAATGGCATCCTTTTACCATGTCCCTCTATAGTGTTTGGATACTTTAACAGCTGAGAAATTCAGTCTGTGTCTGCTAATTAAAAAAAAAATTCAGTACATATGGTGCAACTTATTTAGTTTTAGTGGCTTTGGCACATTAAGTCTAATTCTCTTATTGGTATTGAAACATAATTTCTCAATAAGTCATAGAAAATCTTTATCAATGATTCTCTATAAGTAAATTAGTCAAATGACTTGGGATAATCATGTCAGTGGCCCAAACAGCACCAAACACTTTCTAACTTTTAACTGCAATTGTGATATTGCTATTGATGCAGGAACTGAATGCACTCTTCTCAAAACCCCTAAAAGATCTTCTTTCACAAGAAGCTGAGGTGGACGATGTCGCTCTGATATCAATAGACAGTAAAGGCACTGACATTCGTGTCCGCCAAGGTGCACAGGTACACATTTTATTCTGCACTCTTTTTCTTCAACTTCAGAGCTGTTCTCACCTTCCTCCAACTCCCCCTGCAGTTCAACATTCAGAGGATATCCTTTGAGGAAGGGCATTTGGTTGAAACACTAGAAGAAGCCAAATCAGCGCTCCAGAAACTAATAAATAAAGGCAAAGTTCACAATTTGCAGAAATGAAAACTTTCCATGCTCTTTTCTGGACTTGTGGAGGTTGTGAAACTAGGTTTAAGCGGAACTTGTAACATCATGATTTGGAATTCGCTTGCAAGCTTGTAGCATTAGAAATACTAAGCAATACTTACTATGAGGGTTCTCAGGTGAGAGTTTGCAAAGAGGTGCTAAATTTTCCACATCTAGTCTAGAATAATAATAATAGTGTCATACTAAGACATGATGTGTGTGAGATAGAATAAACTTGTCTGCTTTAAAAATGTGCTGCCAAACTTCTGTGTATGCCACTATATGCCAATTGTTATATTGTGAAATCATTGACATACGTATTCATTTTTAGTATATTGGAAGTTTATTTTTAATGTACTATACGTTTAATTTTAATAAGTTCAAGGTTAGCATATTACCTAAAAGTAAACCTTATTATATTAAAAAAATAAATATGTATCCTAGTTCAGGATATAATTTGCTAGTTTGAGCTCTTGGCTCTTTTATCTTTTTTTTTTTTTGGTTATTATTATTATTATTATTATTATTATTATTATTATTATTATATGTGATTTCACTGCACACGTCAGGGATAGTAATTGCGTTTTCTTTTGGTCACCCAACCAAAAAAAAATTGATTCCAAGGTATAGTCAAAAAGGAAAGAATTTCTTTGAATGAATATACATCAAAGTCAGACCCTGTGGCATGAGATAGCAAATCTATGTAGGAGGTCAAAGGTTTAAACTCTATTTCCATTCAAATGTACAAAATTTTTGAAAAGAAAAAAAAAAAATCAAAATGAATATATTTGAAGAATTGATTATGATTACGGCTGACTAGAAACAGATGAGAAGAACTCATAACTCCAACTTAGTTCTCCACATCTCCCCAATGACCTTTTTTGGTGCTGGATCATCAGGCCCCTTGTCGCGTTGCCCTGATGTGAAGTAGAACCATCCATCCCAGAAGCCAACAAGAGTGGTTTTCACGCGGAAAGGAAGTTTTCCAACGACTTTCCATTTCTGTAAATATTCAAAACCAGAAGCAGGCAAAATATTTATAAAAGGGTGAAAACATATGCATGACTAAGAATTAGCAGGGCTTGGTTTCATAATGTGCAAGTTCAACAGGTCTTGCGGAATTCAGATTCCAAATAGGTTTACCAAGATGGTGTTACTATTAAAGAGTCACTAACTAAATGCAGAAAGAACACACTCAGAACAAGAGAGGAAGCTAATCCGCAAGGTTGCAGACTTGCAGGCAGCTTCGTGAAATGAGTTATGTATACAGGCTAAGTAACGGCAGCAGGAAACTCAGAAGAGCATTCAACCATTCACGTGCGGAAAAAAAAAAAGGTGCAATGCCCAGAATGTAAATGGAGGGTACCTGTGTGTCGAACTGAAACTCGAATATTTCACCAACAAGAATCATCCTTTTGGTTTCTGGGTGCTTCTCAGTTGTTCCTCCAGCAATGAAAATTGAATTGTTAACGATTGCCCAAGCGAACTCTATATGGGAATCTGGTTTAGGCATTGGAGGCAAAGTTTTCCACTTCATATCATCATCTAACATGTAAACATGATCATATACAACCTGCAGAATTCAATATCCATGATAATAATTTAATAATTAAACATCAAGCAAATGAGCCCTTATATTTGAAAAACCAGTGGCATGAAGTTTTGGAAATTGTATGGAATAGAGTAATCATCCTCACAGTTTGCAATAAATCATGGGGTTTCCTTGCAAAAAGTGAGAACTAGAAAATCCAACCAAGCAACAATAGTACACAAAAGCATGCTCATTGTAACCAACAAACATTCACAATGGATAATACACAACCATTGTAGTGCTGGATTAATTTACTGTCAGATTACCTCATTCCGACGTGAGCATTTGAAAATTGGTGATCCAGGTTTGGCCATAAAATCACCCTCTTGACCACCAAAGACATAAAGTCGATCATCAAATACAACACAAGTCCTGCCAAGATTTATGGTGAAATGCAGAAAATCAACTTTAAGAAGTGCCTGACAATCACATGATAAGTTCTTTAATATTAATCAGTCTTTTTCACCAGAAAGATAAACATGGATGACTTTCTCCAGAAGGAGCTTGGCAGCTGAAGTCCCATAGAAAGTGCTAAGTGGCTGATGTTCCACACTAACATAGAAATTTGTTATTGTTCCTATATAGTGATACTTTTTTGGACAATACAGGGCAGCCATTGTTAACTTGATACCCATATCGAACACCAATATTGTCTATAAAAAAGTTTATTCTATTTACTTATTTATATACGGAGTATTTAATTAAAAAAAAAAAAAAAAACTTCTGGAGGAGGCATGCAGAGGCAGGTAGAAACCATCCTTGAGTATAATAAACAAGACACCACTTGTATGTGCACAACATAAACACTTGTGAGTTGCCAACATACCTATGAGGCCCACCACGAGGAATAGGTATCTCAGAGCGCCACTCTGTTTCTAAGACTTTTCCATCTTCAACTGCAATACTCCAATGCTCTAGTGCTGGAGTGTGCCGATTCTCTTTGCTTCCACCCATCACATGGAGCCGGCCTCTCCAAAGCGTTGTTGCAGGTGCATACCTGAAATTCACTAATCAGTAATCTTCATTCACATTGAATCTAAGGAGGTCTGATTAACAGCATATTTACTATTAGACAATACTAAGTGCAGAATTGAGCCCTAGATGCAGAAAACATGAGAGCAACAGTCACATGGGGCATGCATGCATACATACATACATACATATAACAGATATGCATGTTTGTGTGTTATATGTATGTATCCAGTATCCACAGTACAAAGGCGAGTTTGCTGCTACCATATATACAAGGACTACTAATAAATGTAAAATCCCTAATCTTGGTATAATTGATTCTGAAACTATAATACTAAGAAACCACTAAATTTATGAGATAATTACACATTAGACTGTGATCTCATTTTTTGTTTTGTTTTGTATTTCATTTTAGTGTTTTTGTGTGTGTGTGTTTGATTGTTTGTTTTTAAGATCTCAGGACATCAAATGTTCCTGAATGTTCATAAAGTTACTTAAAAAATTATTTATGAACTAAAAGTGAAAAATGGAATAAATACTTGCACAGAATTCCTTTGATTAAAAAACTTGTAGGTATGGCATTTAGAATGAACTTAGATCCAAAAGGAGAGATAAAATCTGATGAAAACTCACAAAATAAAATGCTAAACGCAGAGGAGTAACCTAAAAACTATGTGAGGTGGTAGCTTATCCAAGTCAGTTCAGTAAGAACACATTAGCTTATCAGCAACAAATATGATATTTTTGGGTAATTTAAGAATTCTTGCATGTAATTGAAAAGACAATTACTAATTGATAAATTCTTCTTACCTTGGTACTGGCAGGGGAGGCATATCCTGCCATTGCTTTGTCAGAGTGTCCAGCACAAATGTGTGTGCAGTAGGGCCTCTACATTGGGGACCATACTGTCCAGTGACAACATAAATGTATCTCCCATCTGTTACCATACCTAAATGCGAATGGGCCATATCTTTGGGCATATCAAACCTCCCTCCCCAAGTGTTATCCGTAAAATTGTATATGTCGACGTGAGAATGAACCTATTACATTAAAGAATGTAGTTTTTTTTTTTTGACAAAATTAAAGAATGTAGTTAGGACCACCACTTTGTTAACCAAGACATGAATTTTTGCTCATATTGCATTGTGTAAGAAAGGCAGAAGTAGATTCAGTGCAATTTTTTTTTTAAACATAGAGAGCTTGTTTTTCATTTCAACATAGCAGATAAGGAGCAACTCAAAGCTATAAAACACATTTATACCACAACTTGATACTTCTAAATATCATAACAAGCCAGATTCACTAAAAAGTAGCTCAAAACTTATGGATTGAGTAATTCCGAGTGTCTGAAGTAAAAAGAACTCAGACCAGAATCATAACCCCATAATTAGCTCCTCATCAAATTTCAATTAACAATAAGTTACTGATTACTATAGGGAAAGAATGTGGTGGAGAATCTCCTCACAAAATCAATGGTTCCATATCCAGCAAAGACGTAAAGAAGGTTCTTGATTTGTATTGCAGCACCATCAAGACGAGGCACTGGGGCTGGGGGCATCTTCTCCCATTTTAACTCCGGAGCAGGCAAATCAGCAAAGGTAGCTGATAATTTCCTCTCAGAAACATCTTTTTTACTCTTCTTAACTGCCCCCTGTCAACAAACAAATGTCCCATTTCAAACATCAGATCAAGAGCCATCAGACCATCATAGAAATCAAAACTTGGCATTAAAATAACATATGTATCTCGGAAATGTATGTATCTATCCGCAGTTGAATTTAAGAGTTTTAAGCCAAACATTGATTAGATTTCTAAGAAGTAGCAGACGGTGAATGGATTATGAGTAAGCAAGACAACATCACCTCCGATATGTGTGTCTGATTAGGGAAGATAACGGCATTGGTGCGGGAGACAGCCCAGTAAGACGAGGAAGACGACGAAGCCCACAGTAGATCTGCTACGAGCGCGGCTCCTAACAGCCCCGCGCATACGAAAACCAGCTTTGTTGTTCTGTGCTTTCCCGTAGCTCCTCTCGCACCAAATCTCATCGCATTTGTTCCTTCTCAATCGCCACTCACTGACTACAACTACTTCTTACGTAATCCAAATCCCTTTCTCGCAATTCTTTGCTCGTGGCAGTGAAGCTGTCGCAATTCCTTGCTCAAATGAAGTATAACCAATAATGTACCTTCGTCTTTAAGAAATCGCTACAGACCAGAATGCGCTACAAGAGAGATCATGGAACTGTACGGTAAATCGGTAATGAAGCAGGAAGCTGAGAGGTAAGAACTGGTAGTTTTTTTCGCGGGCTTTCTGAAACTTTCTGGTGAATTGGGCATTTGGGCATGGACTGAATGAAAGATTTCGAGTTTAATATGCAATACTAGCCCATAAATCCCAGCCCATTAAGGTGCCAAGCCCAAAATTTTGTACAACATGCAATAGTTATACCATGGGTCCAGGTGTACCCGTGTTCATTTTGAATCGTGAACAGTTAGTATGTAAATTGTAAACATTCAGTATGTAAATTATGTATTTTGGACTCGGATCCACTTGTTGTATACATGCAAGAGCGTACATAAGAGATGTCGAGATCGATTCACCTTATTTTATTATATAAAACTATCAATGCATAGTAGGTTAATTTTATATAAAACTATCAATGCATAGTAGGTTAATTTTTTTTGAATACTACTAACTCTTCCGTATAAAGGAAATGTTTGATGCCACTGAACTACAAGGTCCTTGGCAGTAGGTTAATTTTAATCTTGTTTAAATCACGTTTATAGAGTTTATTTAACTAAAGACTAACATATACTCTGACACGCTATTGCCAATGACCTTGTGGTCTAGTAGCACACGGTGTCCCGATTTACACTCTCACATGGATGATGGGAGTGGGTTTGAACCAAAAATATGACACGCCATTTAGTTGCTGAACATGTATATTTCAAGTTCAGCTCTCTATGAAAGTTGTCAACCTTTTTTATTTGAACCGATCAACTATAAGCAATTTAAGCTGGTTACCTCGTCCTTTGCCGGCTAGGGTCACAAGACGGATTTTATCTGCACCTACAAAGATTGCAAACTTTCCCATAAATCAAAGCATTCACATTTACCCACTTGCCCATTGTTCAAAGCTGTTGGGTTAATATATAATAATATTTTCAGTATAAACACACCCTGTTCAACTGGTAAGAATTTTGCATTCCAAAAAAAAATGACCATTACAAAATCATAAATGTTTTGAGAGTAAACATAGATGACAAAAACCCTACTTGAGCTATACAGAAATTAGATATTCATCCACTATGTTCAAACAAGCAATGTTCTACCATCCTTAAGCATGCATCATCATCAATTGCATACTACCATAGTGTCATTATCACTATATATACTGCAACCACACAACTATCATAGCACAAATCACAGAAAAAATTGAATTTTACACTGGATACTGAGAATCAAACAGGTATGACATCAGCTTTCGACGCGTCATCACACCTCAAAATAATCCCCTCAAGGCTAGCTGGAAAGATGCATTTCATCCACTGGCATCCTGTTGTTAATGGCTCTGGTTCTGGGGGAGGCACAATCATAAGCACATTCTCAGTCCTGTGCACCACCCCCATTACACTCACTGTGCTTCCTTCTTTGATATACCTACCAAAGGGACAGAAGTTAGTATCTATCCCCAAACATTATAATTTGCTAATGCAAGAGGGAAGTAAAAATGAAAAATATTTGTTGGATAGCTTCTGGTTTTGGTGTTTCTGATCCCGCAGCCACTACCCGAGGGTGCATTATAAACCAAGCCTTGTGATTCTCGGCAAATAACCATAAGAAGGTAAACCAGCCAAGGTTGCCCATAGCTGACCAGCATAGGCCGCTCCCACTGGGAGTCGAACTTAGAACCTTGTGATTACCAAGCCAACAGCCTGACTAACTTAGCCGGGGTAGCCCCCTGGTTAGTAGGTTTTTGATGAGCCTCCGAGAGAATCCGGCCATCGCTGGCTCCAGATGCTATGGGAGTTGTTTGGCCTAGATTCTTGTAGTTCTTGTTTTCTTTTGTCAGTTATATAGAAAAACAAATAGAACACTCAATTATCTTAAAATTTGCTGATGAAGTGTTTTAGAGGATTTGCAGTGTTTTCCAGATTGTGATCCAGCTTACACTGCATACATCCTTCTTCTACTTAAATGGTGACTTATTGTGGTGCATTATAGTTGCTAGATGTGAATGAACTCCTCAAACTAAACAAGAGAAGCAAAACGCTTACCCTTCCTTCAATCGCATTGTGCGGTCATCGCTTGAAAGATTCCTCTCTCGCAACCACCGGATGAAGTCTGGAGATAAATCCTTGTTCAAAGGGTTGACATCAACAACCACAGATTCCTCCACATAAGGTGTGACCTTTGCTCCATACCCAGTCTTAACCAATGCTCTCAATCCAGACTGAAAATCGGAGATGTAGAAGTCGACTACATGCTTCTGAAAGAAAACAAGAAGATGTTTCTAGTCAACACTTTTAAAGCTCAGCAAGCCAAGTGAAAAAAGGTAATCAACAAGAACATTTCAAGGTCTTAGTCCCCAACTCCTGACCCTAAGAGGTAAATTGGGACCTAAAAATGACAATAATCTTATATTTCACTTAGGAGCTTACAAGTTCCAGCGACTTTTTAGATGATATAACAGATGACCAGGATATAAATAAAGGAAGAAAGTGGCTTCACTGATTATATAAGATTGAATTGAAAACAAACAAACAGACAGGAAAGGCTAATTAGCTACTCACTTCTGATGATCTGAGTCCCCATGTAAAACGACGATGTGTTGGATTTGCAGCTTTGGAACCCCAACCTCGATACTCGTACAAACTTGAAGATGTATAGACACACCTAGGAACCCTTTGGAAGGATGATTCAAGAGGAACGTTTCCGCAGGTCACCACCTGATATATCACAAATCATAGTTTAGCATTTTATGTGGATATCAACTAGGGAAATTTGAAACAATGCAAGAATGCTTTCAGAAAGGATTTGTTTTCCCAAAAGCGTGTAATAAAGCTTTGAGTAAGAGGGTGATAGTATCATATCAATGAGAACAAGAAAGAATATGTAGGATGTTCATTTGAAAGAAGGGCTTATCATAACCCTGAAGGCAGAAGCCAACAGTAGGGGGAGTAAGGTTCATGAGAATGATCAATAATTGAAGGCAATCTAGACAAGGTAGAAGAGAATGTGTCCACAATCAGATTTGAAAATGGAATGCACCGTGAGCCATAGCTGATTTCGTTATTCTAATCAATGCAATCAGAGAGAGAACACATGGCTTCTCAACTCTTAATCTTTCACTATCTATTTTCTATGTTTTTCCACCATGGGGTTGGGAGGAACCAACAGAACCATGTTATTAATTGTAACTCTACAAGAGTCATTGGCAATGGGAGTCAAATGCTAAATCAGAAAGAAAGAGTGATTACCTATCTAGCATCAGATCTGAAAATAACGAGAATGGCACTATTTTAAAGAGAACACTTACCCCAGAAACCTTGACATATTCTCCATTTTTTGCAGTTCTTAATTCAGCATCTGGATATCTAGCAATGAAACCTATAATAGCTTTTTTTCCCCAGCAAGAATTCCATGTGAAGAGGACAGTAAGAATGCCAAATAGAACTATGACAACAACTAGGAGCACAGCATTGTGCACTACACCTAGAATAAACCCACCCGCAATGAAGCCCATGACAAATAGCAAAATCATTGCCCATAAGATAGGTTTTGGGAAGTTTCTCCTGAAGGAGAATTCATCATGTTGGCTAAGAGTTGTCACAGCATGGTTGTTAACAGTACCAGGACCAGGCTTTTTCATAGAACCCATTGTTTCCAATGGACCAGAGACCTTTCTTGGTGCCCCAGAAGAATTCAGTGGGCCAGAAGAGATGGGGCCAGAAGTAATAAGACCAGTTGTTGGGAGAACTGGCAGTTGAGGTCCTGATTGGCGGCCAGTTGCTATGCTCGATTGAGGTCCAGATGACCTTTTTATAGGTTCCCCATGCCTGTTAAGAGGGCCAGAAGTTGATTTCTTCATTGAAGCCGAACCAGTCACCATCATTGATGAAACAAGACCTGAGGTTGAATGACTGGCCCTGGCAACAGCATTAGGATTTATAGGTCCTGAATGTGAAACATTTCCCGCAAATGATCCAGTTCTTGAAGGAGCACTAGTTATAGGTCCCGATTTCCTTGACTTTGAGCCATCCACAGGGATATCAAACATTTTCCCAAGTTCTCCAGACTTCTTGATGTCGCCACCAGTATAAGGCATGGCAACAAAACTCATTGTTGGTGTCCTTTCTTTTGGCTGCTCAGGCCGTCCTGACACGTATAGCCCATTGCTGAGCTGGTGAGATGGGAATCTAGAACCCATCACGCTCTCTTATGGAGTACACCTGCCACAAGCCCACACCAATGCAGATACTTTGGCCTTAGTAAGTACCTTGTAAAAGAAATAAATGTTGTCAGTTGAAAGCTCTATGCATTACAGGCAGAGGAGAGTAATACAAACAAACAAAGGACTAAAGATCAAATCCAAAGCAACCTGAGTAAACCGAAGCACCTAACCTCTCACACTGTTAATACAGTAACTCTTCAAATCTTAAAAACCAAACTTTTTGGTGGCACACTGATCAAGTGAGGATAGGAGATGTTAAAAGTACTTTTTATGTAGCCATTGTGGAAAGCAGGATAATCTAATCCTAATTAAATTGACTTGTGAAAGCACTAGGTACTTACTTCAACAAAGATCCTAAACACAGAGACTCAGAAAATTAGAAAAATAACAATTCTGTACTGAACCTGTGGATTTCAAATCCAGAAATCCAAACCCAGTCTAGATGAATTCATTTCATAAAACTATGTGTAACAAAGGATAGATCAGAAACCCAAACTGACATCTCAAATGCCAAAAATAGCACTTCTCCATTTCACAACATTAAAACAAAAACAGCCATCCCCATCCTAGAAAAGCCAAAGCTAATTTCTTTTTTCCATATTTAGGTAAGTAAAGAACTGTTAAGTTGTCAATTCTTATCTAAATGTATTCCCCCGCAACAAACCTCACTGTTTTAACCCACATTTCACTAGAATGCGCTAATATTCCCATCCCAAATCCACAGAAAAGAAGACACAGCAAGAGCATTCCAATTTGGGAGCCAAAAACTCACCAAACATGAACAAGATCGAGTCCGCAGATGTAACAGCAAATCACGCAGAGACAATGAGAATACGGTTAAATGCGAAGAAGGAAGAATGAAGATTTGAGCAATGCTGATAATCCTGAGAAAAAACTCAGATCACAAATCTGTAAATAACTGAAAAGCACCTTATTACACTACACTTGAGCTTTGAAATCGAGTATAAGCTAGCTCACAAGATTCTGAGCTCACGAGCTTGCTCTCTCTCTCTCTCTCTCTCCCTCTGAAAATCTTCAGAGAAGCGCAACAACTGGTAGTTGTCCCGTCCGGCAAAAACCTCAAAAAATGGTAATGCTGAAAGCAAGATTTAAAAAATAATGTAGGAGTGAGCAATCACAGAGATAATATAATGTACGAGCGGAGAATGAGCAGTGAGGTGAAGTGTGTGATTGTGAGGCCACAGTAAAAACTAAAAATGGGTAGCGTTTCTTTTTCTACTGGATGCTTGGCTGTTAAAACTCAGAATTCGGACATGGATGGATGGATGAATGAATGAATAGCAGAGACGGTAATGATATACCTTTATCCTTACTTCACTACTCACTTATTTTTCTTGTTATAGATTTTATAACACATTTAAAAAAAAACAAGCTTTTTTTCTTTAATAACAACCCAGCTATCGGGAACAATTGGACTCGCACGGGTAACTCAGTTTGTCACATGAGTAAAATTTGGGAAGAAAAATTATAAATTTAGTCTCACTAACAACATTGTATGAACAACCTCTCAAAGTTGGGTTTTTTTGTGCGCAAAATTATCATGGTTTACATCATTCCAAGATGCTGATAAGAGCTCAATTCTACGAGCGCTCAATGCAGTTTAATTTTATCCTAGTGAGAATATAGGGCACAATTCAAAACAAATTTTTAAAGAAAACAACAATAACAATGAGAAAAATGACATTTTTCATTTCTAAATTATAAAATACAAAAGTCATGTTTTACTTTTATTCACTCAAACACCTTTTGTAGGACATGGTATTTTTTTTATATTACTAAAAAATTTTAAGGTATCAATTGACATCGGTGCCTTTTACATTAGGTATAACTCAACATAGTAAATTAAAAGTCTCTAGTTTTGTACTAGATATTGCGGAGGCACTATAGACATTTTTATAGATTAAACTGATAGTATCTCAATATATCTATTGTTAAAAATTGTGTAGTCAAACCAACATAAATATAAATTTAAGTAGAGAGTTAAAAAATTTGATATTTAGCTCCTGTAAATATGTCAATAACATATACATATACAATATTATAAGATTAGAGTAACTCACTTCAAATTAATACGGGGTAATTTTTACTCGACCACAAGTTTTCCAACCAAAGTAGATTATGATCTCACACAGCGAGATTAATTATTTTCATAGCAAAATAGTTCCTTACGAGTCTTAAGATAATTGCATTTCCATTTGAAACTTTTAATTAAACTGAAAGAGATATACATCATCATTTAAATGGAAAATGATGGTATGGATCAAAATTTGTGGTGACGAATCTCACTCATACAGGGATACTTAGGTATTTTGCTTAGATTGCACAATACACACACTTCCGAACTAATGTTTATATTGCTTGAACGAATAATCATAATGTTTGATTTGAATACTCATTTCGCCAACTCATGGTTATACCTACTAAAACAGTGAACATTTATAGAAAAATTCCATTTTTAACGAACCTATTGGTACGACTTCATTATTAATTAGATGTTTAGATCTCAAACGTCAAAGTGCACAGTGTTCTACAACGTTACAATTTATAGTTTAATTTAAAAAAAAAAAAAAAGAAAAAAAAAAAGGCGTTGCAATGTGCATTCATATTTTTTGAGAATATGGCTCAAATTGGCCATTAAACGTATTTTTTGAGAATATGGCTCAAATTGGCCATTAAACGTAATCTGAAAGTACATACATTTGGTATGTTTAGTGGTCTAATTGTACTTTTTTTCTTTCTTTCAATAGCCTAATTGCACTTTTAAATTATGTTTAATGGCCAATTTGAACCTTATTCCTTTAACAAATGTGTGACGTGAGGTATGAAAATAACCACGTATATATGCCACAATTCATGGACTAAAAATATCATTTTTCCAAGTGATTATTAATACAATGAAAATAAGGGAGTGACAAAAACCATAAATCTTCAAAGAATCACAAACTTATTTTGTTATGAATCAAATTACATTCTGACTCTCTGAGTATCTGTGACAAAGAAATTATAGAATCAAAAGCAACCAGTAGACTTCAGCTCTTATCCTTCGCAAAATCAATTGCTCATAAGCTTTGCACAATCTGCAATAGAAGGGAATGTAATCAATCAGTAGAATGTTATATGTACAGTCACTATTAACCCTTGCCACTGCAGTGACTATGGGTTTCAAACAGTTATTATTATTATCATTTTTTATGAGATTTCAAACAAACAGTTATTATGCCCAAGACACTACAAAGGATATGGATTTCAAAGTTCAAACCATTGCTATACCCTGCCCACATTATCACCATAGGAATGCAAGTAATAATTTATAAAAGCTGCTTTGCATGTACATAGTATAAACAATGTATTTCAGCAGTGCTCTCTATTCTTCTGATTTACGGGAAAGCCCGCAGCTGTTAGTCAAAGGTAAGCCTGACTTGTAACTCTAGTTGGCAAAGGACCACAAGGAGATAAACTAGTACAGGTTGTCCATAGCTGACTGGCTCAAACTAAGAAGGCCAATAGACAACTCCCATGGGAAGTCAAACTTGGGACCTTGTGGCACCTGCCTAACCAACTCGGCTGGGGCAACGTTCTTTATAGGATAAACACAAACTGCCAGCTAACTCAATCCCTTAACCTCTAAAAGGAATGTCACATATATTTATCATACAACAACATTGGGCGAGAACAAAAAAATGGTAAACCAATTTTATAGAAAGTGAAATACTTAGTGACTTAGTGTTAGTGTTAGTCTTCTATATTTATGGCAAGGTTACTCTTTAAAGCAATATGAAAGCAGAGGGAAACAAACAAAGAAATTTTTTTTAATTTACATGCTCAGCTCCCGAAAAAGATTAAGCATTTACAATGCCAAATTCATTAGGCAAATCTCAGGGGCCAATTCAGCAAAATGCAAAATGTTCAGAGTTCCCACACCTTAGAGAAACATAAAATGAATCACTTTATTCTGATGAACGGATTAAGCTGTTGCAAATGCAATTAATTTATCAATGACATAATATAAGATAGTAATACTTTAACTAGTACAGGAACAAAAGAAACACGAAAGACAGATTACTAGGCTGTGGAAAGGGAGATCATCAAACTACATGCAACTAATGGAACACTTGGATTCAGAATTCAGCAAAATGCAAAATGTTCAGAGTTCCCACACCTTAGAGAAACATAAAATGAATCACTTTATTCTGATGAACGGATTAAGCTGTTGCAAATGCAATTAATTTATCAATGACATAATATAAGATAGTAATACTTTAACTAGTACAGGAACAAAAGAAACACGAAAGACAGATTACTAGGCTGTGGAAAGGGGGCTCATCAAACTACATGCAACTAATGGAACACTTGGATTCAGATGCAAATTTTTGAAGTTGTGGTTCTAAGCTTCTCCAGCTCATTCAATTTAGATGTGCATAATATCCAAAATTTTTCTGCACATTCATGCTTTGTAGAAGAGACAGCTTCTATATCCCCCCATCCTATAAATTAAGAAAGACGAAAGGAGGTGCTTCAACAAGATGCACCAGAACAATATGACATGCATGATACTTCCAAACCAATTCAGAAGGCACTCCCAAAGACAGCACTAGTTTAATCAATATCTAACCACCAATTTCCAAGCAAGCTAGCAAGATAATAATCCAAGTATACAATTCATAAACATGAAAAGATGCCACCTTTTGTGGTCATAGAAAAAGGCCAAAAATGAAGATAAACAAGAATCAAATATGGAATGGGAACAGACTAAGAATTACAGCAGTCAGTAAGTAAATTGGAATACTAATCAAAGTCCAAAGCACTAGTTATGAGGGTAGTAACTGGTAAGTGCAATGTATTTCTGGCTTTCTGCATACATGATTTCAATCATCAATCTGTTTAAATCAGGCCAAAGACTATATCTTTCAGTATATCATCAAATAAAATGTCAATTCCTTTGGAGAATTGGATCAAACCAATTTCCCGTTGAAGATATAAGCACTAATTGAATCATAACTGCAAAGATCAGAATTTTAGAGCTAGACTACCACCGACCTATATTAATCGTATCATAACCCTGAACAAAATGAGTTTTGGAAAAATGGCGAGAAAATCAAACAAAAAAACTGTATGCTTCGTAGTAATTCAATAAAAAATCAATATAGAATCGAATTAAATACAAGCACCTTGGAGGATCGGAACGGAAACAGATCAATGGCCCTTGGCATGCTGCTGATGCTCGAGATGGCGGCGCTCCTCGGGGAGAGCGACGAGGTAGGAGAAAAGCATGCCGCCGAAGCAGACGTGATAGAGCGGGTCGATGGAGTTAGTCTGGATGTACTTTGCGTGGTAGTTATCCAATCCCCTCTTCGCCGCACTCTTGACGTAATCCATGGACATCATCGGCTTCAGGTGCGCCGGCACTTCCTTCACTTTCATCCCCTTTATCTCGTTGTAGAAAGTCCTCATCGCCATTCTCACCGAGATCCGATCGAAACTCTTAGTTACTCCTTCTTCTCTCTCGCTGCGTTCGGAACTGTAAAATCAGTAACTCCCACAAACTCTCGGGTTTCAACCAGGTATTCTGGCAGAGCAGACTCGTTTGGTTTCAGGGACAAAGCTATTCCACTCCGGAATACGTAATCCCGGTATGCGCCGAGGACAGAAATGGAATATAAAAATTTGATATTCCAGCTCAGCCCTAGAAACGTAATTTTCTTATTCAACCGCCGCAGCCCCGTACTATAGTTGTTCCTCTGCCTCATCTACATCCCGGAGCTAGTTCGCTCTCTTCTATATATATCGCGCGATTATTAGCCTTTTTACTCATGCATTTACCATATCATAAACCCTAATCCTCTCACGAATCTCCGCCTCGAGCTATATTGGAGCCAGAGCTCTGCAAACTAAAGTATTCTCAGTAGTCGTGGATTCAATACTTCGTCTGAAGATCCGAGCTTCTTTTTTTTTTTTTTTTTTTTGGTTTTCATCCTGTTCTGCCATTGAACCGGAAATCGTGTTTGGTCGTCTGGTTTGTTTGCATTGTGTGTTTTGGTTAGGGTTAATGTTGTTTTGTGGATGATGAGAACATCAATTATACAGTTATCCCTGTCTGATTTACTCTGTGCTGAATGCATACCTCTCAAGTCTGACACTGAACAACATTGCCTGCAATTTACTTTTTCTTTGTTTCGATTTTGGAGTTCGCCTATGATGACGTTTTTGTATGGTTCCTGAAATGCTAGGTTTTAACCTGGCTACGATGTTGATTATGCATTGAACTAGGACGGTCTGAGGCATTTTGTTTTCATCTTTTTTTTTCCTTGATAGAGGTAAATGATGAGTTTTTGTACAGAGTTGAGTGCTCCTAACTATTGTTTTGAGTACAATGATTCTCATCTGAATAGGAAGATCTGATGCCTCTTTTGGTTTCATAATCTGTTTTATGTAGGGTTTTACAGCTATGTCAGCTTGTAAATCCTGATACTTCTGTCTTTCTTGAATGATGAGAATAAGCAATTACAGTTATCCCTGTCTGATGTATTCTGTTGAAAGCTTGTAATCTGACATCAAAACATATTACAGTTTTCTTTCATTTAGTATCTCATTCACCCACTCATTAGCTAATTATTTGCAATGCTGTTGTGTGCTCATGTATGCAAAATTAATTCATCTTCTTTATTATATACTACGTAGTTACTATTTATGTTTGAGGATTGGAATGGGTGGCATTCACTGTTATACTCTGCTCTTGGATTGGATTGGATCTCCTTGAGGCTCTTGGATTGGATTGGATCTCCTTGAGGTCACAAGGAGAGCTTTCTTTGGGTAGTGATTGTGAATTTTTTCATAAATAAAAGTATTATTATGTTTTTTTGTGCAACATATTGAGTAATTCTGAAGAATGGTCATCATTCAAAGGAGATCGAGGCACCCTCCAAAAGCAATGCTCTATCATGGAAGTTTTGAACCTTTTGATGCAGTTTGTTAATGTTTGGAAGAAGATAGGACTGCTATGAAGGCATGGTGTAAATCTTTTTATGAGAAAAAATAGTGAGATGTAAATCTTTGGTAGCCTGAACTTGTGATTTGTAACAAACTGGCAATCCTAGTATTGCAAGGAATAGATAATTATCATGTCTTATTTAGTTATTTACATATGTTTCACTTGATTTGTATTTCTATTCCTTGAAGCAATAAATATAGGAATATACAGACTACAATTGGTTTACTCTATCAAAGCTTGTATTGCTTGGACTTTGAGAGCCTAGGTAGACAAACCTCGGTCTGAATGGCTAGCTTACAGTTTGCCATTCTCTATTTAGGTATGATGTACATTCACATAGCCATGAGAAGTTGAACCCCCTGCAACAAAATATGAATTTGCTGATGACTCTGTAATTGACCCATTAATGCTTTTCATTTTACATTTTCTGTTTCTCCATATTTCATGGAAATGGTCAGATACAAAAATGAAAACTTGTTTACCTCAAATCTTCAATATAGGCCCAACATCTTAAGTTCTGAAACATGGCTAGGATCAAGTTCACAGACATCCTTATTTAGTGCTTCTCGATCTTCTACCACATACTCCTGTCAAACAGATGACAATGAGAACAAACGAATTAACTTTATTATTAAACCTCTAAGCAAATAACAGAGGATGGGCAATAACAGTGGCCTAAAAATAAAATAAAAATGGAACAGCTGCATATATAAACCTTTGTGAGTTCTTGTTTGGCAAGAACATGGTAGTGACGTTCAGTAATCCTCTGCCCACAAATTATTGCTATGAAGAAACCATAAAGTAAGCCCACAAACAATATTGCGAAGACTGCAAATTTCAACCACAAAAATAATACCAAAAAAAAAGACTATTAATATATAATCAAGATAAAGATAGGTTCATGGTGATAACACATCAATAATCCAAGGCACCTAGCACACCAGTGTATCAGAAGGTAGATGTTCTCACTCTTCTGGATCCATTTTCAGTTAAATAAATGCACAATAAAGCCATAAGAAATATCTAAGAGGATTTAATATTAGGGTAGAGTAATACCTGCCGTAGTATAAAAAGCATATGGATGTTCTTCATAGCCAAACATTTCCCTCAAAGCATCTCCATAAAATTTGTACACAATAACTGCTAAAGTTGCTACAATCTGTAGGAAGTGCTCCTCTATTACCGATAGACATATATTGAAAGAGTTTACCTATATAAAGTAAACAGCAATACATAGAGAAAGTTCTCCATACCAGCTGAACAATGACATAAAGGAATGCATGGTCTCTCGCTACAAGAAACTGAAATTTTAATCTCAACCACCAGCGGTCAGGTGGTACATTTGCCCGTAGTATAAACTTTGCCCTGCATTCTGTACAGTTAGCAAAAGCAAAGCCCTCCTGCAAAATGAAAGAACATATATCAGTAAATTACAGTTGGGATTGTCCCTAAACACTACTGAAATCAGTACTCTGACAATCAGCACCATTTTCAGGCAAAAGATCAAACTGCCAATATCCATCTTCAATAATAATGTGACAAAAATCACACTTAAATTATTTGAGTGAGTTATCCCATCCATAATCCATTTGACCATCAGTGAAAACAATACGTACAAGAAAACAATTCTTTTACAAATAGGAAATGATTATATTTCTTATATCACAATCTATTGATAGCCAATATGTAGTGAAGAAAAGGAACAAACATAAACTTAACAATAGAAACTATTATAAGGACACTAATTATTAAGGAGCAAATATAAAATAATAGACCTTAGTTGATCTCCAATTATCAAGACAAGACCTGTGGACATATTTCTGGGTTCCCTTACAACGGCAAGGAGCAATCAAGTCTTCACCTGAAAAATGTGACCAGATAGTTAAGAATTTATTCTAAATTAACTTGGTGCTTTCAACCAAGAATACTGCACTAAGAACATCTTCCATCACAGACATTTATCAAACTCAATGATGAAATAGCTAGGTCAAAGTAGATAGATACCTTCAGTATCAAGGCAAATGCGGCATAGTGGTTGCTCAGAGTGTAATAGCAATTGGCTTCCATCTACTTCAATACTTGAACAATCTCCAGCACTTGTGGAACAATCCCCGCTTTCAGTAATTTCTATTGAAAGTGAAGATAATTCTTCAGATCCCTCTATTACTTTAGAATGAAGTAAGATGGGTTTGGTTTCTGAATTATCCTCTATACTATCAATCGACAGTCTTTGCATTATGGAAAGCCTTGATTCCAAATTGTACCACAAAATTCAGAACACAAGTTATAGTGCCTGAATACCATATCTCAATAGGTACAACAAAACCTGCAAAATAGTTTGAAGTCAGAAGAAATGCCACTCGAATGATAAAATTAGTCTACATACAATGTAAAATGCCCACTACCTCAAACCACAGCTAACATAGTAAACCATATAATGAAGTGATAGTCACATACATAATACTAGATAGTGCATCCCCATGCACCACACAGTCATATTAAGGATTACACTATCGTCAGCAAGTAAATCCCGTTAACGATGTCATAGTAGATCTCCATTTTCTGGAAGATAGCAACTTAGTCTACTTTCCCAAATTCAACTACGTCTGAATTCAAAGAATCTAACATATTATTCTGGAAATTTTAGAATAAATATAGTTGAAAAATCCCTGCAATATTATATTGCTAACATAAACATATAGAAATACCAGATGTTCAAATATCTGGTAAAAGAAAACCACAAAGTCACAGAAACTACCATTAGGTGAGCTCAATCCAGCAGCAGTTGACTGGTAAAATTAGAGTTCCATTAAATAAAATGCTCAGGACCAACAATGACACCTTTTTATAATCAAGACACGACTAATAATTTCAGACAACAGTCATTTACCCTCTAATTCCTAGCTAGCCACATTTCGACTGTGCTGAGAAATCACAGACATCAAATTAATCACAAAATTCAAACCAGAAATAAATGAATCACAATGTCTTTCTATAAAGCATTTCCAGATCATGACCTGATGAATGTCGAGGATTATTGCGTGACGATCCTGGTGATATTTGAAGAATAAAGAAGACATTACGTGGAAGATGATCCAAATATGAAAGTCGGTGTATGCATATGCATATGAATCGAGCTCAATGGACCAATGAATTTTGATTTAGGGCTTAGAGGCGAAGAGAATGCGAGATGTAAGAAAGAGAATAACAGTCAATGCAAAGAGGAGAATAGATGAAGAATAAAGCCGACGACTTTGGACGGCGAGCGGGAGATCGTCGCCGGACAAACCTGGTCCTCGAACCTACTAGGAAAAGATCAATTAAATAATGCAATTCCTTTCTTTATCTTTATTATTACGAGTTTCCAAAAAAAAAATCTTTATTATTACGACGAACTATACTATAAACAACACTACAGCAATCGAGTTGACCCATCCTTGACCCAACACATTACATGGGATTGTTTAGACAACGTCATTGCCGCAAATTGCGGATTATGCCATGATTTATTGGATAATGCTACCAGCGTTATACCATATAATATATTAATATAAAACACAGTAGTCAATCTTTTTACAGGGAGCAAGTAATAAATGTTAGTTGGTGGATTTTTTTACTCAAAAGTGTTAGAATTAACCGATTTGTTAAAGTAATAAGTTATTTGGTTAACCTAGAGGGTGTGGTTGAGTGGAAGAGACTCATTCATCTTTTATCAATGGTTCAATCCTAGTTTTTACACATACAAAAAAGATCGGACATTTTTAGATGCACAAATTTCATTTTTTTTCCAATGACTATTATACATGATAACATGAATCATATTTGATTTTTGACTATTAAAATTTTTTAATTAGATACATAACTATGTAATTTGTATTACATTTAGTCATATTGTTCAATTTTCTACCGACTATTGTCAGAAGTGATCCTTCTGGAAGAAGCAAATTGGTCGAAAAACTGAATGTCATAACCAAATGTGATACAAATTACATGCACCTATTATTTTAATTTATGCACCTAATTAAAAAATTCACCATAATGTATACACTTAATTAAAAAATTTTAATAGTCTTTTTTTTTTTTGTGAAAATAAATTTCACCCTTTTTCTTTAATTTGCATTTTATTACCTATCTTGCTTCACGTCAAAAATAAAAGAACTAAATCATTATTTGACTTATTAGTTATAACCACGATTAAATAAATGACTTGTCTTTAAAAAATTGGAACAAAATGTGTGAACTTTCCTTTATGTTCTGGCGAAGTGGCGGACTAATCCAATCACATAAAGTCATCTATCAGGGACAATATCAATGTATTACTTGGGATCTTTCAAAGTTATTCCGTGCTGACAAAGTGCAAATTTAACAATTTAGCATATCAGATTACAGGAAAGCAACGTTGTCCCAACTCTCAATGCAAATAATAATAATAATAATAATAATAATAATAATAATAATAATAATAATAACAATAATAATAATTAAAAAATGAAGATATTAAAATGTCACAACAGACTTATTGGCCACATAAGTGTCAATTACCAGCTTTATTCTTGATCGTAGTCAATGGGCGAAGGGCATAGAAGAATAAATATTATGACCCCACTTATTTATGCTAACTCAACTAAGAAGACTCCCCAAACTGCACACCAAATATTACGCAAATTATAGAACAAAAAATCGCAGTGCTTCGGCGTTCCTTATCGATCTCCCCCTCGGGCTGCTGGGCTAAACGTGCAATAAAATGCCAAACTGGATTGATCTTATATATAAATAAAATACAAACAAAACCCACATTTCTGCTCAATGCGCTGAGTGGATA
The DNA here is from genome assembly GCA_003576665.1 of Ipomoea trifida. Taxonomy (NCBI): domain Eukaryota; kingdom Viridiplantae; phylum Streptophyta; class Magnoliopsida; order Solanales; family Convolvulaceae; genus Ipomoea; species Ipomoea trifida. The sequence continues at coordinate 7,405,667 of CP025645.1, read as the reverse complement.
ATCTATGCATGCTAAAACAGTCATCGAGTTTCATCCTCAAGGTTGCGGAAGCCAGCAATCAAGTCATCATGAAGCTTTTTGAACTTGCCAATCAAAACATCTTCTCCTTCGGCAGGATCCTCGAATTTCTGGGACCTGCTCGGTAAAAAGTAAAGGTAATGAGAAATAGGGGAGTTGATTGGATCAGCAACAAATGCTACAAACATACTGCATTAAGGCTGTGCCCTTGGCTGAAATATTACTTACACTAAACGGTAGAACAGATCTCCCAGGCGATGCTTAATCAAACTATAAGTAATCTTCTGGCCATCCATACCAGCTCCACGCTCAACGGCCTGCATAAAAGGCCACATAAAATGTTAGTATAAACAAAAACTGATTAGAATTCTTATAATTTTCTTGCAATGTATATTTGATTTATATCATCCTCTAAAATTTTCCTGAGAATATTATGTACTATGTGGAACCAGAAATCCTCAATCAAGGTGAAACAATGCTAGAAATGACCACATCTATACCTACAAAGGCTTTGCCCAACAATAAGAACCAGACTCAAGACAACGTGATTGAACAAGGTAGTAACTTCAATTAACCTGATTGGCCAAGTTGTAGAAATGGATAATGTTACGTAACATCCAAACAGATTTGTAGAATGGGCAGAACTTGTCGTATCTGTCAATAATAACACAGTGGTCAGTATAGCAATCCTGAGACTGCTAAGAAGTAAAACCCTCACATATGCTGTCATAACTCATAAGGACTCACGGTGTAAAAGCATTTTGTGCAAGGTAGTCCTCCCTCAAAAGTTTGGCAGTTTCAAGGGTAATTTTATCTGTTTCAGCTAGAGCATCCTTTCCAACAAGCTGCAATAAGAAAAATAGAATGTAAACTTTGGACTCAGTTCTTTACCACTTATGATGAACCCACACAATAAGACAAACCAAGGCACAGTTTTCATCATATGCTTAAATAATTGGTGCGACATCAACCAATGTCAGGGCCATCAGGCAGACTACAAGCCTAACTTGACAGTCCTGGATTACATAAAGGAGAAAAATGAACGAACACAAGCAAGATCACCTACTTGCACAATTTCATTTAGGTCATCTTCCCTCTGCAGCACTTCACGAGCCTTTGTTCTTATGTCAATGAAATCAGGATCAAACTTCTCATAAAAGGACTCCAATGCCTGGGGATACAATGGTTTTAAAGCACTGTTTCTCGATACGCAAAGTGATCCAAGCAAAAAGACTAACTTAGTTTTGCAGACTCAACACATTAAGAACAAAGATAAAGACAGCAAGACGCACCCCCGAGTACTTTGAGTAGGAAATCAACCAATTTACAGAAGGAAAATGCTTCCTTTGTGCCAATTTCTTGTCCAAACCCCAGAAAACCTGAAACAAATCAAGTAAGTACAAGGAGCCATATTCCAAAAATTAGAAGACTCTGTATTTGTGTTTACCTGAACAATACCAAGGGTAGCAGATGTAACAGGATCTGAGAAATCTCCTCCTGGAGGAGAAACGGCACCAACAATGGTGACACTCCCAGTTCTTTCTGGTCCACCAAGACATTTAACTTTACCCGCACGCTCATAGAAAGATGCCAAACGTGCTGCCAGATATGCAGGGTAACCACTATCTGCAGGCATTTCGGCCTGTAGAAGAAAAACAATGCTTGTATTCAAGATAGGTTGAAGTCTACAACAATCGGTTAGCAATCACTAGTTCTCAATAATTCTTTTTTCTTACTAACTATGTGGATGGTCCCAAAAACTAAGGCAACTCTAATTCATATAAATTTTAGCTTAGGCTAGAAACTCTACCATATAGGTTAGCATGCATAACCAAGAACTGCTGAACTGAGCTACTATAATGAAAATGGAGAATTTTAAATAGCTCCTCATTTGGGACTGCTCAGAGTTATTGACTATTTTCAAGCAAATGCCCAAGTTGGTAATATGGTGTAAAGTCCCTGTCTTCAAACAATATAAATATATAGCAAATTTGGGAATAACTCACCAGTCGACCAGAAATTTCACGCAATGCTTCTGCCCAACGAGAAGTAGAATCAGCCATCATACTAACGTTGTAGCCCATGTCTCTGAAATATTCAGCTATAGTAATTCCTGCAAAAGCATTCATGCAGCAACTGGCATTAAGAACCTAAAAGGATTACCACATATTTGCATAAATATTAAGAAAATGTAACATCTAAATAAAATTCACTGGAAGAATTATATAATAAGCAACCATCTTCAAGTGTTAAAGGTCTTATATTTTAAAGTGGACAAAAAGAAGACTCTGTATACTAACTTCCATCCATTGGTGAGAGGAAAACGTGTTTTGGTATATAGTTTGGGAATGAATCAATACAATCAAGCTTGTAGCAAATAATTGCAACTGACAAATAATTTGATGAACTAAACCAAGACCATGTACATAAAACATGAATTTAAGATGACTAATGAGTAACTAAATGCACCTGTATAAATTGAAGCTTCACGAGCAGCCACAGGCATGTTAGAAGTATTGGCAACAAGTGTAGTACGTTTCATCACAGATTCCTCACGACCATCTGGCAGTGTCATTGTTAATTGAGGGAAATCCATCAGGACCTGCACTCAAGGACTCAGCTCAAAGAACTCCAAGTGAATGATGAAAGTAAAATCTAAGACCAGAAGACAAGTTGCATACCTCTGCCATTTCATTTCCTCTTTCTCCACAACCAACATAAACGACAGTGTCTGAGTTAGAATACTGCATTCATGTATCAATGGAAATGAATGAAATCAGAGAGCAGCTCAAGAAGGAACATGAATTTTTATACAATTTTCTTTTCTTTCTCCTTTTATTGGGTTTCCTCCTTTCTTTTCTGTGTTTTTTAGGAGGGGCTTGGGGAGGGTGGGGGGCATCAAAAAATATAAATACATTGGACTAACCTTGGAAAGAGCCTGGCTAATCACTGTTTTTCCACACCCAAAAGCACCAGGTATTGCACAAGTACCCCCAAGCACCGAAGGGAATAGGGCATCAAGAACACGCTGATAATAAATAAAGCCAAGTGAACAGAAAACCCTGGAATCAATAATTTGTAGAGTGGAATTAAATTAAAGATAATAATATAGATAGTCATTACCTGCCCGGTAAGAAGAGGGGTGTCAGCAGCTAGCTTCACTGCAACGGGCCTGGGTGTACGTACAGGCCAAGTCTACAAGAGGAAAGTTAATGTACAACTGCTCTTGATTTGAGGTAATAGCACAGCATACAACCAGCATATTAAGTAAATTCAGAATCAAGACATTTAATAACCTGAAGCATAGTATACTGCTTTTTGACACCTTGAAACTCAAGTTCGAGAACAGTGTCCTGCATAGGCAATGTGAACAGGGTAAGAAACCACATCATATTATGGTTAATGGATGCATAACAATGAGAAACAACATTTTTTTCATAGTTACTTTTGGGTGGGGTATACATGTCACTTCATTCTTTTTAATGAGCCAGAAAGCACAAAACATGACAAATAACGTTGTAAAGATTCTAAACTGACAAGTTACAAGAAATATGACATGCCAAAACAGTTTGAGTTTGAAAGGCAAACGCAAACCTTCAGTGAGTATTGGCCAGCTGGTGCAATATAAGTAATCTTTCCCATTGCATCTGGAGGAAGTGCAACATGATGTTGCATTAAACTGTTCTCAATGACAGTCTGCAAAGGAAAACAAAATAAAATCGTTATTTAAAAATGTGAAAGTGGATGATAGGAAGTCAAGCAGGATTTTGCACAAGCATTTTTCAAATATCTTTAAGTAAACTTGGCTTGCATCATACTTACTGCATATAGGTCTCCGCCTGTTAATAGGTCTCCTTCACCTGCAATTATGAATACCCAATCCAAATAAATCCTTTTTACATGCATAATTGGGTAAAATGCAATGCTCCATACATACCTAATTTCTTAGGTTGAAATTCCCAAGGGATGTCTTTATCAAGGGCAGGAACAGAAACACCACGGGGGATATAGACATCACCAGACTTTATCGCAATTGTTTTCAATGGCCTCTGTATTGAGTATTCATATGAAAAATGGGCAATCAGCACATAGTGGCTTCATGAAGAGACCATAAATGAAACAAAACTGTAGCTACTATTCTTAAGCAAGCTTAAAGAGAAAAATATAAGCAGAATGTAACGAACCTGAATACCATCAAAGATGTTCCCCAATATTCCAGGACCCAGCTCCACTGACAATGGCTGTTATTTCAAAAATAAAAATATGGAAAATTAATTGTCCAGATCATGTAGTCCAGACAGAAGGCTAAAGATTAATCAAGAGAACAGAAGTATGCTCTCACCTTGCGTGTACGTAGAACAGGGTCATTGACCATAAGGCCAGCTGTTTCTTCATAGACTGCATGAAAACAGATATTTTCAACAATCTTTTCAATGTTATATCCTCCATCACATGTTACCAAAGCCCTCTCTAGTTCTTGATTCTTCATTAATAATTTAATATTTTATTATAGGACCACTAGTAAGCAACTATAACAGTCGTTTATTTTTTATTTTTTTTTCAGAAAGGAATGCCCTATGTAATTCTTGATTCTTCATTAATAATTTAATATTTTATTATAGGACCACTAGTAAGCACCTATAACAGTCGTTTATTTTTTTTCAGAAAGGAATGCCCATTTTTAGTAGCAGTGACAAATTTATCCATGTGAACTTAATTCTGATACCACCACCCACATCCCCACTTTCAACAGGTAGCACAAGTAAAGGGAAGGGGCAAAGAGCCAATGGAAGTAAAAGTTAGTAGTAGTATGAAGAGAGAAGATACATCGATGGCATGAAAGAATGTGATTAAGAAAAATATACCCTGAATTGTAGCAGAATCTCCTTCCAACCGGATGATTTCCCCAATAAGATTGTCATGTCCAACACGAACAAGCTCATACATAGCAGCCCCTGCCATACCATCAGCAACGACGACTGGACCAGATACCTGTAAGAAAAAGGCACAGTTGCACTTATCAAATGGAAAAAGTAAAGAGCCTAGCTGCTTCAAACTACTTTTTTGAGAGAGTTTAGTGGCATCATGTTCTACATTTCCAAATGCAAAAACTCCACTGTATGGTGACCACTACACACATATATATAACAACAGATAACCATAACTTCACTGCATAAGAATGAACTCATTGACAAGTTTGGGAGAATTAAATTTGAAAGCCAAAAGCCAAGCATCTCGAAGTTGCATTAAATTTAAACAACGAGCAAAAATCCTATAATCAAGCACATGGAAGAGATTCATAATGTCTTATTCTAATCGCAGAGAAAACATACACGGCCAAACTCTCAATCAAACGAAAGCTATTCTAATCGTGTGCAACTAAGTGGCAGGCTCCCGATTTAAACACGTAAAGTCAAATAACTACTCGGAAGACTGAAAGTATGAAACGAAACGGAACAACAACGAAATTTGAATAGAAACTAGCTACGGATCAAACTATCCAAGCGAAGATGCGAACCTTCCTGACGTATCCATACTCGCTTTCCTTTTCAGAATCCTCGAACGTGGTCAGAGGACCTCCGAACGCCGACGGCATTGTGACGGACGGTGATATCGCCGGGACTAAACGGAAATCTCCACGATTCGATCGGAGGCGAGCACCTACCTTCCGAGATTTGGAGACCGGTGGAATTGAGACAGAGGTAGTTGTATGGAGTTGAGTAATGATATCGCTCTGTTCCTTTACAACTTGCCAGCGGGGCAATTTGGGGAGTAGATTTCTGATGTGTTGCTGGGTTGCCAATTATTTCCAGACAACCAATGAGAATGCCACACGTTAGCGAGACTGCCTACGACACGTCACGGTAGCAGGGCAGCAGTACTGACGTAGACGTATGCGTGTCTGATCCTTCCATGTGCAACGTGATTCAGTGATACTCCGTATTTTGTTCATTACTTCATTTGTTTATGATATTTTTTGTCCTCACTCTCCTCCGTACCTAATTATTGATCCAAATGTCGCATAGAACATAAAATAATACAGTGTATATTTTGGAAAAAAAAAGAAAATTATTCAACATCTACATCTATCTACCTACAAATCTAATACAAACCAATAAAATTAGGCTCTTAATAGGAACTAAACAAAATATTAGTGTAATTGTTGGTTAAAATAAATGGTTTATATTAGTGGTATTGTAGTAAGACTATGGTATGTATAAAAAAAAATTTAATAACATGTCTTATGGTAAAAGACCATTGCATGTATAATGTCAAATGAAATTGTAGTTGAAATAAAATAAAATTGTTATTGTGCTAAAATAAAACTATAATGTATATATAAAATGAAACTGAATATGTTATACAAGTAGAGTTATTTTTTGGACTAGAGGTGTAAATGGGCCGAGCAGCTCGCGAGCCGCTCGGTCAAATTCGAGATCGAACCAAGTTTGGACGGTCGTTTAATAATCGAGCTGAACTCGAGCTCTTATGTTTTAGGCTCGTGGCTCATCAAGCCGCTAAACTCAAGTTCGAGCTTGAACTTGAGCTCAAATTCAAGCTCGAACAATCGAGCAGCACGAAAATTTTCGAGCTTGAGCTTGAGCCACCCTAGGCTCGAACTCGACTCGGCACATTTACACCCCTATTTTGGACTATGGTCCACAATGCTCTGTGTACTATAGTCTACAGTAAAATTTGCCAGAGTTGCGAACAGAATCGTGGTCATGGACTCACGCAAAGTTTACTGTGGATCGCACATTAAAGCGACGTCATTTTGATTAATAAAAACAAATGGTTGAGACGGCATCCGTCCCGCACAATTGCAGTTTCCTTTCAACAAAACTGCAATTCATTTTCAACACAACTGCAGTTCCTTATTTATATAATTGCATTTTCATTCGATATTATACACTCAAATACATGGTTGCAGTAGGCGCTAGGCGCTAGTTGGGCGGTAGACTAGCGCCTAGCGCCTAAGCGGTCTAGGCGGCGCCTAGGCTGTACCTAGGCGGTTCTAGGCGGCGACCTATAAAAACAAATAATTAATTCATGTGTGTGGGTGTATGTCATATATTATATTATATATTACATATATATATCTCTTCCTTCTCTTACTTGTATAAATAAATAAATTTAAATGCATATAAATATAATAATAAAATTAACAATGCCGACTCGCTCGAGTTAACTCGGCTAACTCTGTCGAGTTGGGCGAGTTAGCTCGGCCAAATTCGGCCTAGGCGGCCGCCAACTCGGCCTAGTCGGCCGAGTTAGGCGCTAGGCGGCCTCCTAGGCGGCCGGCCACCTAGGCGGACGCCTATGGATCAATTCGCCACGGTCTAGGAGCGCCTAGCGCCTAGGCGGGGATTTTTGCAACAGTGCTCAAATATATGAACCTGTTATCCAATTTTCCTTTCAACATAACTATAGTTTATTGTATAATGCACTGCAATTTCTTTCAAACACAATTACAATATCATTTCGATATAACTACAATTTCATTGAACAATATCCACCCAAAAAGGTGAAACTGTTATTTAGTAGTATCAATTTATGTGCACTACAGTTTCCTTTCAACATAACTGCAATTTCTTTTCGATATAACTGCAATTTCATTCGATATTATAAAAACATTAAAACAAATGTGAGGTAGTATCTTTTGAAATGAATTGTAGTATCCTTACGAAGCTCTATTATTACTTATATCAGTCATTTTTCTTACTTACTAAAAGAACGTCATTTTGTGACCCTGGTGCACCGTATAAGTCTGATGGACTCATGGGCAGGCTTTGTAGATTTGGCCCATCAAGATTTTGCACAAAGAATGGCTCCGAATCCGATTCGAAGAGGCGATTAGTAGAATCACTCGTTTGACATCTGCAGCCTAAATTAACACTATCCTCATGAACGTCGTATATCTTCCTTCAAACCTCCGTTTCCACTCGTTTCTCCACCGTCCCTCTCCCCCACTGCTAAAGCTCTCGTGTTTTCACAGCGGCGGACGCGCTGCTGACTATGGTTCGGTTGCAATTGGAAAGGCAATTCCGGCACGGGACCGGGTCATCGACTTCGGCAAATTCAAAGGCAAGATGCTGGGAACGCTGCCGTCCAGCTACCTGAAGTGGGTGTCGAAGAATCTCCGCGCGCGCGACTTCGAGGGGTGGGCGAAGCTGGCCGATGAGGTCCTCGACGACCCGGTCTACAACGACCGAATCGAGTGGGAGTTCGCTCAGAATGTCCTGAACGGCGACGTTTTATTGTCCGCAGCAACTCCGAGCGCGGTCTCGGAGTTGCTTGAAATCAGCCAGAGATTCGGCTGGGACAACGATGACAAGGCGGGTTGGAGTAAGGTCGATTTTAGCCTCCTCGGAACCTCCAAAGGCGGCAGAATTCCCAGGCTCGGCGATTCCGATGGCAGGAACGACCGTACAGGTACGGAACCGAAACTGCGCCGCCTGAAGAAGGAAGGCGGCGAAGAAGAAGCGGATAGGGGGAGGAGGGAGAGACGGCGGGAGAGGCTCCGAGCGACGAGGACGAGTGATTCCTCCACCGCTGAGTCTCTGCCGAGGGAGAGAGTGGCAAGATTGGAGATTCGGGAAACCCTCAAGGGCAATGTTGGTAATGCGGATGGAAACCGGGTGCGGGTAGACAGGTCCCCAAGTGGGATACCGAGCCCGTTTCCTGGGCGCGAGGCACTGTTGAAGAAAGTGCTCAGTCGAAGGAGATTATCGTAATCTGTATTTTTGTAATTGATAAAACGGTGTTTTTTTTTTTTTTTGAGAAACATAAAACGGTGTTAGTACACTGTATTTTTGTAATTGATAAATTTGTATTATCAGTTGGGAAGTTATTTACTCTCTTCGTCCCATTTTAACCAGGAGACTTTATTGAAATTATTTACTATTTAATTTTAGTGATAGAGAGAGTAATACTTATATAATTAGTAAAAGAAATATTATTTGGACTTCTGAAGTATACTCTTTACTTTTATTCACTCACACAGAAGTCTTTACTTTTATTCACTCACACAAAAGTCTTACTACGTTCGAGGGTAAAAATAAGAAAGTAAAAAATAAAGTCTATCTAATAGAACTCATTAGAAAATAAGTTCTGTCACACTTCGAGGGTAAAAATAAGAAAGTAAAAAATAAAGTCTATCTAATAGAACTCATTAGAAAATAAGTTCTGGCTGAAATAGGAAAGTACTACATAATTTTAAAATTCTTTCAAATTAACTAATTATAGTTTTTTTTTTCTAACCAACTCCCTGTAAGTCATAAATTCGTACGTCATAATGTAACACAACAGATGTTGTACACAACCTTTTGTACCATGCCAACGCATCTGCAGCGCTCAAACACGTGTTCATCTATGTTGTGTGGAAAGTTAACATGCCTTCTAGGCTTCCATAATATCTCAAAACTTTTTCTTTTTCTTATAAAATGAAAAGGGTAAAATCTCCTATTCAAAAATAACCGTAGAAAATGGAAATTTTCATCCTAATTTAGAATAGAATCACATAAATTAAGGATTAATATTTGATGCACCACCGGTGTATAGATGCTATACACCGGCGGTGAATGTAAAGGTGCCACATCATCTTAAAATAATATCAATATTGACTAGGTCCTTTTTTGTAAAATACTTAAGATTCTATTTTATTAGGAAACTTTTTATTTCTTATTAACAAAATATATCACTTTCCTAAACATATTAAGTACTTAACTATTATCTATCTAATTTCCTAAATATTTTTATTATATATATATATATATATATATATATATATATATATATATATATATATATAAAGCACATGCATTCACGTAATTCTTTCTTAAACACTACACTAGCTATATCTAGACTTTCTAATTTATTATTAGAAATTATATTGCATACTGTGATGATGCAACACTATCAAAGAACATTGTACTGATTTAAAAAAAATTATTAATAACGTACTGGTTTAAAAAAAAAAAAAAAAACACATTGTACTACAACAACACACCAACACTTTCTCAAGAAATCAACAATAATGTAAAAAATTAACAATTAATCAAATATTGTGTAATACTCAAATTATGTTTTAAAACTTATTTAAAAGTTAGAATGTAATACTCCACACAATAATTAATCTTTAGTAATGGAGTACTGATAAAGATTCTTACAGAGAAAGAAGATTGACAGATTGAGTTTTTATAACAGAGAAATTTTGATGAATATATCTTCTTATAAGATGTTGCAATTGTCTCTAATAGTGACTAACGTTGTAATTAAATTTAGGAGTTTATGGGTGTTAAATAGATTTAGGACTTTAGATAGATATATGAAATTATATTACTTTTGTTAATCAAAATTAAAGAATTCTTAATTAGATGTATGTAGTACAATGTTCTTCTTTTTTTTTTTTTTTTTGGAAACCAGTATGTTATTAATATTTTTTTTTAAACCAGGTCAATGTTCTTTGATAGTGTTGCATCATCACACTATGCAATATAATTTCCAATAATAAATTAGAAAGTCTAGATATAGCTAGTGTAGTGTTTATGAAGAATTACGTGAATGCATGTGCTTTATATATATATATATATATATATATATATATATATATATATATATATATATAAAATAAAAATGTTTAGGAAATTAGATAAATAATAGTTAAGTACTTAATATGTTTAGGAAAGTAATATATTTTGTTAATAAGAAATAAAAAGTTTCCTAATAAAATAGAATCTTAAGTATTTTGCAAAAAAGGACCTAGTCAATATTGATATTATTTTAAGATGATGTGGCACCTTTACATTCACCGCCGGTGTATAGCATCTATACACCGGTGGTGCATCAAATATTAATCCATAAATTAATGCCACCTGATCATATTGCAATAAAATCGCACTCTAAATTAACTTAATAGATTGGACAATTTGTAATTAGCTGTTAATGTAATTAGAAAAAAAAAAAAAAGAAATAAACTTCTAGATCAACTTTTACTGAGTAAGAATAAAACTTAAAATATATAGGGCATGTTTGGTTATTGGCGGATCCGCCAAATTTTGGCGGATCCGCCAACTTTGGCGTTTTGACTTTAGTCAAAACGCCAAAGTAACCGTTTGGTTAGCAGCGGTTTGGAGCAGCAGTTTGCTCCAAACCGCTGAAATCCCAAACGCTGCTATTAGCAGCGTTTGGATTGGCGTTTTGGGGAAGAAAGCAAAACACCCTCCACTTTATAAAAAAAAAAAAAAAATTAAGATGGTTAGAAAGCCTGAGGCTTCTTTAATAAAGAAGCCCTCAGGCTTCTATTCCTCTTGCCCATCCGATGTGGGATGGGCAAGGGTAGAATAAGGGGCGTTGAGCTCCCTTTTATAAGAGAGCTCAACGCCCCATTTTTTCTTTACTTACGATGTGGGATCTTTTGATCCCACATCTTTACAGTTTTTTTTTTTTTTTTTTTTTTTAGTTTTTTTTTTGTTTTATTATTATTATTATTATTAACACTACTACTACTATTATTATTATTATTATTATTATTATTATTATTATTATTATTATTATTATTATTATTATTATTATTATTAACACTATTATTATTGTATTAAAAAAAAACACTATTATTATTATTATTATTATTATTATATTATTATTATTATTATTATTATTAACACTATTATTATTATTATTATTATTATTATTATTACTACTACTACGGAGTATTATTATATATATACCCTTTTGGTCATTTTACATGTTAACCGCTAATCTAAACAGCTAATTTTACCAAACATCTTTTTACAAATCGCTAATACATTCCGCTGGTCAAACCTGCTATACAATCCGCTATTTGATAACCGCTAACACAATCCGCTACCGCTAATTTCTAACCGCTGATAACCAAACAAGCCCATAACTTGAATTGAATTCAACAATTTTATTGTCCGCACATGAAAATATTTTATTGAAAGAGTTTTTTTTTTTTTTTTTTTTTTTCTTTTTTTTTTCTATAAGGAGTATTAATTATTTTTAATAATTTATTTGATATTATGTAATGCTATTGGCTATTCCACTTAGAGGAGTGTTGATAAAATTTTAAACTCATTTTTTAGTGAGTCTTTAGTTGTTTTCACTCATATCAATACACTCTATACAAAGGAGTCTTTATCACTTCTGATTAATTTTGTATGCTTTAGATCTTTCAATAATTTGTATCTTATCATTAAAATATGACTTTAAAAAAAAAAAAGATCCTTAAATCATTAAGTTAAGCCAAGTGATAACCATCTAAATTTTGAATCGAGTTCTACTACATGTACTTCTTATTTATACTCCATCATTTGTACTCTCTTTTATGACAATTGATAATTAGTTATTTCATACTGTGAGTCTAAATGAAAATGTCAATATTTAAATTTTGTGAGGAATAAAAATTAAAAGTAAAATTTGAAAGTAAGAGTAATATTTTCAAGTTCTACTATATGAATTCACAAATCTTACCTTTTAAATTTTACTTCATGATATGATGAATACTGATAAACTACTTTTGTTTCGGATAAATTCTAATACAAATATCTACATCAAAATTTTATATATCATAATAAAAATTAAAAGTAAAAAATAGATTACAAATACTATTTTCCAATGTTTTCCTTTTGAATCTAACTAAAATTCAAAGAATTGTAGCACCAAAATGCGAATCCAAAAGTGCGAGGGAGGGGCAGAATGGTAAAAAGAGGGGGAACGAATCCTCAAAATGCAAAAGAGTCAAAAAAGTCCCGTCTAGTTTCGCGGCTTTTTGTAGCGTCAATGGGGGAAAGCAGTGAAGAGAGTGGTGTTTCTGACAATATTCTCTGCACAAAACCGAGCAAACCAACCCTCGATGCACTCTCATCTCTGTCCATCTGCCTCTGGGGTTCTGTGCTCTACTCAACTCTAATCAAACCACCCCTCTTAAGCTAAACCCCATCATCAATCAAACCAAAACGCCACTGCTCCCAGAGCACCAGTACCACTGCTAAAAAAAACTAAAAAACAAAAACCAGAGAGAAATTCACATGCCCACAGTTCATTTTTCTGGAAAGACTCCTCCTTTGCTCCACCCCATTTTCTCTCCCATTCTAGGGTTTCCCATTCCGTTTCAACCAGTGCTGATCCTGGTAAGTGATCTGATCTGTGGGGGGTGGGTGTTTATTCCGTCCCTCACTTGGTTTTTTCTCTTTGCGGCTGAAATGTGAGATCTTGGAGGAATGGAGGGTAAAGGCGTTGCCTTTTGCTTCAATGAGATTCCACTCCTTCCTTCCCTGGGAAGTGATTCTTGAATCTCTGTGGGGATGGGGGCTTTTTGTTGTGTCTTTATGAAGAATGTACTTTCTTATGGGTCTATGGATCTTTGCTTCTTTTTTTCTGTAAAGTGCTCACTTTTTGTGTGTTTTGTTTGAAAATGTGCAGATTATGGAGGCTGATTGAAGTTCCTTGGAATGTGAAAGGAGAGCTTTCTGTATGCACATGGTAAGCTCATATGCTCACTAACTCTACATTCTACAGATCTTTTGCTTACTATATTTTATAGTGGAAGCTTTCCATTCTTTGATAAGGAATTTGTTTTGCATGAGAACTGATGTCCTTGGACCTTGGTGTAATTGCTTATGATCTTGAGTTTGATTTATGATTAATCAGGATAGCATGGAATTAGTATTTTCTGTTGAATGCAGGTTTTGATATTTTTGTGTCAAATCAGAGGAGAATTGGCTTGAGCTCACTTGTGGGAATCATTATTTTTTGATGGATTTCTTGAAAGCTAAGAAGTTCAGGAAAGCTCACAAACCGAAACCAGAAACTGGCACTGATGAGAAACCCGTGCCTCATCCAGAAGAGCGTAAGAATGAGGGCGGTCAGGAATTGGGTAAACCAGCGCAGGTTGATTCTAACAATGTTGAAGCGGAGGATGATGACGATGATTTTATCACGAATGAAGTGAAGAGGAGGTTGAAGGAACTCAGAAGAAACAGTTTCATGGTTTTGATTCCTGAAGAGGCATCCCCGGAGGACGGGGAGGAAGATGACGATGATGATGAAGAAGAGCAAGATGACGTGGAGAGCAACCTTAATCAATGGAGGGATGTAGAAGCTGAAGGAAGACAGTTTTGGTCTGGATTTGATGCTGTATATGACAAATACTGCGAACGGATGCTATTTTTTGATCGACTGCATGATCAGCAGTTGCGTGAATTTGGTAACACTTTAATGTCTCGACTCTTGAATGCATCTTTTAGTTGCTCATTTGAAATGATTGTGAAATTGAATGCTGCTTTACATCTTGTGTGATCTCTAATTGTTTGTTTATGTGTACTAGAAAGTTGGAACAATTTTTTGCTTATAATTGTCATGAAAAAGAGCTGAAATCGTCAATAATTTTACAATTATTTTATACATTGTATTAAAATAACAAATTACTCTTAACTAGAGGGACTATATGAGATGAAAATTAGGTTGTTTCTGAATTGTACAACCACTTACAATCCAGTTAAAATTATGAAGGTCCAATAAGGCTACTATCGAGAGTTAACTCCGTTAAATTTATCTAAAGATGAGAATTGAGAAATGCCCTTCATGTCTTAATATTTTAGATTAAAATGCTGCAGGTTCTCATGTTCCTTCCACTCCATCTCCAAAATCAGCGTCTAAAAAGCTTGCATCACCCTTTCGTTGCCTTTCCTTGAAGAAAATGGACGAACCCGAAGATGAAACTGAGCACCTGCACCGGTCAGGAAGTGATCCTTACCATGATCTTGAAACAGCTTATGTAGCTCAAGTATGCTTGACTTGGGAGATACTTCACTGCCAGTACACACAGTTGAGCCAGAAAATATCCTGCCAGCCTGAAAATGCCACATCTTACAACCATAGTGCTCAGCAGTTTCAGCAATTCCTGGTTTTGCTACAAAGGTTTATTGAAAATGAACCGTTTGACCAAGGTTTGAGGCCAGAAATTTATGCACGTACAAGGAATTCATTGAGTAAACTACTTCAGGTCCCTAAAGTTCAAGGTATAAAACTTCATTCGCAACAAGGTTCTCATGTTAAATATTTTCACTCTGTTTCCATATAAGATTTAAGTTTGCTGAATATTTAAATTTCTGAAAATCGTCTTGCATGTTTTGCTAAACAAACTCGTGCGTGAACTCCAGGTTCTGATCAGAAAAAGAGTGAAGAGGAAGAGTTTCTAGTTCTGGCCCCTGAACTAATTAAAATAATTGAAAGTTCGATTCTGACTTTTCGTCAATTCCTGAAAATGGACAAGAAAAAAACAGGTGGTATCCGTTCACTATTAGGTGGTCAGAACCAAATGGCTACACCCCTTCAGCAGATACAGTCGTCCCTCGAGAAAGTAATTGCTCATCTTTCTTCTCACCATAGTGTCTTGTGGGAAAATGCACCTTTTAACAGAATAATATAACACTGAGTTTTTAGTGATTGCTTTCTGGTGATGGCGTTAATCTTTTGCTGTTCTCTTTAGATTAATCTTTAATTTGCCTTTAATATGCAGAAAACCATTAAACTGAAGGACCAGCGGAAAAGAACCAAGAACTGGAAAAATCAATCATGGCCTACCACACCAGTAGATGTTGACTTGTTGCTTGGCCTAATTGATGTCAAAGTCATGGCAAGGGTTCTGAGAATGGAAAAAATTACCAAGGAACAGTTATTCTGGTGCGAGGGAAAGATGAAAAGGCTTGACGTGTCTGATGGAAAGTTGCAAAGGGATCCCGCTGTCCTCCTATTTCCTTGTTAAGCTTCAAAGACTGGTGGCCGAGGTATTCTGCTCTTTTACTTGCTGAGCTGCGTACAAGCTCTCTCGGGATAGAACAGCATCAATCTTGTCTCTGTAAATGCGTTAACCGGATTGATAGGTTTGTCCAACATTGACATAACTTTAACTAGTTGTTAGTGGCATCACTGTTCCTATTTCAGCTTGTATCAGCAATTTAGAAAGAATTCATCTCTTGAAAATCAGAATCTGTTTTGTCAGTGTTCAGAAGCCTTCTTTGTTCTGAAAAAAAAACTTCAGATTTCTATTGAACCACTTGAACTACCTGGAACTGGGCGTTTTTTGCATGCATTCATTTTAGACATCAGTTGGTAGCAATGTAAATGACCTTAAAGAGGAGGCAGGTTGTGGACATTCTGAATCAGCTTAAGGGGTGCTATGTCATAAATGCTTGATGTGAGATATCATTCATTGCAACATACACATACACTTCCCCTTAATATCAGATATTCAGATCTGTCATATTTTGCCCGTGTCATATTTTGTTTGTGCGGGTAGCTCGTTTGGTTCATGGGTGACAAATTCATGTCATTGTCCATAGTCTGCAACCAATAACCAACTGAGTTGTTTGTATGGGCTAAATTAGATGTTAAGGTGGCAACCAATAACCAACTGAGTTGTTTGTATGGGCTAAATTAGATGTTAAGGTGGCAATCAACTAGTCTATCTTAACTGTTAATGAATAATTCAATACTTCGTAAGTGAATTGTTTATGCAATTCAATACTTCGTAAGTGAATTGTTTATGCAATTATACGATTAGAGGTCCGATCAAACATTGTGGGGTGATTTGGGCGTAATTTTTTTTTTTTAGTACTATTGACTTTATTACAAAGTAATATATGTTCTATACTTTCTCTATTCTATGATCTTCTCTCAAGGAAAGCTACAAGGTACTAATTGAGCACAAGGTGAGTGTGAGTTGGGCTAAATTCATATTAATTTAACAATATTAGATAACGTAAACCAAAAAAAGCATCTAATTGCTATCCAAAAATGCGCTTTACATTTTAATTAAAAAAATTACATTTATAACTATATAAATTAACTACTTCTAATTTAAAATATATCAAATGCTCTAACACACTAAACCATAAAATTTAATACAAAACAAATGTTAAGACATTTTGAATATTTTAAATAAAAAAGTTAAATAATACTCCACACACATTTAATGAAATTAATAATTAAGTAGTAATTTTGAAAAAAAATATAATTATAAATGAAAAATAAAAAGTGAAATTAGTTGGAGTGGAACCAAAAGGAGTTTGTAACATAATACAAGAATATAATACTGACGAAATGGCTAAAGCTCTAAAAGATAGTTTGACCATAAAAATGTCCGGAATCGAATCATCTATTCATTTTCGGTCCCAAATTTGTCACATACGTGCACCATGCCGCCTTTCAATACCCTTTTTTCTGCTTTGATAGGATAAATGAGTAAATGAAACATGATTTTCGTATCAAAATATTACAAATTTAAATTTTGTCAATATCATTTCAGTTGAGACAATTGTACACAATTTCTCTAATATAATTTTTCCTACAAAGTTTCTTTAATACAATTGGTCTTTCTATGCAATTAGTAAATTATTACACAATAATAGAATTTATCTTAAGTATACGTTGAATTAATAGTTGCAGTTTTCTTAATCATCCAAAAAAGGAAAAAAAATCTTCTTTTTGGTATAATTCCCACTCTTGATAGTAATGTTAATCTTTACATCAACATTTATAGATTATAATCTTAATTTTATTCGATTAACCCATAATAAAAATAAGTTATATTTTATTGTTTATAACAAAAATTAAAAAATGATATATTTTTGTTTAAAAATATCACATATTTAAAATATGTTTCATACAAGTTTTTGTGAATAGTTTATTCTCTCTTAAAAAAAAAAACAAAGCGTTAGATTGGCTTCAAAATTTACATAAACTGTAGAAAAATTACCTCGGCTACGTCCTCGTAAAGGATATGCCTGATTTCACCATAAGGATCTAAAAGTATAAATTATGTCAAAACGTCATCCAATCTTATGAATATGCATCAAAGAGCCGACCCAACTTTGATTCATAAGTCTTCATACAAGATGTATATCTGGAGAACAACATTTGCTTCTAGCATTGCATGCAGTACTAATTAAGTACGGATTGGAGTATTGTTTTTGTTGTTGTTGACTAACCTTCTCTTACCGTCATTG
Source organism: Ipomoea trifida (assembly GCA_003576665.1). NCBI lineage: Eukaryota > Viridiplantae > Streptophyta > Magnoliopsida > Solanales > Convolvulaceae > Ipomoea > Ipomoea trifida. The sequence continues at coordinate 7,387,620 of CP025645.1, read as the reverse complement.
TACAAAAGAATTAAGCGAAAGATTCTGTGTTATAGACTCGACTGAAATGATATTAGCGAGAATATAACGGTTGGAATTAACTTAATTGGTAGGCTGAGATTAATGTATAGGCCGGAGCAGTATTTAGGGCAAGAGACTAAGATTTGAAACGCGACAGCGGTAATGTGAAGATTATGTCAAAAGTGAACATATTTTTTGTGTGCACCAGCATTTAACCTGAGTCACTAATTATCATGATTTATATTCTTCTAAATGCTCTATGAAGGGGATGTGAATAGTTCTTGGGATTGGAGAATATCCATCTTTTGGGGCAAGGTTAGTGTGCTTTTAAACTGTTTATAGTATTAAATAGCGTATGGTTTGAGGTAGGTGATTTGTGTCACCAAACATAACCCCACTCATTATAGTAATTCTGAAAGTTGACACTGTCAACCAAATAGTACTTACTCGTCATTTTTAGGATCAACACTCGCATCAATTCACAAGCATAATTCCTAATCATTATTAACTTCAGCAGTTATCTATACACATGCCGAGTGAATGAAACATGATTCTCATGTGAAAATCTTGTCGATTCACTTTGAGTTAAGTTTGTCATACAATATTTTTTTTAAATACAAATTGAAATTATTTGATCAACACTTTTAAGTAATGACTACGAATTTTCATCATCACTCAATAATAATAATAATAATAATAATAATAATAATAATAATAATAATAATAATAATAATAAACATTTCACCTTTTTCAAAACCCTAGATCCCATACTATGTAGACACTAGACAGCCAGTACGATGATCATGATATTATTGGATACTGCTTACAATGAGGAAACCGTTTTGATGGAGTGGGTAAAGAAGAAAGGGGTAACAACTAACAGGAAACTAAATAATTAAGATATATTATTTTCTCTCAATAATTTTTTCTGTAAATGGTAAACTTTGTGTATAAATTTGATTCACAAAGTAACGTTGTAAGTGGTAAAGTGTGAACAACTTATAAATTATATATCAAATTTGAAAAGAATAATACGTAGTACTATTCTCCCCTCCTATATATTCTCCTAAGTTCATGTTCTAATATGATAATAATATTTTTTTCTTTTATTTTCATTAAGTATTTAATTATTTATGAATTAGCTTACCAACCGCGAGGTGAATATTAGAAGTGTGTAATATTACTCATATTGAAATGTCACCATAGTCAATCGCTAAATCAACAATTAACTTATAAATTAAAGAGTCAATGTATGTTTTCTAAGGGTTTTGTGTGTGTGTGTGTGTTGAAAGATTGAGGAATTAATATCGTAGACGAGAGAGAAGTTAAGTTGTAAAAAAAATTAAAGTGGCAATTGTGTGCACACTTGTTGCTTAACGGGTGCGACATGCCTATTGGACGATTAGAACCACCCAAATTTATATATTATTATTTTTTATTTCCATTTTATTTACAAAGAAAAGAAAAAAAAAATTTGTTCCAAAACTCAACCAGCTCTAAACAATATTATATGCATAACATTTTTTTAACACAAGATTAACAAGAACTTGCATGTACCTTTATTTGACTAACTTAATATAGCAATGGTCAACTCGCTCAATAAATATGAAACTATGAAATTAATTATAAGTCAAGCAAGTTAAGTGATACAAATTTTTAAAAACATATTTGTTGCAAACAACATTTCGCATTTCTTTTATAAATATTATTTAATTATTTAATTTTAGTGTCAACTCAACTCATTAATTACAGACAAATAATAAATGAAAAATATTATAATATTAAATCAAATACCTTTACGAGTCAATCAAATTACATATATCAAAACGATAAAATTTAGCCTAACATGATCATACGTTTGCATTCAATGTTTGGCTGTTTCCTCATCCTATCTAAAGATATTCCAACATGCCATTATCCATATTGTCAAAGAGAGATAGGAGAATTAGGTGTATGAGAATCTAGCACTAATTCATGATTACCCAAATTCGTTAGCAGTACAGTAAAGTCAACAAAGAAGAGGATCATGAAAATGGAATTACATAGCAAAAAAAAACTGTAATTAATAAAAAAGTTTTTTAATTCATTTATGGATAAAAAAGCATATAATTTGGAACCCAATGTCTACACTATGGTGGTTTATGCAAGCGACATCTGTATGCTGTATCTCTATACTCTCTCTCCTCCTCTCTCTCTCTAGTCGTCTACTTCTCCTAAAGAAACAAGAAAGCTCTGTCCCTTTCTCTTTCATATTCTTCTCTATGCTGGGCTCTGGAAATCTGTTGACGGATTGAATTGATCGTACGGCTTGATTATCATCGGCCATCGTCGCAAGCGGCGTCAAGCTTCAGACTTTGGTCGGGGGGCGTCAGCTTCTGAGGTGAGGCCTTGAAAGACCCTGCAATCAATCGTTTGTGCAGTAAAGTTTGCTGCTTTGATTACCCTTTGATCTTGTTCTTCATGTTCTGTTCTTTGGCTCTGTTTTTTGCTCTTAAATATTCTTGCTTTTGGCTCTGCGTGTCAAGTCTTGGGGTTTTTGCTTGCGGTGTTTATTTCAGTGGTGACTAGTATGATAAAAGGATACATGTTGGTGCCTTATGAAAGTTGGTCTGTTTTGAATTTCGCTAAGTTCTGGGCTCGGGAGTCATGAAATCCCTTTGATTTTTTTGGTTTTTTTTCGTGTGGTATAAGGTTTAAGGTTTATCTTCTGGGAAGCGTAAGGATTCTGTTCTTTCTGGGAATGGTTTGTTTTTTGACTTTTTTTTTGTTGTTGTGTTATACTTATGAATTTGGAAAAGTGTGGGTAGCGGCACATATGGTGTGTTGTTGGGATTGTTTTGGTGTTATTTACTGCGTAAGAAAGAAGCTCTAAATTTAGTATTTAGGTTGTGTAACTTAGGATGTTGGACAAAAGAATGGTGGGTTTTCCTGCTTTGGATTTTTGTAAATGGGAATTTGCTGAGTAGCAATTAATAATCTGTGTCTGACAGCCGAAGGCCCCAAGTTATCACATGTTTCTGTATTTGCAGGTTGTTACTTTTATATTTTTAAGGGAAGTGTTATTCAACTCGGTTATTCTTCTTTGCAGACTCACTGGCGACCTGATGTTGATGAAGGGCCTTGGCTAGAAATTTGATATTGCTGAAGGGAAGTTTTGTGTTCGTTGAGCAGCATGGCAACTGAAAACCCCATGAGAATAGTGGAGAGTAGGAGACCCGAGCAGTGGGGTTCCTCTAAGGATGATGTGCCATATGCCCAGCCTATGAATGAAATGGCTGTAGATGAGTTGGGGTTGCTCCTAAAAGGGCATAAAGTTCAGGGTGATAACAGAAACAAGGTTCCTAATCGTAGTGGCAGTGCGCCTCCAAGTATGGAAGGTTCATTTGCAGCATTTGGGAACCTGATATATCAGCAAACAGGAGGTTGGGATTTAGGTTCAACGAATTTAGACAGTGCTCTTCTGAACTGTCAGTCTGAGGAACAAATACGGTCCGATCCATCATATTTTGCGTACTATTCTTCAAATGTCAACTTGAACCCTAGGCTTCCTCCACCTATAATCTCAAGGGAGAATAGGCATCTTGCACACCACGTAGGGGCTACGAAAGATAGCTACAAATTCACATCTTCTGGTGACAGTGGCGATAGGTTGGTGCACTTTCCTAGAGGCTCTCTTTCAACTCATATCGAAGAGCCTGAGGATGAAAATTCAACACCGAATGCTTTAGATAACTTGGCAGAGAGTAGAACTGCAGATTTGACTGGACAGAACATAGGTACTTTGATTGGTCGGCGTAAAAGTTTGGTTGATTTAATTCAGGTATTGAACTTAGTAATGCTTCTCCACTATTATTAACTTCTCGTTTTTATCTTCCTGTTGGCATCCCATGTTCATTTGCCCTATTGCACTTGATCTTCTCAAAACTTTAACTGGCAATGGTTTGATGTAACCCTTACATCAGACAAGGCTTAATGAAATGATTAATGTTTGATATTCTCCATGGAATACAGATTTGTTTTGGGGGGATATTTAAGCCTGAAAAGTATTCATATATAATTAGTTTAATTTTTCCTGCTTTTCTTCTCCCGGATAGATTTTCTTACTTCCTCAGTTCCTTGTCTCTTTGAAATATAAGTTTTTTGTATCAATGGGAGAGTTTCTGGTCTTTTTTTTCCTCGTTTCTTTTTACTTATTGGGGTGGGCTAGTGGGGATATGAACCATGAACGTGCTATTAGTAGCTTTGGATTTGATAGTGTTCCCATGATTTTCGTTTTGTTTGCAACTTAGTCTATAGAACCATGAGAGTTAAGATATTTGCATTATTGTGTTTTTACTACTCAGTCTAAAGTGCCTTGTGAATTGAGATTTCTCCATAATTCCTGATGCTTATATTTTTTTATAAATTTATTCATAGGATGATTTCGCACGCACTCCTCCACTTTATAGTCAGTCTCGTTTATCGGGCCACGTTGCTGTGGAGGAACCAACAAAATGTGATATTCAAGCACTTGGCCTGGAAAATCTTTCTCTTGATATTCCAAAGTTGCCTGACACGGGTTCAGATTCGTGTAACGAAGCTTTAACCGGGCATAGTGCAGCTGCAGCTAAAAATTCTTCAATTCTCTCTTTTGGAGAGACATCGTATCTTGAAACGATAGGAAAACCATGTTCTAGAGAAAACAATAAAGAAACAGGTGGTGATCGACGCTTGAGAAGTGGTGGCACAGTGTCGGATGTTTCCAAGAAACCTGCAATGGCGGAGAGTAAGGAAGATGGAAGTTCCAGTAACCAAAATGAACCAGTGCCACAACATCCTCACTCTCAGCGAAACACGGGTTACCAAGTTAGTGGCCTACAAGTTCAAATACCTGTCCATGGAGTGAATGAAATGCGCAATAGTTTGGAAAAGGGCCAAAGTCACCCTCGTTTCTCCTCAGTTGAGATGCAAACAGTTCCACAAGCTTCTGGACTGGCACCTCCATTATACGCAGCTGCTACTGCCTATATGTCACCGGGAAGCCCGTATTATGCTAACTTGAATTCATCTGGCTTATACAGTCCTCAATATAGCATGGGGGGTTATGCGGTGGGCTCCACATTTCTTCCTCCCTACATGCCTGGATATCCGTCTCATAATAGTATCCCTATGCAGTTTGATGTCAATCCAGGACAAAGCATTAGTGGTCAAACTGGTGGACATTCAACTAGGGACGTTCAACAGTTGGGTGATTTTCAGCACGTAAACAAGTTTTATGGACAGCATGGATTAATGATGCATCCTTCCCTCCCCGATCATTTCCAGATGCAGTACTTTCAGCATCCTGTTGACGATGCATTCAATGCTCCGGGACAATTTGTTCGTTTCCCTTCAAGTTTGGTTGGAGGCCCAGCTGATCCATATGCTACACAAAAAGACCCGAATATTGCTTCTTACTTTGGTGATCAGAAATTTCAGCCTCATCATAACGGAAGTCTGAGCACACCGAGTCCAAGGAAAATGGGAGTATCAAATAACAGTTACTATGGAAGCCCTACTGCCCTGGGGTTCATGCCGCAGTTTCCAGCATCTCCTCTTGGTAGTCCTGTACTGCCAGGATCCCCGATAGGAGGAGCATTTCCTTTTGGAAGGAGAAGTGAAGGGAGATATTCACAAGGATCTAGCAGAAACGCTGGGGTTTATTCTGGTTGGCAAGGGCCAAGAGGATCTGACAACTTCAATGAACCTAAAAAGCATTCATTTCTTGATGAACTAAAAGCAAATAATGCTCGGAAAATTGACCTCTCTGATATTGCTGGCCGAATTGTTGAGTTCAGGTAGTTAATCTGTTCCAAACTTCTTTGCCACAGATCTCAAAGATAACTGATATTCGTTTCTAAGCCGTCTGCAATACCTTTAATACTTATTTATCCTCAGTGTTGATCAACATGGGAGTCGATTCATACAGCAGAAGTTAGAGAGCTGTAGTGCTGAAGAGAAGGCTTCCGTTTTCACAGAAGTTCTTCCACATGCTTCAAAGCTAATGACCGATGTCTTTGGGAACTATGTTATTCAGAAGGTTGGCATTTAGGTTCTGAATATTTTCGAGTTTGATATCTCCTTTCACAATACATATAGTCTTGCGTGCTTCTAGCACATATAACTGTTTGATATGTGCATAATGATTTAGTTCTTTGAGCACGGGAGTCACGAGCAAAGAAAGGAGCTGGCTTGCCAGTTAACAGGGAAGATGCTACCTTTAAGTTTGCAAATGTATGGCTGCCGTGTTATTCAGAAGGTATTACTTCACATTTTTGGATTTTCCCCAATTGCTCCTTGGGTTCCCGCAAATAGATACCCGCCATCCTCTTCTGATCAAAATACCCGCCCCGTCTTTCTTCGATCTTATTAATTAGTTTATATTGAATATTGCACTCCACTTATGGTGCTCTTGATTGATTGGTTCTTCGTCATAGGCCCTTGAAGTAATTGATATTGACCAGAAGACCGAATTAGTTCATGAACTTGATGGGCATGTGATGACATGTGTACGAGATCAAAACGGAAATCACGTCATACAGAAATGCATTGAATGTGTTCCAACAGAAAGTATCGGATTTATTATATCCGCTTTCCAAGACCAAGTTGCTACACTGTCTACCCATCCCTATGGCTGCCGAGTTATCCAGGTGCTTTTATTTAGTCTATTTTTAAAAAATAAAAACGCTATTTTATCTTATTTTGCATGCTATTTAACTCCTCTTATCTGCATTGATTTCTAAAGAGAGTGTTGGAGCACTGTTCAGATGACTCACAAAGTCAATGTATAGTGGACGAAATCTTGGAATCCGCATATGTTCTCGCCCAGGATCAATATGGCAATTATGTCACTCAGGTGTGTGTTTGTTTTGAATTTAATTGGCATCAAACTATAAGCTTCTTGGCTTTCAACAATGTATCCAACAATCACGGGAGATAATCTCAAAGGACTATTCGAAAAGCAATAATGAAAAGACAAAACAAAAACTGCTAGAAATCTGAGAGATACGAAAATTAGCAAATAAGTAGAGAGATGCATATTGTCAAAAATCGTAGAGTATCTTCAAATAGGATTTGGAGTGAGGACAACATTAAGGTATGAGTTTACCTCAAAGTTGGTTAAGCAAGCTAAAATTGAAGGTGATTTCGGGGTTTGTTGCTGATATGAAGTATTTTTGAACTGACTGTATTCTGCAGCATGTTTTGGAGAGGGGAAAACCACACGAAAGAAAGCAGATTATTGGCAAGTTGAGTGGGAAAGTTGTGCAGTTGAGTCAACATAAATACGCATCAAATGTTATTGAAAAGTGCTTGGAGCACGGTGATGCTGCCGAACGGGAGCTCTTGATTGATGAGATTCTTGCCCAGTCTGATGGAAATGACAGTTTGCTAGTAAGAAACTTGTAGCCCTTTTATCTTTCTCTTCTCTTTTCCTCGAGTGCTTTTTGTTTTTTTTTATGCATCTTGTGGTTTCATCTCGAGCTGTCTGCAAACCTGTTTTCATTGTTTGACTTTCCCACTGTAGGGTATGATGAAGGATCAGTTTGCAAATTACGTGGTTCAGAAGATTATCGATATTAGCAATGATAAGCAGTGCGAAGTTTTACTGAGCCGAATCAAAGTTCATCTTCCCGCTTTAAGGAAATACACCTATGGGAAACACATAGTTGCTAGATTTGAACAGCTTTCCGGTGAAGGTAAGACATATCTCGAACTATTTCCATTCTCTCTACGCAAACAACCGAAAAAGAAAAGAACAAAAACCGAATCTTCCATTGCAACCACATTCTCTTCAAACTAACTACGCCATATAGTGCAATATATGAAAACATTTTGATTGAAGCTCTTACATTACACCGAACACCTTTTGATTGTTCTGCATAGAAGCTGATTGCGAAGTTTTTGTATGCCATGCAGAAGAATGATCTGAACCCTAGACTGCCGGGATAGGGAACTCTTGAAGCATCACCGGGCTCGGTGCTTGGATTCTTTAAGCTGGGCTATTTCCTTCAAATTGAACGACACGAGCCACGATGTGACGGAAAACCTTACTTTGTTGTACTAGACAGTCTGGTTGTCAGCTAGGTTGTTCTCTGTTGTGGTTAACATTGAAAAGCTGTATCTGTAGGAGTGCATAGAATAATCAGTGAGTGTTGTAGAGAAAATGTTGATGGCTTTCTAAATTAGTTACAAATAATGGTGTTTGCATATATGATTTGTGGCTTTCTTATGGAAGATAATGTTTGGTATAAATTGCAATGTGTGAGAATAGACCTTTGAGGAATGAAAAAGAAATTGACATTCTCTAAACTCTAATCATGGTTCATTTGATATAGGATAATATTTGGTCCTTCCTTTTATGGAATCTCGATTTCATTGATGTTGACATGTTGTAAGGAAATATGACATGTTTCCTTAATTGTGTGTGAAAGATTAGGTTTTTTTAATGAAACATATTTATTTAAACATTATGGTTTATGTTTTTTTTTTTTTAAATGTAAAAAGGTTTCCAAGGAAGCATTAAATTGAACTTTTGAATCTAATAAATAGTGTACATTTTGTACTAGCTAACAGGAAAAAAAAAAAAAAAAATCCTCTCATGTCTTGTAAGATAATTGATTTTTTTTCTTGTAATGTGGGCCAAACCAAAAAAATTAAATAATAATAATAATAATAATAATAATAATAATAATAATAATAATAATAATAATAATAAAAAAACAAACAAACCTAGTCACGTTGAGAGTGGTCACCAACTCTCATTTATTGTTTTTTTTTTCTTATTTTTTTTCATCATCTTTCTTTCTTATTTGGCTCCAAAAAACTTGTGAAAAAAACTATACCAATGAACTTCCTCTCAAATGTGTAAAAAAAAAATGAAATTATAGAATAATCATGATTAGTAACCATTTAATGTACTATTTCGGATATAGTGTAAAAGTTTTTTTCTCCAATTTAAAATCTAATTAGATAGTTTAAAACTATAACAATCTCCCAAACAGTGCCATGGTTGTAGAAAATCAAAAACAAAAGAAAATCGTAATGGTGCTTGTCAAAATGGCACCAACATCAGAAGTTCAAAATGAAACTAATTAAGGGGATAAAGAAGGACCACATCCCCTTGCTTCTACCCTCGCTTGCACTGCTCTCCAGCAAACGATTGGTTTTGGTGTTCAAAAACACTCTTAAGTTATATCGACAGATTGTTGAGATGTCTCATCTTACAAATCAGATTTGAAAGGTGAGTTAAGAGAATCATATCACAGGTAATGTTGTTTCCCTCCAAGCAATATTTCTTTCCAGGCCTCGTAGAACATCCAGGTGATGCCTGAAGCCGGCATGACTTTCAATGAGCTCGCCCCCCAGCCTCGGTAAAGGCCCGACACTCCTTCCACCCTCACGATTTCTGATAGCGCAGCCACCATGTTTGGCGGGCATTTGCCTTGCAAAGCCCCGACCATCAGACGCTTCCTTGCTACCTCTAGAGGATAGCTAATCGTGCTCGCAGTTAAGCCTATTGGAGGGCATAAACATAAACATAAAACATCCATTTAAAAGGATTTCGAAGTGATTGCTTGATTACTAGAAGGGATTGAGTTTCAAGGTTCATACCAGAGAGAGCTCCGAATAGGAGCATCTCTGCACGGTTCAAAGATTCCTTGTTTTTTGCCTGGCAATATGATTTCTTGATTGTCTCGTACATGAAATAGTAGCATGTGCTATATGGGAGCATGCCAATCAATGTTGGCGCAATACCAGAATATAGTGCGCCAATCCCTCCATCCTTGTAGATCTTGCGCGCAGCAATGCTTAGACTCGGGTATATTTCAGGACTTACAGTCAAGCGATCCTGTAAGATGCAATGATTAGAAAGATTGGATATGTAATACACAAATAGCAGGGATCTGTTTCCCAAAACAAACATAGCAAGTAGGCTTGTACTAGAAGTATGGCGGAAGTAAAATTTTGTAAACCACATAGAAGAAATGGTTAATTGAAAACTTAATAACACGCTCTTTTCATGGATGTATGGGATCCAGGTTACACAAAAATTCCTGGGGAAAAAATATACCTTTAACACTTCAAGTGGATGGCATACAAGTGTACTCACGATTCCAGCAGCTGCACCGCCCACAGCAACTGGAGAGAGCCATGAGAAAGGAAAGTTCAACGTAATATGACCGATTTGTAGCTTTGGACCACCAGAGTGAGTCCATCTCTCTTTAGTCGAAGTCATTGCTCGTTTGACACACTCGAATGTCGCAAGCTCAATTGCCTGTGTAGGAATTATGCGCACCATGTTAATTGTGTTTCCAGCCCATAGTCCTTGCCAACCGTGCTGCTCAATTACTTGGATAAAGCTGCCAGAAATGTTTTTGGACCCAACACCAACTACCATCCTTGTCCTGCATGTTTTAACTTAAAAAGTGAGGAAGATATTTCAATTTAAGGGTCATATTAGACTCTTAACATACAATCATAGCTTCAAAACAGCACTGTCTACTCATAGATAAGGGTAACTCTCAAGTGCCTACCTACCTAGCACTTCAGATGGTCAAGATTGCGTGTCTAGCTAAACAGCTAGAGGAAAATTCAGAAAGTGCAATGTAATGTTGAGACAAATTTCCAGGAAAAAAAAAAAAAAGAGAAGAGAGACATCAACGCTGTGAACAGAATTAGACAAAAAGGAAGGTTGAATGTAAGCTAAATCAATGTTTCAGTCCAATTCTCTATTTAGTTATCCAAAACACGATTAAAGTTTAGAAAATATAACAACCAAAGACGTTGTAGGGAGCTGAGGAAGCTAGTAAAGATGGTGAAAGCTGCAGGAAAGATTCAAGGATTTCATAAAGCAAGAAGAGAAGAAGAAAAGCAGATCAGGCCTGATGGTTTCAAGAGGAGCAAGAACAGCTTTAGTCATAGCCCCAGCCATAGCACCACTAAAAAACTCAGCAACCTCTCTGGTCCTCATAAAATCCTGAAGCAAATGAAATCATTCTGTAAATGCTACTCATATTTCACCAAAGATAACAACTTTTCTGGGTTTATCATGGACTCATGGGGGTGAATTGTGATAACTCAGTGTGCTCAAATACTTAAGAACGGAAAGAAGTTAGCTTAAATTTCCAAACATTTTTTTGCCAAATAATGAATATGAAGAAAGAAAGTGGAAAAAATAAATAAATAAATAAATCTTTAAACAGACAACTTTATCCACTTCAGATTTGACCAATTATTGAGTATCTAGTACTAAACAAAAGAGAAACAGTATAAAGTCTAAAAATGAATCCAGTATACAACTGTTTTTAACTGCAAACACTAATGTTGATCAAGAGAATCAATGCAAAAAGTTCAAATCCTGCTTCCAAACAAATACAGTTATTGAATTGCAGCCTCAGTAAAGATCGCTTGAATAACAGAGAAAAACAGAACAAGATGTTGGTTATTAATGGAAGCCATACTTGAAAGGCTCGACCGACATCAGGAAGTCTGAAACTGAGAAGATGATCTCTGTAATCCGGGTCCTTGTGGAACTCCAGCTCCGCCAAGCATCCCACCATAGGGTAAAAGCTGAGACCTTTCTTCTGCGATTCCATCCCCACTCTCAACTCCAACATCTTTTGAATTCAGTTCCAACGCACATAAACACACAACATAAGAGAACGAAATATATATTTACACAGACGCGGTTCAACAGGAAGGAGACGATTCAAGCCATTTTCAGGCATGTGTTTATTGCTTGCTTAACTTCATCATCCAATAAAAAAGGAACAACTGAGTAGACCGGGGGGAGAAAGAAGACGAAAGAAATACATGCCTGGTCGGAGTGAGGGTGGGACGGAGATTTTTGGATCATTCGGACCGGGTTTTTTTGAACGTGGATTTTTGCAGCCGATCCGAAAGCGAAAGATACAAACTGCGCAGATATTTTTCTTCCTCCGAGCGAGCTTATCCTTTTCTCTTCCTATTTACTGAATTACTGTACTTGTTAGATTCTTTCAAAGCGTTTACTTTCTATTCCATGATGATATACAGTGAAATATCTGCCTATCTATCTACCCCCATGGAATTAGGGTTACGTTAGAAGTGTGATGACGAATCATGGATTGATGGGGTCAGCCGTATATGACTTTCAGCGCTCTTTTTGAGTTCTCATCCCGCCGGTCTCACTCTGTCCGTCTGTCGTGTCGTACTCCTTGTTTTACGCGAATTATATCTAGACTTCAACGTTGAATTTCTTTTACTGTTTTTTACGGTGTACATTTTACAATTTTACCTATCATATACCATATACTTTTTTTTTTCCTAAATACAATTAACTTTATTATATTGTACTGTTTATCTATACTTTCTAAACTTGTTTTAAGTCAAATACTTAATACCTTTTCCACTGAGACTCGATCTCATGACTTTCCATACGAAACTGAACACAAGGCGTTTAACATATAGCCACATACAATCAACTCTAAAATTTATAGTTTTCAAAAAAAAAAAAAAACTCTAAAATTTATACCCCTCCATAGCATTTTGTCTGATCCCTGATTAAAATTATTTTAATTTGTGGATAATATTAAATAAATTTAGTATTAATATATTGAAATTTATATATTTAAAAATTATATTAAAAGTATTATTAAAAATAAAAAAAATAAATTTAAAAATAATTAAACTTATTAATATCATGCAATAACTTATATATTGTACTTCACTTATTTTACACTTACAAACGTTTTTTTCAATGTGCTTATGTATTGATTATTTGTATTATATTTAACTTTAATGTAACTTGACTATGTATGCATAGTTTTTTAACGTTTTTTTCAATGTGTGTATGTATTAATTATTTATATTGTATTTTACTTTAATGTAACTTGACTATGTCTACGTAATTTTTTTTTTCTTAAATTCAATGGAGTAGCAAACTACAAGTTATTATCTTACTAGTGTCTCATAATACTACTACTATTATCCCTGCAAATCTTTCACACTTTCAAATATGAATTCTACTTCCGCATTGTCCAATTTGTAAATTATTTACTTTTTTTTAAGACGCAAATTATTTACTATTTATACTATATCCTACAAATCTAATCAACTTCAAAAGTGGGCTTCAATATATTTAAATAACATTATTAATTTATATTAATTACATTTAAATACTAAAAAGTTTTTTTAAAAAGTTACATAAAACTCCCTAAACAGGCAAAAATGTCCAATTAAGTTATAAATAACTTATTTAGCAGGTTACTATTCATTAAGTTGAAATTAGGTACAACATTTTGTAATTTATATCATATTTGATCCTATTGTGAAATTAATTTGTATTTTAAAAATGATTTTAATAATTTTGAAATAAAAAGTAATTAAAAAAAAAAACAAAACAAAAAAAAAAAAAACAAAACAAAAACAAAAGCCGGCCGTCCCTAGCTGGGACTGCCGGCTTTTGTTTTTGTTTGTTTTTTAAATTATTTTAAATAATTATTTTTATATTATTAAAATAATTTTATAAAATTGTTTTTGTGAATTTCTTGCACCCTACCAGCAAACAATGACCTCAACCTTTATGAACATCAGAGTGAAGAATCCACCATGAAGCTTCTCCAGTATGTACACACCGACGTGATGGGAGAGCGGCACTGCCGCAATGGGGTTTCACAATAAAGGAGTTTCGGACGAAGACTAAAACGACCGTGAGTGAACAGTAGGAAGACTAATTGTATAAGGAACTTAAGATGTGCTTGGTAAACTGCAAAATGACTTCTGAAAAATATTTTCTAAGTTTTTAGTGTTGGCAACAGCCGGAAAATGCGGTCAACATAAAGTGTTTTCCGTTGACAATGGAAAATCAAGCCAGAATTCCGTAAAACAATTTACAATTTTTTTTTCGTGAGTCATTTTCCGGAAATATGTCAAATGAGCATAACATAATTATTGTACATATAATTATAAATTTAATTATTGTAAATTTGGTCTTCTTTGAGTCCACTAAACATAATTTGTCTAATGTTGAATAATTTTGTTAGCAACGAGAGAAATCGACAGTTATTATTCGAGAGTATGCATTGAGTAAGTTCCGCAGTATGACCTTAATCGGCGAAAAACCACACTAAGTAAACCAGTATAAATTATCTACAATTGACTAGTTCAAACTAAGGATGTCAATAAACTGCTTTAGCTAAAACCAAACTTATAATATTGTGATTATTAAGTCAATAACCTGACTAATATAGCTGGAGTTATTTATTTCCGAGAGTATGCATTACATAAACTTCACCTTATGACCTCAACCGGTAAAATATCACGAGATATTTTTTTTAAAGTGATATTGACTCTGTTAGAATGTATTATCTGTTCATAAACTACTTTCTCAACCTACTAAAACACAAAGAGACATCATCGCCTCCACTGAGATTCGAACTCAACCTTTCCGGGGTGCAACCGGATGAGATAAATTATTTGTGTGTGAGATTTACGGTTTCCTAGTCATCATATTAAAAAAGGGGAAAGAAAACTATATTAGGCGCGCGTTTTGGGTTAGTGGCGCGGAAATAACGAAACGGTGTCAAAAGACGGAGTATGTAATATTGTAACTTGTAAGGCTCGACAAACGGCAAAGTGGAAATCGTACTTCTCAAACGTTTTCTCCCTTAATGCTAAATTGTTTTTCTGTTGTTTATTGCCCGCCTTAATCGAAAACCCTAAAGATTGAATTACAGAGCGAGCGGGAGAGGGGGCGGGAGGGTGAGCGTTTGCAGAAGATGCCAAAGAAAGATGCTGCCAGGAGAGAGCTGTTGGATCGATGGAGAGGCATCGAAGAGGAAGACGACGACGCCGATGGCGACTTTGGTGGTCATAAGCGCCGTCGTCTTCACCAGCTCAAAGAAGAGTGGTTTGCCGCCTGTTCTCAAGACTTTAATTAATTTCTGGATTCAACATTCTTCCACTTCGCAACTTTCCTTGTTTTTTGGTTTGTTTTGTGTTTGAATAATTGAAAAAAAAACCCTGTATTAATGCAATCTGCTCTGATCATAACGAGAGATACAGAAATGAGATCCTATCCTGATAAAAATAAATTTAAACCTCAATGCCAGTACGATAGCACTGAACTTAAACCCAATAATGTGATAGTATGGACTGAGACTAATCGTTCGCAACAAACTATAGCTAAAGCTCCCACTCCGTTGCTTTTTGATCAATTGCTTTATCTGCCAGTTTGAAGAAAACACCATATAGATGGAAACACTAACAGCTGACCTTTCAGGATGCAAATGCTGCAAGAATTTAGCCAGTGAAATAATGCTGAGACTGGACCAACATTTGTGCACCGGATTGTGTGTTGGTAACATTTTGACAAATTGGAAACTGGAGTTCCTAAGGGGGGCTCTTTCTAGATTTATGGGGAGAATAAGATTGGAAATTCATTGCTTCTTATTGAATTTGACTATTGCCAATACACACAGCATAACTAATGACTTTGTGTTATTATTAACTTGTAATGTGGCTCAAATGAATGATGAATGGGAGGGAATATACAAGTCATTTTCAACTCATTCATAAAGTGAAAAATATATACTCAACTGAACTTGCTCAAATCTGCCAAATTTTAATGATTTGTTTTAGTTTGAGCTGATTTGCAGTGCAGTGATGCACTTCTTTTTCTGTTAATTAACTTGTAGCATTTTCATATTAAATGCAGGTTTTCTGATGCTTTCAAATTCTTGATCCACTTGCCAAAAGGAGATCACATTTGGTGTTGTTCTTGGGACCTGATGGGACCTTTACTAGAGACATTCTATAATTATTATAAAGATGAGCAGCGTGATTCTCCTCTAAAGCTTCTATGGAATAGAGTTTCGGAAGAGTTACGCCATTGCACTCAATGTATTTGCCAATATCATCAAGCCCAAGAGATGTATAACACAGAATATGAGTCAAGTTCAATAGGTCCTCTTCTTGATGTATTGCGCACTCTGGATGAAGAAAGAATAAGTCAGCACCTAAAAGAAATCAATGCAAGAATAGCTCATGGAGATTCTGTTTTGGGGAATGACAATGGTGAAATTGTTAGTGTCATGTTTGAGGTATTGTCAGTTCCTCTTTCTCAATTCTGTACATCATCTCTTCCTACTGAATCATACTAAAATTAAGTTATGCTGCAATTCTATTTGACTTAATACTGTTTTTGTTTTGTCACATAATATAGCAACACATTGTTTTGTGAAGAAAGATCTAATTCAGCACAAATTGGAACCACGATCTTTGCAGGGCTATAAGAAGCCTAATGCAAATTCTGTTCACAGAAAGGCAAAGACTATGAATAACTTGCAAAATCTTGTAGCATGTATATTTATGGGAAGGAATAAAATCTTAACTTGATGGTTACTGAACTTCTTTGTGAACTAGGTAACTAAATTTAAATGAAAAAATGTAAAATAAAATAATGGTGAATTGATAATAAATAATGTGTGGAATCATTAAAATCTACAATGATAAACTATGTCCTAATGTTTGTAGGAATCAATTATATATATAAAAAAAGAGTTGGTGACTGGGTTGACCTCACATCATAAGTACCCTTTCAATGGCATCCTATACTATCACCAACTTACTGAACTTCACTGAGTAGTAAGTTGTTCAAGCCATTTATTCAATCCAATTAGTATTCTATGTAGGAGCGGGAGGGGTAAATTCTGGAATATTTTTGTTTGATTTTGTCATATTATGAACTGTTTACATTTTGAAATAAATTGTGTTGTCAATTGTCATGTTATGCTCATATCTATATACACAAACACACACATACTAATACATGTCTCTCTTTGAGTAACAGGTTTTGATGTTTCCCATCTTGTTAGATGATGATTCTTTAGCAAACGAATTTCAAATATTCATTGAGGCAGTTGATGACTCTCATGAATTGACCCTAGGTGGTCACCAACAATATCCGGTGTGCCTCACTTTTGTTCCCTGGCTTTTGCTTAGTTTGTAACTTTGTATCCTGTTACATGTTTGGCTCATTTTGTTTCTACTTCAACATTTTGCTTTTTAGGGAGTTTATGCATTGCTTTTTTTGAAAAATCGGAGAGCACGTTCAATTGGTTTCCGATTGGCAGGACAAATGAATAGATTGAGGTATTGTTTTATGGTAATTTTGTAATTTGTATTGTGATTTGTGAAAGTATGTTGCAAGAGTCTCTGACTTTACTCATATTACTACTACGGTGCTACCTCTCATCACTAGTGCATAGATCTTTGGTCTGTTTGACATCAAGGAATTGACCAAGGGACTGGCTGTTTATTATTTACTATATGCATGGAGTATTGAACTTTATATTCATGTTTGAGTGTTGTGATCTAGCATATATCTTTGGGCTTTCTTGACGTTGCTATTGTTATGTTAAAGTTACATTTGATTAGTGTGCTTTGTTGCTATCATCACCACACAAATCAATATGCATGCATTATCAACATCTTAATTGGACATTTAGAGTAAACAGACTTCTAGGGTTGTAATGAATAAAAGATATTAGGGTTAGATACTGATAGCTCATTTTACTGATTTAGATATTATGTATAACATTTTTGTCATATATGATATTTCTGAAGCACATACGGTCAAGCTGAACTTATACTGGGTTGTCTCATATATTCAACGGATATGGTTAGTGTTTGAGCTTGGCTGAGGTAAATATACAAGTCATGGTAGAGCATATTATTAGTCACTTTTGAGCTTTGTTTGAGAATGGTTCCTGTCATTTACACCCTTAAATACTCACATTGGACCTACTCAAATCCCCTGTAATGTTGAATTGTTACTGGGTGATATGATCCTCTCTTCCAGCCTCATTATATTATTTTGAGTGGCTTTTTGCTTTGTCTCATAGTATTCCTAGTGTCATTTCTTAGACTAGGAATCTATTAGAAAATTAGAAAAGGTTAAGACCGTGCTGGCTTACTCGTGTTAGATTAAATTATTATCATAAGTATCCCTTGAATGTTTTGATATATGCACAGATGTCTTCAGGATGTCCTTCAAAGTTGGCAAAATATTTTGAAAAGACCCTTTACATCTGTTGGTTGTCCACTCAGTGATTAATGTTTGCTTAGTTTCTATTCACAGGCAATCAATTGACTTGGATCCATTGCAGCCTTTGCTGAAGAGATACATCAGTTTCTTGGAGACAGAAATCTCCTCACCTCCTCAGACTTCTAGGCCTAGGGTCCATCTGGAACGATTAACTGTATGGCTTGGAATCAAAGCATTGTAGGAAGCAGCTGGTTTTTTTTCTCACTGCATTTAGTATTTATCCTTACTCTCGTTTTCTTAGAATTAATGGTCTTTCTTTTATTTGTGTCTTGAAGGCTTGGATTCTTAGAGCCTCCAGCATTTGAAGAAGGAATTTTAGATCGCTATCCCATTTTCCTGAGTCTTGTTCTCAACCATATTAGTGATGATTCTCCTGAATTTTCTTATGCAGTTAATTGCTTGAGATTGCTTTTTGAAATGCTTGGTATGCTCTTCTTTGTTCCATATTTTCCTTTTCAAGTTACTCAATTACTTCTTATATGCTGATATATTTATAACTGTTTTATTTCAAGGTTATAAGCTTTGGTTGAGGACTACGTTGTCTCCAAGTGTAATGCGGAATACATTGCTGGGTCAGTCTTTCCACACAAGAAATGAAAAGAGCCATAAAGAAATTTTTGATCTTTTCCTGCCTTTTCTGCAGGTATTTCACCCTTCTGATATTTCAATTTGAAAGGCTTTATTATTTTGCTCCTCTTTGCATATTAGCATGTAATTGTTAACCTTAAGAGCTCAAGTGTAGTGGCTTTATATGTCCGTTATTGCCATTATTTTGACTTGTTTTCTGCTGTCTGCTATATGACCTTACGAGTTTCAAACTTGTATAAATGTCTGCTTCAGTCTCTTGAAGCATTACAAGATGGAGAACATGAAAAGCAGCGAAGACATTTCCTTTATTTTCTCCTACATCAGGTCACTGCGAGCAGCAGCTTCAGCATACTAATGAGGAAAAAGGCTTGCCAGGTTGTTGTCTCATCCTGTAAATAAAGTGTGTATTTTTCCAGTGCTTTCCTAGTATTCATTGCAAGCTTGTGATTTTGCAGATAGCTTTTCTCATTGTTCACCGAGGTTACAAGATGAACCCACCAAACCCACCTTATGAATGCGCACATATGTGGTGTGTATTTTATTTAATTATTTTACATGCTATATAGGACTTTGTCCTTTAATATTGATTCTGCATTGTTGCATCAGCATTTCTTTTCCAAACTGATATAGGAATCTTTATCTCAACAACTTATAGCAAGACTCATAAACATTGGGATATAAAACCTTAAAATTTATTTCTTTACCTTAAGAAATCGTTAGTTGTTGTTGTTTTATATATATTGTTTTGGTCTGTTCACATTAAATTACTTATTGTCCTACTTCACTATGTAATTTGTTTCTTTCATTTTAATAGATCTTAACATTTTAAAGCATGTGTAAAACCTAGCAACTTATATTAGGATACATTACCTTTCTTTTGGTTTAGTCCTTCAGCTATATTATATACATTTTTTCACTTCCATTTTCATTTGTAGGGGACCATCCCTTGTGTACTCTTTGAAGGATTTGTCACTCCACAGTTCTCTTCGACAACCAGCCTTTGATCTTATACAAACTATTATTGTGTCTGATGCTTCAGCCATGGTAGCTTCAATTCTGAGCTCCCAGCTGCATGCAAGTAATGAAAGAGGCATGGCTACCAATTTTGATGAAGATGACGATGAAGGGAATTTGTTAGATCATGATATTGAAGAAAAGGATGCCACTTGCTGGAGTGAATTCTGTGTGCAGTCTAAGATGACCTCAAGTTTATATGGCAGTTGGATGTGCATCCCAATGTTATGGTTTGAGGTTTTAGTTGAGATTGATCCTTTAGTCCTCCCAGTGTCAATTGCCAAGGCAGTCTTTTGGGCCTTATCTCGCCTTGCTATGGTAGAACCAGAAAATAACTCAGAAAGGTCACTTTCACTTGAAAATTGGTTGAAAACCTGCACTTCAGAAATCTCTCATGCTTTTGGTTGGAAGGTTCCATCTGGCTCCAATGATGGTGGAGATGGAATGGTATCAAAGAATTCTGTTAATGTCTCAACAGTATGTAAGCCCCTTGTGAAGACATTCAAGAGGTTTGCCATTTAATCCTGTTGTGGCATGCTGTTAATGTTTCATTAACTTCTGATGACATGAGATGTTTACTCATCTATAATGCTATGGACCATTCAGTTGAACAAAGATCGGGTTCATGATTTTTTACTAAATGTTAATTTCAGATTTAGCGTAGATTATATTTCTAGAATGGAGCGAGGAGAGCTAAGGAAACAGTGGACCTGGGAACCCATGATGGGCAACAGCTTAATACTTCTACTTGTGGATCCCAATGATGTATTCTTCTCATTCAAGCAATTTTTGAAGTGAACTATTTCCTTTCTCTGCATAGTACACCCAAATTTAACTTAAGGTTTCACTGACTATCGCATTTGTCTGTTTGCCGCAGAATGCCAGGCATGTGGCTAGATGTATTCTTGAACAGGTCTCAGACACACGAGGTCTGACTTGTGGACTGCAGTTTCTCTGCTCTAGTCCATCTTCATTGGCAGCCATCTTTGTAGGGTTAAGACATGCTTTGAAACTGGTAAGATCTTGTTAAGGAATAAGATTTCTCTCTCTGTACTGTTGTGACTGCAATAGATATCCTGGGATGCAGGGTTAGGGTGGGGATTTATCTATTTATATTTTTTACTCTACACAATGTTAACTGCATTGTATAATCGTACTTTTCCTGTAAGAAAGTGATCTGAGTCCTTTGGATGATCTTATGCAATAATATACTGGTCTGACCCATCATTTGTTTGTTTTGCAGGTTCAGTTGGACAGTGTTCTGTCAGACTTTCAGTCTTTGCATCATTTATTTTTTGTTTTCTCTAAACTACTTAGAGAAGGGAATTCTTCTGCCAAACCCGTGGTTGGAAGTTCATCAGAGATGTCTAATATATCAAACTTTTCTTCGCAAGGTGGATTTTTAAAGCAGCCAGTTTTTGATGAACAACCTGGTAAGGTGATTGGAAAGTCATCAGTTAGCTATGCCTTGTCGGAGAAATTCAGTTGCCTACTATCAGAAATTGCATGGCTTGCTATTGGTAAGTGTTTATCTGAAGGAAAGGCAAACGTGGACCACAAAGCATCTCAGGTGTGGACTTTGTTATGATTACAAAATATTTAATTTCTTTGCTTTCCATTTTAGCAACAGGCATTATTTGTTTCATCTTTCCAGATGGTCCTTTGTCTTTGGGTATCTAGAGTATGCTTTCCATTTCTTCAGTTGCAAGAACTGCAAATTGCAAAATATTTAATTTCTTTGCTTTCCATTTTAGCAACATGTATTATTTGTTTCATCATTCCTGCTGATCCTTTGTGTTTGGGTATTCAGAATATGCTTTCCATTTCTTAAATTGCAAGAATTTTTCTTGTTACAGTTCAAATTGCACATTTGCACCATGCTTTATCAGAAACAATAAGTAAAATGAAAAAAATAATATTTTACTAGTCTTAAGCTTCTTGATGCTCTCAATATGTTTTTTAAAGGTCTAGAATTGTTTTCAACAATGTGGTTATTGACTTTTGGTGAAAGGCTGATCATTGGTTAAATTAACCTAATTCTGCAGTAAAGAATGGATCACAAAGAAGTCCTAAATGCCATTTATTCAGGAATAAAAGTTTAAAATTTATAGTGACATCCTAACCAGAGACTTTCTTTGAGAATGCCACTAAATATGTGATTTTTCCGCTTTTTCTTCTTCTCTATGAATCAGATGACCTGCATCCGCATACTAGAGATTCTTCCAGTTATTCTTGAAAAGCTTCATGGAAATTTAGCCATGATATTCAACAGTGCTATTGGTTTAAAATGGCTCTGTGATTTGATTGATTGGGGAAAGTCCTCTCTTCCAGTGGTGGTCAGATATTGGAAACAGACATTTATTTCTTTGCTGGGACTGTTAAAAGGATTCTGCAGTGGGATCTCTGCTTTGGCAATTGTGGATATTGAGAAACTTATTTCATGTGGTGAGTTCCAATTTATTTGATCATCTCTAACTTTCATGGTTGTTCCTACTTGTGAGTTAGCTCATTAATGCCATCAACTTTTAGCTGAATTTCATATTGATGAATGCTATTCGGTGAATTGCAGATAAAACTCCTATAGAAGAATTAACCGAACAAGTTGCACGCCTTTCAGTATCATTAATGAATAAAGGTTCCTTTGATGTTAAGAAAACAAATGTGAGCCGTGAACATTCTTCTTTCAAAAAATTGTTAGCAAGTGGTGATTGCTCAGCTGCAAATGCACAAGCTTCTTCTGTGGATGTTAAGAAATTGCATGTTTCTGACACAGATGCATTGGCTGGTAAGGTGGGAGGTGATTTAATAGTTCTTTCTGATGATGAGAATGAGCCAGAAACTCCTATTGAACATTCTTCTTTCAAAAAACTGTTACCAAGTGGTGATTCCTCAGCTTCAGATGCACAAGCTACTTCTGTGGCTGTTAAAAAATTGCTTGTTTCTGACTCAGATGTATTGATTGGCAAAGAGGGAGCTAATTCTATAGTTCTCTCTGATGATAATAATGAGCCAAAAACTTCTATAAGTAAGGATGTTAACTCTCATTTTGGGTCAAGTCAAACTTTGTTTGATGACAAAGTTGTTTCAGCTAATGCTGATGGACAAGTGGTGTATCCTGGTCCAGTAAAGGGGACTAATTCCAGAATTGATAAGGCCATGAATCCTGTAGTAGCTTCTAAGCCTGGGCTGGAGTCAGACATGGTGGAGGGTGGGACTGCAGCTTCCATCAAGTCAAAGGTTATTCACGAAAAGAGAAAGGATGCTGATACCAAGCTGTTGAAGGAGCATACAAAAGATTTGATGACCCAGCCTAGTTCTACTTGGAAAGATTCATCTGATGAAAGTATGATTTTCAAAACTAAGGATCAGAAAGACAATAAAGAGGCCATAGAAACTGGCGTTACAGTTTTACAGGAGCTTGTACAAGATAGTGAAATTGATTTGGAGTTTGGTTTTTCCAAATTAGGTAGGCGCCGACAGACATTAACTATAAAGCCAAGCATTTCTGGTCCTAAACGACAAGTCATTCAACTTGATTTGCCTGTGAAAAACAGATCTAGCCTATTTAGGATGGATGGCAGAGTGAAAAGGTTTAAATCTGCAAGGCTTGATGACTGGTTTAGGGCAATTTTAGAGTTGGATTTTTTTGCAACAGTGGGGTTATCAGTGACGAGTGAAGAGGACAATCAAAAGTTTAACAAATTAAAGCAGGTTCCTGTTTGCTTTGAATCAGCTGAAGAATATATTGAAATTTTCCGGCCATTGTTGGTGGAGGAATTTAAAGCACAATTGCTTAGTTCATTTCAAGAGGCTACTTCAGTTGAAGAGATGTCTTGTGGCAGCTTGTCTATAATGTCTGTTGAGAGAATTGATGATTTTCATATCATTCGTTGTGTCCGTGATGATTTTGATAATACTGGATCTAAAAGCTGCTTAGAAAATGATCTTATTTTGCTTACAAGGCAACCACTGCAAAATTCTGCTCCTGATGTTCATATCGTTGGCAAGGTATTTTCGTCCTTTTCCGCTATCATTTGAGTATGTACTTTGTGGCTTTGGGTTTTATGAACTAGGCCCAAAACACCTGATGCACATCTTTGGCTATTGTTTTTGCTGAAGCATGCATATCTTTTTGTAGGTGGAGAGGTGTGAAAAAGATAATAAAAAAAGATCAAGTATCATTGTTGTCAGGATGTATCTTCAAAACAAAGCTTCTCATCTCAACAAGGCTAGAAAGCTTCTAGTTGCACGCAGCAAATGGTGCATTAGTCGCTTGATGAGCATTACACCTCAACTAAGGGAATTTCAGGCATTGTCATCAATAAAGGAAATCCCTTTGTTACCTGTAATCTTGAACCCCACCAATCATGGCCATAGTGCAATTTGCAGTAATAATCTTAGTAAACTGTCACGACCATTGCATCAAGTCTTTAAAATGGAATACAATGAGAGCCAGCAGGAAGCCATCAGTTCTGCTATTGGGCCTTTTGATTTGAAAAAGGATTTTGAATTGTCTCTCATACAGGGCCCTCCAGGTATGTTGTTCTTATCTACTTACACTTTCTAGTTTCTTGCTCATCTAATTTTATTTTGTTTTATGAACTTCTGCAACATAAATACTTACTCTTGATATGAACTTTAAACCTCGTTTACGCTAAGGTACTGGAAAGACCAAAACTATTCTGGCCATTGTCAGTGGCTTGCTCTCGTTTTGTAAGATGAAAGACACCAGAACACTGAGTGCTGCTCCAAAGCCCACTAGTCTGTCTAGCAGCACTTCAAGACCACATATTAGTAATGCTGCTGCAATTGCAAGGGCATGGCAGGATGCTGCCTTCGCTAGACAACTGAAAGAGGATGTAGATAAGAACAAAGATAACATGGGAAGCTGCAGTAGAGGACGGATCCTCATCTGTGCACAATCTAATGCTGCAGTTGATGAGTTAGTTTCAAGAATAACCAGGGAAGGCCTTTATAATAGAGATGGAACTATATATAAACCATATCTGGTTAGGGTTGGTAATGCTAAGACAGTTCATTCAAATTCCCTACCATTCTTCATTGACACTCTTGTTGATAACCGTATGGCTGAAGAGAAAATGAATGTGAATGATGCGAAGAATGATATGAGTAAAGACAGAGTGACCGTTCTGCGTTCTAATCTAGAGAAGTTAGCTGATACTATCAGATCATATGAAGCCAAGCGTGCTAACTTAAGAGAAGGAAATTCTGATTCAAAATCTCTGTTTGAAGGTGAGGCTTGTAATGCTGATGGTATGAAGGAATTATCTGGTGCAGAACTTGAAGCAAGGCTGAGAGTATTATATGGAAAAAAGAAAGAAATGTATACAGATCTTGCCGCAATTCAGGCACGAGAGAGGAAAGCTAATGAAGAAACTAAAGCCCTTCGACATAAATTGCGGAAAGCTATCTTAAAAGAAGCTGAAATTGTAGTCACCACTCTGAGTGGATGTGGTGGGGATTTATATGGGGTGTGCTCGGAATCTGTGTCTGGTCAAAGGTTTAGCAGTTCATCAGAGAGTGTTTTGTTTGATGCAGTTGTTGTGGATGAAGCTGCCCAGGTATAAAATCCCCCCCCCCCCCCCCCCCCCCCTGCACAGACACACACATTATGTTCAGTCATTTGTCTGTTCCTTTAACCATATCTAGCCACTTCATAATTCTCCTGTGTACTACAGGCACTGGAACCTGCTGCTCTGATTCCACTTCAGCTCTTAAAATCAAATGGGACCAGATGTGTGATGGTATGTTGATTGCAATTATCTTTTCACAATTATATAAAGGGTAAGAATCTTTACTGAATGATAGTTTCTGGGCTTGAAGGTCGGAGATCCTAAGCAGCTTCCTGCAACAGTTCTTTCAAATATTGCCAGCAAATATTTTTTCCAGTGTAGCATGTTTGAGCGCTTGCAGAGGGCTGGACATCCTGTGGTCATGCTCACCGAGCAGGTATTAATTGCTCTGCCATTCACTTAAGCATTTACACTTGACACCTTGCTGGCCTCATCATGGAAAACTGTGTTTGTGTGTCGGTGTGTTTTAGATAATCTTTTTAATTAATAAAAATAAGTAATTATCAACAAAACTGTATTTTCCTGAATTTTTTTGTTCTAATAATTGTACTGTCCTTTAATAATCATAGGCTCAATCAAGAACATTTTTATAGGTGACATTAAAATCATTGGAATAGAAAAAGTTAATCATCTGAAGAATGTAACATATTTTTGTTTTTGTTAATTAGGATTTCATACATTTTGGTGGTTCAATAGTTTTTTTTGGGTGATTTGCAGTATAGAATGCATCCTGAGATAAGCCGCTTTCCTTCTTTGCACTTCTATAATGGAAAGTTGCTAAATGGCAATTTGATGTCTACCAAATCTGCACCGTTTCATGAAACAAATGGTCTTGGACCCTATGTTTTCTTTGATGTTGTTGATGGCAAGGAGCTCCATGGAAAGAATTCTGGCACCCAGTCACTCTACAATGAGTGTGAAGTCGATGCTGCAGTTGAACTGTTAAAATTTTTCAAGAGGAGGTATATCTTCCTTCTATCTTATATTGCACAGTATTTACAGTTTTCATTAAATATTGCTTTTCAATCTTTACTTAGGTATGCATCAGAGTTTGTTGGTGGAAGAATTGGTATCATAACACCTTACAAGTGCCAGCTTTCTCTCTTGCGTTCACGATTTTCCAGTGCATTTGGATCTTCTGTCACAGCAGAAATGGAATTTAATACAGTGGATGGTTTTCAAGGTCGAGAAGTAGATATACTTATATTTTCCACAGTAAGGGCAGCTGGAGCATGTTCCACTGACCAGGGAAATTCTTCCAAAATTGGATTTGTTGCTGATGTGAGACGGATGAATGTTGCTTTAACTAGGGCAAAACTCTCTTTATGGATCTTTGGTAATGCTAGGACATTGCAGACAAACCGAAGCTGGTCAGCTCTTGTGAAGGATGCAAAAGAAAGAAATGTGATCGTATCAGCTAGAAAGCCATACAGTTCTATATTTAAGTCAACTTCAAAAGAAAACCGCACATCAGAAAATCCTGAAACTCATTTGAAAATTCAGACCCATACTGAAATGGTTGATGACATGAATGATGGTGCTGATCAACGTAAAAAGACCTTGAATAGTAAGTTTGATAGGAAAAGAAGGCACACTGATATTGGACCTCCCACTAATGTTGCAGCATATAACAGTAAACATGATGCCAAGATAAAGAAGAGAAGAGCAACTGATAATTGTGATTCATTCAAGAAGGATCTTGTGTCAGCAGCAGTTGAGAATAGTGATGTAAGAAATTGCAAGCCTGCAAACTCTACAGTTGGGGAAAATCACGGGGGGACTAGTGAAACATTGGAGAAAAAGCCTCACAAGAAACAGGTTAACAATGATAAAGCTGATAAACAAGGGGCAAGGTATAGTGATGTGAGAAATTGCAAGCCTGCACAGTCTGCGGTTGGGGGAAATCAAGTGCAGACTAGTGAAACTTGGGGGAAAAAGACTTGTGACAACCAGATTAACAAGGAGAAAGGTGATAAGCAAAGGGATAAGAGCACTGACAAACTCGGGAGTTCTTTGGAGGATATGGAAAAAGTGAGGGATAAAGGTCTGAAACATTCGACATTAATTGCATCCAAAAGATATAAAGAACCTTCAGACGATGCAATCCCAAAGGGGACAGATGGAAAATATGACAATGGAGTTAGGACTCAAGTTGAGAAAGCCACAGTTTCAGAAAGAAAACAAAAACGGGATGCTGTTGAGGCACTTCTTTCTTCTTCTCTTATATCTTCAAACAAGCCTAAATCTTCAATAAAATCATTGCCTGCAAAAAGAAATTCTGCAGCTAATACTGAAGGCCCTGGAATTAAACCATCAAAGACTAGAAAAGGTGAGGCTTGTCAAGTTCTTTCATTGAAGTTCTATGTTAATTTGGAATTACTCCATTCTAAAAAAACCCAATAGGTTTTTGATTAGCTGTTGACCTGTAGTGCTTGTAATGTTCTAAATTATGTATCTGCTTCTGATGTTTTTGTTTGTTACTTTTTTCTTCTGAGAGATTTGTGCTTCAATTTCCAAGTGCATAAGGTATTAAAGACTTGCATGACTATTATCTGCTTCAGGCTTCATTATCTTCTTGTATCTTAAACATGACTAATATCTGTTTCAGGTTTCATTATCATCTTGTATCTTGAAGGACTATTATCTATAGACTTCAAATGCATCATGCTTTTTTTTTCCCTTAAATATCCAACTATATTCTAATAAGGAAGTTTGCTTTGAACTTTCAGTGTAGGCCTTCAGCAGAGATCAAGGTTCCTATTATAGTGGTGCTGCTCCAAGGCTCGCTGTGATTCATGCACTCTTGCCACTTGGAAAGCATGGCGTGGATGGTGAAAACAGTAGCATTCTGGTTAGAATTCCATACATGCTACCAGAGATTGAAGGCTAAGAGGTTCAGAACATGGTCATAACCAGTCAAGAAGAGCCTTTTTGAGATCACCAATGAAGATGAAGTGAAGACAGCCTGATGCAATGTGAGTCACCCTGAGACAATGCCTTGTTTTTCTCCTTGGCACACAAGGTAATTTCTTTAAAGGTGACTTCCCTGGCTGAATATCTATAATCATCTGGGAAAAACATGTGCTCCCGCCCCCAATTTTTAGATTTTTAGAATTACAAAAACCCAAATTGATATTATAGTTGGAAAATTCAGAAGAGGGGATATGAATGGAAGGGAGAGGAATGAAGTAACCCCTCCCTTGATGGGTTTAAGTATTTAAGTAGTGCTAGTGTTAGACCTAATAATAGGAAATTCTGTCAAATCCATTTGTGTACACCATGTAAAAGTGTTGGTGATGAAAATGCAATGTGAGTTTGAACAGTGCTTGAGCCTTTTTGGGTATTGCATTGTGGGGCTTTAAATACTGGTTGGAGCACCACTGCTTGGGAAACTGAAACTAAGACAAATATGAAAAACGACAATGGAGCTTTCTGAAGTACAATACAACTTTGGACACAGTTGCAGCCTCGAATGGTACCATCCTTGTTAAACATTGCCAATGTACAGTACTACACTGAACGCGCACAGAGCAAGAAAGTTTTTGAGCCAAGTTTCGTTCTTATTCATTGAAAGCCTTTCTGAGGTAATTATTGGTGCTGCAATTGATTGGATACACATTCTGGTATGTAATGTATATATTAGTTTTTTGGTGCATATAACATCTGAACGTGACCCAAAGTATATATTTATATTTGAAAAAAGGAACGTGTTTTCCAAGATTACCGTTCTTCCTAGAGTTAGTTTGGCTGCCTTTATTTATGGTATATGCTCAGTATGCAAAACAGGATCAAACGTGCAGATTATAGTGTACACATTTGTGTTGCATTTATTTTATTTTAATTATTACTGATTATATTTTGCATATTTAGAATTTTTGTTATGCATTTTTATGATTTCTAAAATTTGCTATTCAGTTGCATTGATAAGTATGTAGTTTTACACTCGGTGCAATTTCTCACCTGGGCGTAAGTTCATACTTGATCCAACCCCTAATTTGCAAAACACTTTCGAATCCAAATTTATTTAAAATAGTTGGTTGCAAGTTTCTTCCACTACATTTGCTTCTTCAGCCGTTCAATTTCTCAACCAACTATTGCCAAAAGTACCCTTTCGGAAGGAGCACTTTCGATAATAGTTGGCTAAAAAATTAGACGACAACACCAAATGTGATACAAATTACAAAGTCATGTACATAATTAGAAAATTTTAATAAAAAAACCAATTGTGATTCATCTATAATAATTATAGGTCAATAGTAAAATTTATTCTTTACAAAACAACTACATAAATTAGTGTGTATATTGTCAAATTCATTCTTACATCTGTAAACTTTCCTCTCCTTGCATCAAATAGGTTTTATATTACATACCTCAATTTTATCCAAACACAAATAAGTATCTACTTGTTCTTAAAACTAGTCAGATCAAGCTATTGGAGTGCGGAGTGCCCATCATTACCACCAGAAGATTTCAGTTCAAACAGTCAGTATCGATTTGTCAGAAGCAGTTGAACAGCCCAAATTAACACGTGCTTAACAATCTTAATATAGTTTCAACTTTCAAGACAACACCATAAAAACATACCTTTGAAATCCAAAAGCAGTGAATGCTTGGAGAGTATTTGGTATGATTTACATTACAGAGCACTGCTCCAGCTGCAAGCCTGCAAATACTCTTAAAACACATAAGCAGGCTGATCATATGCTCGAGTACTGTTTGCAATGAGATGCAATCATAAAATCATATGCATCTCTAGGCAGCAAAACCCACAGCCAAATTTAACTTCTAAAAGCAGAGAGAGGATCTAGAATAAATTTTAATTATCTTTTCCGTTTATGATCAAAGAACTTCAGCTCACTAGGGGAATTTTCACTCCAAACTACCCAAGAAAGAAAGAAAGAAAGATTAGAAGTGAATGCATACTCAGAACAAATCAAAACTAATATAGAGACAAATAATTGCTCATCATCACAATTTAAACCAAAAACTGAAACTCAAGGATTAGATTTAGTAGCAGAGCGAACGGCATTCCAAATGTTAACAGCAGCACCGGCGACATGGGGGAAGAGCTGAACAAGTGCGCCAGAAGCGACCCCAATAGCTAGGGTTTGAGGATAGCTAGGCTTGGAGTCCATTTTCATGTCCAGGCTGATCAACCTCGAGTTTATCGACTCCAGCTTTCTCGAAGTAGTACCGGCAGCGGAACCGGTGGCGCCTCCATTTTCTCTGGAAGTTACGGCCATCCTGAACAGAACCTTCTGGAGATCCTCAATCACCTTTAGGGAAGCCTCTTCGGTGCCCATACCCTGGGACTCGTAGTGAGATATCATCTCCTTCGGCCCCGGCATTTTTTTAATCCTCTTCTTCTTATCATTCCCTTGGCCGCCGCCGGCGTTGCTCTCTGCCGCCGCCGTTGAATTCCCGAACTTCGGACGCTCCATTTGAATGTACAGACTTTTGTTTGGATAGAATGAAAAACCCTGACGGAGGGTTTTACAGTGAAGAACAAAGGATAAGGTTTTGAAGGCTCCATCTTAAGTTTTAACCTCCTCTATTTATAAATAGGGCAACGCAAAAATGTTACGGAATATTAAATTTGGATTATTTTTTTAAATAGAGTTTATCTACGGTAATTAATTAAAAATTAGAAATTAGATGGAATTAATTTACAAATGATATTTTAATCAAAAAAAAAAAAAAAATACCATACGGAGAAAGTTACACGAGTCGTCTCCTTTTGAAGGATGCAGTCTCTGTCCCAAGAGCAACGGTGTTCTTCCGTGGATGATGACGATGATGATGATGTCGCAATTTCTTTAATTTCAGAGGTCTACTCTTAACCTCAACACCAAATTGTCTTCCATTCATCCTATGATGATGGTGGCGGTGGCGGTGGCGATGGCGGCTGTGATGATTATGATGACGACTACTATCCATTTCCTTCGTAATCACCTTTCTCTTTCTAGAGACGCTTGCTTCTCTATCAGAGCCGCCTCCGCTGGTGGAACTTTCACTGGTCTCGACGTCGGGGAAGCGGCGCCGTCGCCGTCGGCGGCGGTTAACACGCTTAACGTTGGTTAGTTTATGCCAGAAGAAACATGTCATGCACCCCAGTGCAGACCAGTAGGCCTTGCACGCGGAACAATACATTTTGCAGATAGATTTTCCTACGCATTGGCATATCCCCAATTTGAAAAAGAGGTAGAAGAACAGCAAAGCTGGACATGGAGAATCGTCATCAGTTTTCAACTCCAGCAAATTAAACACAGTAATTGGATTAAGAAATCGAAAAAATCACCGGTAACTATTACGGAGTATTACTTATGTAGCAGAGAACCAGAATCATGAACAGCCTCATCAAATCGGAGACACAGAGATGAGTTATGAAACAAGTAATATCCCATACTCCGGAACAAACTTCCCTGCGAAACTCATTCAATTAGGAATTTATGGTTAAAAAAAAAACGATGAGATTATTTTCAAAGGAAAAATACATACTCGCATGATCCTCCCAGCATAGCCTTTAAGGGAGCAGCCAAGGCATTTCCGAAACCATCAGCGGCCTTGCTCAGAACGTCGCCCATATTATCTCTGCAACAAAAGGAAGAATGGGTGAAGAGATACAGAAACAGCCACAGTCGTCAAGCCCCGGAATCAGTTTTGAGCGGTTATGTCACAGGGAGGGAAGATGGCAGTGTTAGTGGGCCTAGGAAAGGAAATATGGCCCAAAAAGTAACAAACTAATCATTAATCATTAGAAATTATTACAAGTATTGCAGAGAGCGAGCAAGAGCTAGTGTGAAGGGGGAAGGGGAACAAGCATCCTTTCCACTCCCATAAACTCTGCTGCGAACTCCTCGTCGTTTTTGCCTAGCATATCTTTCAATTTACAATCTACATTTCTACGCCTGAGCACCCAATATCTGGGTTTTATCTTCTTCTCTAATGAGTAGCTGAAGTATCTTGGATAGTCCACCACTTCGTTTATAGACTTTCCCATTGTGTTGTGTAAGAATTCAAGCTTGGGCCTCAAAACTTCTTCAATGCTGTACCCAAGTAATGGTGAAAATCTACGGACCATGAATGATACGTCCCGCTTTGAAATCCCAGCATGCATCAAATACTTTATCCTGTCCAAATTGCGATAAAGTAAACAATTTTTGATTTCTTATCAAATCTAGGCAAATAACTGGCACTCCCAATCTCTCATTGCCACATGCAGCACACAAGTAAAGATCTTTACCTTGGAAGTAAAGCTTCATCGACATCGCACACTAAGAACTCAGGATATTTCCTGATAACCCTGGGGAAATGATGCCTAGAAACTCCGATATCATTTAGGAAACCAAGCTTTCTCTCAAGAGTTTTCTCAATGCTTGAAGCAAAGAGTTCAGGGCAGCGAACAAGTATTCTACCAATGGTATCCTCATCAACTCCCAAATCTTTAAGGAAGCAAACCACCTGGATATGGAAGTGAAATTTTTTATCAAGATCAAGAACCTTAGACATGAAAGAGAAAAGCCAAGTTAAACAATAGCAAGTAAACAAAGACTTAAAGGTGGGGTACTGGAGCTATAGTGTGTATATGTTAGCACAGGGAAAACTATGTGGTAGGAAGGAACCGTAATCAGCACATTATTGCAATGGAAGATTGATTTACAGATGCTACAAGTGTCTAAACTTATTTTATTGATTTACTTGCTTGGTTGCTTTTAAATATGTCCCTTACCTTGAGGAAGTCCTGAGGTTTCTGCACCAATAGCTGAGGACTTGTAGCAATAACCTTACCCAACTTCTTGTTTATGATGCCCAAGTCTTGAAATTGTTCAAGCATCAACTTCAGCTTGTCAACTGAACAACCTAAAAGTAGTGGCCATCTTTTAATTGCACGGGCTACACTAGCATTGGGTACCTGCTAGGAGAAAGTGCTCCAGTAAAACAAAAGAAAAGCAAATAGAAAAATTGGCCTGTAAACTAGATCAGGAAGGAAAATATGGGGAATGTGCAAGACTGATTTTCATATTGTAATAAATTACAAAGTGAAAGTGCAGAAGAATAATAATGTACGGAGTACAACATACTTTAGAGCTTTGATAAAAGGACAATGGTTGTAAATGGTAATTCAAGATTCTAGTACCTTCTCCCTATTGAAGAAATCTAGGATCCTCTCATAGTTTTGCAGAATGCTTGCAGAAAGAATCCATGGATACTTGAGTAACATCTTGCCAAAATCTTTGTCAGTTGCACCAACCTGGAAGACATTTCAGGAAATGTTCATTCACTAGGAGCAATACCTTTTGGTTAACCCAATAATCATATAATATCTGACATGCAATGTAAAAAAACCATTTAAGAGACAGACAGACATAGAATTTTCTTAGGTTTATAGTTGGGGCAAAGACCTTTTAGTTTTAAATTTTTAATGGACCAATTACAGGACAACGTTAATTTAAGTTTATTGCCTTTCTAAACACTCCATTAAATGTAATAATATAAACTTTGGGAATTCGATAGAATTACAAATATGAAACAAATTGCTTAATCCTACGAAGAAAGCCATACTTTAAGAAAAGAGTGTAATCTTGGTCTTATGTCCTCTTCAACATCATAGAAAATAATTGGCGGAAAGAGTAGTAGAATTTGTCTCTTGAATCCATGGGCAATTCCAATTTCCTCAAGGAATTCCAGGATGGGCTTCATTTTAGTCTCCAAGGGCAGCAATAAAAGGCGTGGAAATGATTCAATAAGATATCGGAAAGAACCATCTTTGGAGCCTAGCAACTCTAGACCTCCACGCCTTGCTTGGATCTGTGTAAAGCATATAAGAATAAATTCTTAGGTATTTCTAAAAATCATTATAACACTGAAAGAAAGATCTAGGTATGACTTAAAATTATCAGAGAAAGTCTGAAACTGATAAAATGAGAATTTAGGTGGATGAGTAGGAGATAATAAAGCTAAATGATCATAATAGCAAGAAGGCATACTCACCTTCTCAAAGAATGACAAGGTTTGTTGCACATCTTCATCAATAGAAATAGATAGATACGTCATCATTAGCTGGGCACTTTTGCCAGTACTTCTTTCATCATCACTGTGAGAAAATAATACTTCCTTCAAATATTTAACCTATAATCAAATAAAAAAAAAATTAGCAAACTGCTCAAAATTATGGAAAATATAATTGATGAAAATCCAGAAGCCTTTGTTACACACACACACAGAAGGTTATTTCCAAATTGAATTACAATTGTTTATTACAAATTCACATAACCTACACAGAATGTGGGGGAAAACTCACCCCTCTCCAAATGAAAAATTTGTGATATCATAAGCTGAAATTACAACCAACTCAATTACAAATTATCAAGATAGGACAAGCAAAAACTCTTGGGAAAAATTAAATGTACAGACTGAGAATCCATCCGTAACTAAACAATTAAACAGGCAGGGTGAAAGGCCATAAGCTACTTATAATTCAGTAATCTCATGACCATAATACAGACAATAAATGGATGCACAAAAAAAAAAGCCGATGTTCTGACGGTAATACCTTGCGAATGAGGTCAGGAAGTGTGTGTGAAGAGGAGAGATAGCGAGCAAGGTGAGTTGCAGAAGAGAGAGTGAGGCCAGTGCTCTCTAAGTAGGGAAGCATACCCTTATCACCTTTCTGTTGAGCCATTTCGTAGACCTTAGTCCTAAAAGACGGCGGTGGAGGCGGCGTTAGCTGTGAGTGAGGAACTGCGGCGGCAGAGTTGGTCCATGAATTCCACAAGGAGAGTTCGTCGAGGTCTTGAACACTGTCAATCAGCATCCGCAGGTAGTTGGGAGCAGCTAGAACGATCTCCATGGATTCCTCCGTGGAAACCCCAAGTTGTTGAAGATAATCGCAAAGCGCATCCCTTGCTTCACCAATTTTTACTTCCTCTTCTCCTTTACCTTCCCCATTTGAAACAGACGAGGAGCACCGCGGCACCAATGGAGCAAATTTCAAATTCCGCCGGAGACGATAAGTATGAGGATAGGCTCTCTTGTTCAGAGAAAAAGAGATGGTGAAAATTGAATCAAAATAGCAGGAAGGCGAGCGATGGAAAGATATTTCACCAGAAGTTGGTACGGCAGCGAAGATGAGGTGATGAGAGTGAGTAGTTAGGTTTAGTAGGGAGGAGGAAGAGGTGGATATGCGATTGGGAAGCCAATTCCATGGCATTCTGCGGCGACGGCGACGGCGGCGATATCTCACCAATCAAAACTAATTCTGCACTCCCCTCAGCTGCAACTCTGCAAGTTCCCGCTTGTTCTGTAGTTCCCATTTCGTGTGAAAACACCAAGATATTTAAGCGAAAAAATAAAATAAAATAAAATAACTTCCCAATATTTTTTAACGAATTTTAAAATGAGTTGAATTTTTTTTTTTTGAAAATCAAATGAGTTGAATTTGTTAACAAAAAAATTCGTAAATTACTATTGAAAGTGTGCAAGGAGTAATTCTACTATTCCTGAATAATACTCCATAGTTTGTAATATGTAAAAAATATGGTGATGGGTCACTGACTCAATTGAAAAAGTGTTACAAAAACTAAACTTGTATTATTCTCCGTACCATTTAATGTGTATAAAAATTATTTACAATTTAATATTTTATGACTTTTGTACATTCTTACTACTTACCTACCCTGCAGAAAAATAGATAGTCATTAGATAATTCTAATAATAATATATATTATTGAATTTGTACAATTACAAAATTTGATTTAGTGTTTAATACGGAGTACTTAACTAATACGGAGTAGAATATTTAACCTTGTAAATTTAGGTATACTTTTTTTAGCATAATGCATAAGAAATACAATCATAAATTAGATATATGACTTGCATTAACTATAATTATAGTTGGATAGGTTAGATTTTATCAATTTGAAATTCTTCTTATTTATTTATTTTATAAAATTTGAATGTTTAATTATATATTCCATGTTTGGGTTTACCAATATTCTCCAAACTGCAAGAATTAAAATCATGATTTGATTTGGAGTATAGGTGGAAAAGATAAATTATGGAATGTGATTTTTTAAGGTTACACCCAAAGTTAATGTTTTTAGATGGATTGATTAGTTTTCGGCATTCTCTCCAAAATCGCATTCATATAAAGAGGTGAGGTGAATGGTGAAATTGAGGGTGTAAAGTAAAGCAATTGCATCCGCTAATTGAGGGCGTAAAGTAAAGCAGTTGCATCCGCTTGATATATATACATAAAAGTACAAATATCGATACAATAGTTGATATAAACATATAAAAGGGTACACTTGCGTGAGACGGGTCAGATATTTGACATCATTAATCAAATATCTGACTCGTCTCACGGAGACCCGATCTCACACAAGTTTTTGCCTAAAATATTGAATATAGTTAGCAACCTTTTAGAGTTTTAGTCGTCATCCTGCTCTTTGATTTTTTTTAGTTCTTCCAAGACCTCCTTTAATTCCCACCTCTTGCCCAAATCTTCTTGGCAGCAAGCCAACCCAATCTTAAGCATTTTCTGCATCTCTCCGCGGCTGGCTTGCGTATCCCCCATCTCTTTGTCGAAAATGGTGTCGGATTGACCGCCGGCGTGGCCGCTCACCTCTAGCCCCGCGGCTATACACTCTATCCAGCTCGCTAGCTCGGAGCCGTATCCCGGGCACTGCATCAGGTAGTTTGCGGGGAACCTGCCGGTTAGCGTCTCTAGGATCAATATCCCCAGGGTCCACACGTCGGTTTTCCTGGTGGTGCGGCCCTGCAGTGCGTATTCAGGGCATTTGTAGGCGATCAGAACGTTGGGGAGCTGATCGAGGTTTACCACCGGCCCGAGTGTGTAGTCCATCATGATGGGATTGAATGACTTGTCGAGAAGCACATTTGAAGACTTGAGGTGGCCGTGGTAAGTCACTAGGCTAGGTAGCTCGGTCTGAAGGTAGGCTAGCCCCTTCGCCACTCCTTTGATGATCTTCAACCGCGTTCGCCAATCAAGCCTTGAATCATTGCCTGTATACATGCAAGGTTATTGGAGTTAGCAATTATATGCAAATGAAATATGTTATTTTTTCAGACTCCTGGGTCAACAGACTGGTCATGTAACTTAAAATTTTGTGATTACCAAATTAATTGTTTGACGAATTTGGCTGGAGTTGCTCCAGTGACAATAACATATTGTAGGTGACTGACCAGCGAAGCCAGGTCAATCAAATTGGTTACTTGGTAACTATAAGATTTCAAGTTTGACTCTCGATGAGAGCAGTTTAGTGCACGCATTCGGAGTGGATACCAAGAGATGAAGGTGGATCATTGTATGCAAATTTAAGATTGAAGATTTACCATAAAGGTGGCTAGCCAAGCTGCCATTGGGGATATGATCAACCACCAAGAGCTTCTCTTCTTTTCTGTAATAATAAGCAACGAGAGGGAGCAAGTTGGGGTGTTCAAGCCTGCCCAACCGTCTCATGTGTTCATGGAAGTCTTCTCTCCCGACGTGATTCATATGCTTAAACCTCTTCACCACCACGGCCTGCCCGTCCATCATGAGCGCCTTGTACGACGATCCCAAGTTCCCACTTCCCAACACTTCCGCAGACGCTTTCAGCAGGTCCTGCAGATCGAACATCAACCTGTCGCCTTTCACAAACGTCAACTTCCCTACGCCCGGCGTTGCTCCTCCGCCGGCTTTGGGAGGGGCAATAGTAGGGTTAGTGGTGTAGGCGGAGGGGACGACCGGAAGCACCATTTCCGGAGAGGTTGTAACGGCCGTGAAATTGTCGGGGTGATCATTGTAGGGAGAATAGCCTGGATCGACTCCTCCTCTGCCTTGGCTTCGGAAATTGTAAAGTAAAATTATGATCACCAAAAGGAACACAACAAAGGCCAAGCAGCAAATTACTATCAGCAGCAGTGTGTTATTTTCAAAATATGATTCTGCTGGATTTTTACTACTGCCGCCATTGGAACCCCCGGGATAGGTCGGGTGAGGAGTCGGGGCGGGCGGAGTGCTTTTCGGGTTGCAAGGAGTGTCCAGAGGCTTTCCACATAGATCCTTGTTCCCTGCACTCAATTAGGGTAAACTCAGCGACGCACGTAGAGTGAATGTATGGAAGGAATTGAAATTGAAGTAGGTAGAAGATTGAAAAA
The DNA here is from genome assembly GCA_003576665.1 of Ipomoea trifida. Lineage (NCBI taxonomy): Eukaryota > Viridiplantae > Streptophyta > Magnoliopsida > Solanales > Convolvulaceae > Ipomoea > Ipomoea trifida. The sequence goes on along the minus strand of CP025645.1, from coordinate 7,349,157 downwards.
TACCAGAAAAAATGGATGGATCCATAAGGGATAAACTGGGGGGGACTCGACCTTCGAGCTGATTGTTGGAGACGTTGAACAACCTGAGACCAGGGTGGAAGTCGGGTATGGTTCCGGTGAAGTGATTGTTCTCCAGCCTGAGTTCCAGGAGCCTAGGGGTGATTGCCAGAGAAAGAGGAATATTTCCGATGAAGTTATTATTGGATAAATAGACTTTCTTCAAAGAAGTCATACTGGAGAAAGCGTTGTCGGGGATCTCGCCGGAGAAATGGTTGTTGGATAGGAAGAGAGACTTGAGAGCACCCAGCTTTCTCCAGTCGGGCATTAGACCCTCGAAGGCGTTGTCCATGAAGCTGAGAGTGCGCAGGAAACGGAGGGGAGTAAGAGAATCAACGTCAATGTCGCCGGAGAGGTTGAGATTCTCAAGCTGCAGACCCCAAATGTCTCCATTATAACAAAGCACACCACGCCAGTTCTCGTTGTTGCCGGAGCAGGGGCTGGTGGAGGGATCCCAAGAGGCCAGGGCCCGGGCTGCAGTAATGCCATTGGAGCCAGCGACGAGGGAGTTTTTGAAGCTAATGAGGGCTTCGGCCGAGCTGTCAACCGGTGAATCTCGGTTGGTGCCTAATGATGATGGCACGGCAGCGCATACATGTGACAAAAACAATAACATTCCAATGAAGATGAACAAGAGGGGGCGTGATGACGATGATGATGAGGACCGGAAGATGGATGACATCATTAGCGGAGCAGCCACTCTTAGCCACCGGGTGCCTGGGTTAACTACCGCAGGTCCGGTGGCTTGCTGCGCGCCCATCATCATCATCTACAACAACCACTACGACGGGGAAAGATGGAAGGGATGTTTTGACCCAAGATTTTGTCAGCATTTGATTCTACGTTGTTATCTGTTTTTTACCACATTTTTTTTTCTTTTTTTTCCCTAAAAGAAAGGTAGTTTTTGTCCAAGGGAGGAGCTAGTTTTTTTCCCACTTCTTTCTCCACTTCTTCCGTGTTTTCTTTTGTGTATTCCCCTGTTTCTAGGGGCTTCAGAGTGAAATAAAACACAAAAAATGGTTATAGTCCACCTCACTTAGCAAAATCTATGCAGCACACATCACCAAACAGGCAAACCCTATAGTTTATAGTTATGAACAATAAGGTAATTTTGTTAATACAATATCCCAACATCCTGACAAAAATGAGATAATACACATGAATCCAGGGAAAAAGAATAATAATTTGTTTCCTTTTTCTTTCATATAGGAGAACTGGAGAAGGATATGAAATTAACAAGATAAAGGCACTTCATACCTTCCAAATATGAGTGAGTGGAGACCTTAACTTAAAATTGAGTACGTGCAAACTCAAAATCTACTCCAAACCTAACATTTAGTGTCGTTAAGCCGGTTGCGAAGCTCCTCTACGAGATTATTTCTAGGGACTGGGTATTCTTTAGCTGCGCTGACATCCTTTAGTTTAACAATTCCTTCACTGAGTTCACGCTCGCCAACGATTACTATCCAAGGAATCTTTGCCTCTTTGGCTCGATCAAAGTGCTTTGTCACCCTTTTGTTCACCAGGAACTCGGCTTTCAGTTTTGCATCCCACAGTTCACTGACTATTTCAGATGCTAAATTAAGGTCATCACCCAGAATGCTAACGAGAACTTGAGTTTTGCTAGCCCGGACCTGAAAATTGATGTAAAATGAGTAAACTGTTCCTATAGGAGTTCAGAGAAATATGATTTCTTACATATCTCAAAACAAATACTCTCACACTATGCAACTAAGCTCAAGATGTAAGTTAGTATCACCTCCTTGTCTTTATGGAGTTGCTCCATTATATTAAATACTCTCTCAATTCCCAGACTAATCCCAACTGCAGGAACCTGCTTTGTCCCAAACATTCCTATGAGATTGTCATAACGTCCACCAGCAGCGATTGAACCAACCTGTGAACATAACAGTTTTTAGTGCTATAAAACCATTTAATTGCAGTTTAAATACACACCAAAGTTTTAATCACAGCTCACCTGTGTAGCCCCTTTGAAAACAGCTTCAAATATGACTCCAGTATAGTAATCAAGACCTCTTGCAAGGCTCAAGTCAAACACGACTTTATTGATGCATTTGGACTTATCAAGAGCTTTAAACAAAATCTCCAACTCATCTAATGCAAGTACGGATTCACTGTTCTCCAAGAATTCACTACCTTCCTGTTTAAGCTTCTGTAGCAATTCCAAAGGAGATCCTCTTTCTTTGACAAATGTGCCAATTTTGTCAGCTGCCTCTTCACTCAAACCTTTCTCACCCACCTAGCAGAAAATAGCAATGGTGGAAAGTCATAAATCAATGAAGTTAGCATACTTGAAAACATGATGATGTGAAGGTATGTCATAATAATAGGGGAATAATAATGATTTCAGAAGTCTCCTTCACTGATGATAAGAAAAGGATAGAAGGCAAGTTATGGATATTTGAGAGAATGAAGAGAAGCAGATAAACTCAGGTATTATGGCAGTGTAAGAGCTTTAGCCAATGGAAATTGTACTTGTCTAGTTTTTAGTCTCAATGATTTGTGTGGTGTAGAATACTATGAATTCATGGGCACATTATTTTAGATTTTCTAGATTTCACTGCAAAGAAATGTGCAATGATATCAAACCAGGCAAATTTTTTTATAAATTAATATAAGAGCAAATAATAACTTCATGGCAAAATGAGGCAAGGTCTCACCATTTCTTTTTTAATCTGCTCAAAAGATTGTTTATCTAGCTTGTCAATGCTAGAACAGATAGTTCTGAATTTCTCTTGTGGCACCCCACATATGGCCAACATCCCATCAAGTAATCTCCGGTGGTTCAGCTTCACCTGGAAAGAGGAGAGCATACAATTGCAAATACATTTATAGAGCAATACTGCGATAGATAGCTATCTTGAAGATAGCATAATAGAGTGTATTCCAAGCTACAGGGTGAAATAATAAAATTGCAACTGGGAAGTGACAGAAGATTTGACTCAGATGCAAAGATATGTAAACAGCATTTGGTATCATGGCAAGATGCAAGGTCATGACAGTACAGACTAGGAACTTCAGTTTAACAAGATAAGATCACAATAACACATACCAAAGCCCCTATCCTCTGAATTCTGATGTAATTGTCACTATTTCTATACTAAGAACAAAGTTGACACATAGCTTTCTTGCATAAACATGATATATTCTCCATAGTTAGCAATTTATTCTTCTGTTAGTTTTTTTGTGTGCTTGCAAAGCAATTCTTTTACTTAAAATATCAAATACAACTTATACATCCAGTATAAAGCTATTCCTAATGTGAAATGAAAATCATAAATAACAAAGAATACTTATTAACAGCACTTGTAAGAATTACCTCATAATCCCCTATATCAAGCTCATTTAGCAACTCAGTTAAAATTCTGACGACCTCAAAATCAGGGCCCATCTTTTCAAACTGACCAGCTATATCAAAATCACATTGGTAGAATTCACGGTATCTTCCCTTGGACGGGTTGTCTCGTCTGTACACCTTAGCTATCTGATACCTTTTGAATGATGTAATACCATTCATTGCCGCATATCTAGCAAATGGTACTGTGAGATCATAACGAAGAGAGCAAAGTTCACCACCCTGTAAATGAAATGAAACAAAATAAGAATAGAATCCACCACATAAGCATAATTTGATTAATAATGGACGGAAACCATATTAAACATACAAAAAAAAAAAGGAGTTGGTCTAGTCGCTTTATACGTCAATATTTACACCAAAGATGTAATATTCACAAGCTCAACCTCTTGTATATATACAAAGTTACAAACACGCGCACACTTGTGATGGACTAAAATTCTACATACAAATCTATATGCATCAATTACGGGGAAGAGAATATTCGTGGAATTCTTTGTATCAACAGTATAAGCAAACTTCAAAAAGGACAAATTGAACAGTACAAACAATAATAGAAGACTTTATAAAGCACACATCATATTAATACTAATATATACCCCTACATAGGAAGGAGTAATTGAAACAATTATTATACCTGATCAGCAAGGTCATAAATCAACTTTGAGTCTTCTCCATATTTTCCCATTAATGTTTCTCTCAATTCAAAAACAGGGGTATCCAAAGCAGTAGCACCGTGCCTCTCAAAAACCTCAACTATTACTGAAAAAGCCTTTTCTCTTATGGCCATTTGTTCCTTAGCAAAATCACGAGTACCCTGTAATGATCATTCAGAGGGATAAGACAAAGAACCATTTCTTCTTATATTAATGCATTCAAAACTAAGAAGAAATGAATGCATAAACTAACATCAATACACACACACACACACACACACACACATATAAACCCTCAAGTGTGTATCAGAAGTTGTGCCATAGTGCACACATTGGAACTAATAGTCAAAAGTGGATATATAGTTTGGTATTGATTGGTTGGCGCACACCTATATTCGCAGAGTACTCTAATGTCTATTTGACACATTCATAAGAACTTTGATACTTCGTATAAAGGGCTGAAGCACCCGCCATCACAATCAAGGATAGCACAGAAATAGAAACTACTTGAAGAAGGTCAGACTCGGTGCTCAAGGCTTCCTTTCATATCTAGTGAAGGTAGTTTTAGAAATGAACTTGAACAGAAAGCAAGTAATACAGCTTCAATATAATCAAGTAGTCAAGTGCTTCGTCCCAAACAAACATGACCATAGAAGAATACAGGGATGATATGGTCCAAGCTTATTACTTCATAATTACTTGGGGCTTATAACTAGAGCAGCTACATCTTCAGATAGGGTATACAAATAAGATTAATAGCTATGTCATTAAATTCTACATTCAAGATATAAGTTTCTAAGAAAGAAATAGAATGGTGTTAAATTTTCAAGAGGAAGAGTAATTGAAAAGAACAATCTTTTGATGTTAAAATACCTTTGGGATTTTAGGAAGCCTGCGGCTCTCATTACTTTCCACAATCTCTTTTACTTTCTTTAGCAGAATATCAAAACCGAAGTTACTGGGGTCCCATTGCGACAAAAATCTGTTAGTGTAACCTTCCCAAGGGGTAGCCTCAGCCTCAGTTGCAATGCTCAGCATCTGATCCTTGAGAAACTGCACTAAAGCAGTAGTACCTTTCCCCAAAACCTTCTTTTTCTTCTTGTTCTTTTTCACATTGTTAACTTCTATGGTGGCACTGCCTTGAGTATCTTCTATTAGGTCACTTCCCACAAGCCCAAAAAATGCAGTCATTGCCTCTGAACGTACTATATTCTCCACCATCGCCAACAAAGAATTGAAACCATGGGCAAACTGAATATAATTTTGGTTGGTGAATGAAGATAGCAAAGATGCAAAATGTGCCTGCAAATCATGGGCGGGAGACTTGGCTTTGAGCGTCCTAATCAACTCCTCAGAATCCATTCCAGAATCCAAAATAAGCTGGGCCCTGCGGGAACTGATTTCTCCCACACGCAACAGTGCTACAGCCAAATCCAACAAAGTGGCGGATGAAACCTTGGCAGCCGCGGAGGAGCTAGCTCTGAAGGCAGAATTGAGCTGAGTCCTAGTCCTGGAGTGCAGGAGGCGGCAAATCTCCTTGAAGTGGCCGTGAACCTCAGGAATATCATAAACTGAAGGTTCAAGTGGACTTCCGCCCACCATTTTGGAGCCGTTGAGGAAGACCTTAATGGCAGCAGCCACCGAAACGTCATCCTTGGCAGTGGAACCATCCCCTGAGTCGATCAAATCGAAAGCGGACACGTCGGCCTTCAAGGCCTCGCAGGACAGAGCAGCAACAGCATCGGAAATCAATGACAAAGCCGAACAGCGGTGGTCGGCGAGGGCGGAAACACCAACTAGTACGGACAATGGAAAATCGAGGGAAGGGAGAATCGCCGGGGCAATACCGTCAATAGCAATATTATTAGCATCACTACTTTCACTATTGAGGATCTCGGAGAGCTGACCTGCAGCCGCAACAGATGAAGAGGAAGTAAGCAATAGCTTGTTCAGAAATACTAACGTTGAAGCTCGGACCTCAGTGGCCGATAACAAGTCGCCGGGAATCTGGAAATGGAATTTGGCGGCGGCGGGTGACGACGACGTTTTAGAGTTAGCAGCTACGGAAGGAGCAGAAGAATCGATATTCACACGAGCAAGGCCACATGAGATCTCAGCAACGGAAGATGAGGACAGGGATGAACCTTTCCCGCCTACTGTTACGGCGCGCTTCTCCATCGCCGCACTAGGGTTGGAGTTTAGCTTAATGCTCTCTCTCGCCCCCAGAGAATCTGAAAATGGAAAACTGAAACTGCCACGCAGTGCTCTATTTAAGGGGAATTACACTTAAACCCCTTGAATGCGTAGGTCAATACAACTGAGAAAATATTTGACTCCAACAAGCGAGCACCCTCATTCTTTTGTTTTGTTTAATTTTTTATTTTTTTACAAAGAACCTCAGAAGTTCTCAAACTGCTGGAGTTGCTTGTAATTCATCATTAACATTCGATGTGAGTTAATTTTATTTTTGGTTATAGATTTATAGGTAATAATTCACTTTTAGTTTTTTTTTTTTTAATTAAAGCATTATTATTTGGTTCGAGTATTATTTGTTTTAAAGAAATTTATTATATTGAAATGATTTCATATGATATTTATAACAAAATTGTTAATATTTTTAACCAGTAAGTGCAAGAACAAGAAATCACTTCTTTCATTATTTTAAGTTACAAAATTCACATAAACTAGAACTAGGACCTCGATTGTTAGTATAAATTAAGTTATTGTTCTTAAATAATGTATATTATCATTATAATTTATAAAGAGCTATATTTTTTAAATGTGCAATATAAACATGCCCATAGCTATAACTAGAAAATTGTATAATATTTATCGAATTTTTCTCAGATATGTTATTAAATGAAAAAGTACAGAAAAAAAAAATGTAACAATGCATACATACAGATTTATGGGATTTGACCCAAAAAATAATCATGTGCTTTGAAATGTTGTAATGTAGTCATCATATTATGAGAGAAAATGCAATTATACAAAACGATGCACTATAGACCTATAGTCCTCACATACTCTTTCTCCTAAAGCCAGAAGCAGTAATTGAAACAATGAAGCATAACAGATCTAAGCCCACATGAAATTGAATGAACAAAACTGCAAATCTTATGCTACAAAAATTGTGTAAGGAGTTCTCTTCATGTCTGGGAAGTGTATCCTGACAGAAAAAAGAAAAAGGGAAAACAAAAAACACTCAGAAATCATAGCCATCCGTTCTACAAAGAAGCATTAGGATCCTCCCTTTGGCTCATATTGCCCCTCTGAACTAATCGGACTAGTGCCTCCACCACTTCAGACATTGGCGGTCGGAACTCAGGCTCCAGCTGAATCCAATGATCAAAGCAGGAAGAAAGAAAGACATGAGAATCATGTTGGCGATGATCACGAAACTCTGGAATTACAAGAGTGATTGCAGAATGTAATTTTGACAGGTTTCTGAATTCTAACCTGAACGCATAGGGCGATAATATCAGCAAATCGAGAGATGGACTTGGGAGGATATAGGCCGCGTAGTGCAGGATCAACCATTTTCTCCAGGGCATCAATGTCATGAAGTTGCGGGGATGCCCATCTCGCCAGAAACTGTTCTGGTCTTGGCTTTGAACTGAAGCAACAAAATGTTTGTATTAATGGACAAGCACTTGTGTATCATGAACCCCCATGGTTATGAAAAATACGAAGAATATACACTGGTCTTTTAACTAAATATTCGCAATTATAACATTTTTTGCCTTTTGAGGCAAATATTCATTTGACTTCTGGATATATTCATTGAGGATCATCAAGCATGGGTAGCCAAGAATCAAAATTTACCAATTGTTGGACAACAGAGAGAAAGGAGTGGATGGGGAGGAAGCACACCTGTCAAAAGGTTGTCGTCCTGTCAACAACTCTAACATGACAACCCCAAAACTATAGACGTCACTCTTCGTTGTGTATGATGAAGGATTTGTGCATTCAGGAGGCTCATATCCAGCTCCCAGATTTTGGCCTGATTGCTGAAAATTAGAATAAACAAATAGAGTAGCCAGTCATTAAATTTATCTGAGCAGCAAATGTTAAACAAAATAATGATTACAGCACTGGGTTAAGTCATACAGAGAAAGACACCATACATGTAATTAAGTTCATTAGTCATCATTTATCATAAGTATGGGTCGTCTTTCTCGGAAATGGAAGCACTTGCCTATAGTAAGTTTAAAGGACTAAGTAAATAATCTTATGACAAGACCACATTGTCATATTAATGAATCATTTGCTTTTGGTTCTGATGATAATGTAATTAGGAATCATTTTCAACAGTGTTATTAGTGTCAAAAGAAGGTGTCTGATACATGTGAACTGCTTCTGGAAACCCTAATTAACAGTTTCTAGGGATTTACATACCTCGTAAAAGTTTGACAAGCCACAGTCAGAGAGATGAGGATTTAGTTCAGTGTCAAGCAAAATATTGGATGACTTTATGTTCTTGTGTATGCAGGAAGGTGAACAAACCTCATGCAGGAACCTATAAATAAAAAGAACGTAGAATAAGGGTGAGAAATCTAGATAACAAGAGTTCAGTTTAATAGCAAAGGACATTAATTCATTAAATGACTCATTGAGAAACTTGTCAATCCAGTTAAAATATATACTTCAATCAACATCAGATAAAGGCAGTTAAAGGTACAAAGAAGATTTGCGCCATCCTCATGAATGAAAACTAAAAGCCCTAACTGCACCAAAGATATAAGAACAACTTACTCAACAGCACGTGCTGTGCCTAAAGCAATTCTAACTCTTGTGTTCCATGTAAGTGGGTTGCTGAAGTCATCTGACAAGTGAAGGAAGTCATGAAGTGAACCATTCCTGAAATAGTCATGGACCAACATATTTTGTCCTTGTTCTGAACAATAACCAAAAATTTCAGCAATATTTGAGTGCCGAAGCTTAGAGAGGTTTGCAACAATTTCTGAAAAATCTGCAGCCCAGTTGCCTTTGAAATGTGAAGAGTCTATCTTCTTAACTGCCAGAACCTGACAGAGAACAATGGATTTTATTTTTATTTTTTTGTAATTGGCATGTACCCAATTCATAAGGATTATCTCAACCTCTTATTAGCGTAAATAATAATTGGCACATTAAGAAGTAATCATAACAAAAGCAGAAGAGTCAAAATGAAGACAGATATGGCTACCGGGGACAAAACATTGCACATGGTAGGCAAAGTTACTCTCTTACACAGTGACACCAAAAGGACTGCAAAATACATTAATTTCCAAATAGATTAGGGTTAAAATACAATGAAAACTTCTACCTAAACCAAAAGGACTGCAAAATGCATTAATTTCCAAAGAGTTTGGGGTTTAAAAAAAAAAAACCAAAATTTCTACCCGCAGCTTGGACAGCAAAAACCCTAAAATTTATAAATTAATGTGTTAGTTTGAATATACACCAAATTATGATGTTTTCAGATGCCATCATCAGCATGAAACTACATTTCTTTATGCCTTGATCTTTCCTAATAATTAAGATGGCACAAAAGTAGACAGATTATAATGATAAATGACATAGTTGCCAAGCAAAGAAGATGAAAAAAAAAGACTAGGAGAAGAAGAGAGTAGGCATACCCTCCCATCTGGATACTTTGCCTTGTATACTCTACCAATTGATCCCTCTCCAAGAAAACGACCAGTTGCAAAGTTACTGGTCGCACTCTGCAAATCTGCCAAAGAATAATAAGCAACTTGAATTGAACCACCCGTTTCAATGTTCGACAGGTTAGTGTATTCCTTATCGTTCAAAGGCTTGTGATGATCTGAAGGTGATTCCTTCTCTTTGAAAGGTTTGGTACCACCTGAATACTGAGGCTGCGGAGCTTTAACTGAGACTGTGGATGAAGAATCTGAGAGCCTAGCATCTGTCACAAAGTTTTTCATATGTTAGCAATGCTACAATGTGGACTTGTTTTACATAATTAAGATCAATAATTCAAGGAGCTAGGCTGCCATGCATGGGGTAGGGCAATGTCCATCTAACTGCCTTAGACCCAGCATGTGGAAGCCCATGTACTAGGCCAGCTGCCCTTTCATGTCAGAAAAGTAGAAGGAAACTCAAAAATGAAGCCAGAAATAAGCAACACTACTCTTGAAAAAGAAAAATGAATACAAACTCCTATGATTCGTGTAGCTAAATTTATTATAATCTAACAAACTGTGTGCCACATTTGGACAAAACATAAAAAATATCCTGGAATGCATCTCTTATTCATTTATTGGTTGCAGGAGTAATTTTTAAAATTTTACTATTATCACCAACAAGATCAGTCACAAACCTAACTTTCATCCTCAACATGGATCAGTCCCTAACAAAAATCAGAACCATTATCCCAGACACTGTTCAAAGAACAACTCCATGAAAAATTTTAGGTAGATTGTGACATTGTGTAGTACTTCAACACATAGGAATTTCCGATCTTAGTGGCCCACTTGTACTGAGTTCTTGAGTGAAAGATATAAGTGCAGCAAGCAACAATATTTAATAACTTTATTCACCATTTGTAAGATTGGTCAGACTTTAACACCAAACTTTTTGGTTGCCCATTATGATTCTTTGCAAGATACTCCCTCCCCCCCAACAACAAAATACGCTTCTTTTTTGGTATTTATGAGGTTACTATATTCCTTTTTTTTCTTCCTTTCATAGAATTATCTTCCCTTTCTCTTTCAAGATATAGCTTTTCTTTATTCCAGCATACAAGCAAAAAGGGGGAAGAGGGTACTGCATGGAGCAAGAAATTACCTCTAAAGCCCTTGTGTGTATCAGTGTACATGTCAATCGATACCTCCTGAGATTGAAGTGGAGAAGTGCGCCTCGGTGGGCTAAGCTTATCGTCTTCAAAATAATGCGTTGAAGTTGATGATCTTCTTTTAGAAAATAGAGCAATTATAATGAGAAGTAGCAGCAAAACACCAAATACTATCCCGGCAATTGCCACTCCACTCATGCCAGACTTCTCATTCTCCACTCTCTTTTTCGGCTTCTGCCCAGGAGGTGGAGGAGGAGCTGGTCCAGTAGACCAAGAATTCCCTCCAGTCCTTAAAATAAGCTCAAATTCAATCATCATGTGAGGGAAACCATTTAATAATAGTTCATTGGGGTTAACCGTTTACTCACTGTATATTATTAATGCCTTTCAACTCATCAGGAACCCAGCCTGTAAATTGGTTGTTTTCAACATTCCTGCCAGTATTTCACTTTCTATATTAGCCTCTTCACATAAACAACTTAAGCACAACTGCACAGAAACCTTTTACCAACAAGTGTATGAATATATACATTAATGAGGGGAAAAATATTCTATACCCTTGACCTACTCACCTACCAAGGATGGGGAATGGGATATTCCTATTCTAAGTGGCAGTAGCATTTAAAATTTAAATGGTCAAAAAATGAGCAATATGTGCATGACGATGTCATCATGCAAAATGCATATCTACATTCTAAATGAAGTTCATATGCACACATACATTTTTGTTGAATTATATGTTTACTTGAGTTATGGACTTATGGTCATCATGTGAAATGTGTTGTTTTCATCTCAATTTAACTCCATGTACAGTACTCTTTGCACATGTTCTTCTTTGTTGAACTGTATGTTCATTTTGAGTTTAGGCTATTCTTTTTAAGCTAAAGAGTAAATTTCAATTAGCTACCTAGTATCTTAGATTTTTGCCATTTTTATATTTTGCAACCCATACGTATATATTTAGCAAATAGCAAACCTACATGTATTTTAACTCTGCACTTTGAATGTATTCATATGCTACTTACATAATTTTTACAAAGATACATTTTGTTATTTTAAAAAATAAAAGTTGCATTTTACAACCTATCATTTTTAGACTTTGAAACCTAACTTTAATGTTTAATAATTTAATTTAATAATTAATAAATTAATAAAATATCAACCTGCAATTCATAGTTCTAACTTTTAATGTGTAATTGTAACATTTTACAATTATAATTAAATAGAGCCTAGATGAGCTTTTTTGCAACAGCTTACTGCAACAAAATGCTCCACCTAGCTAGCACATTTACTTTTCTAATTTGTTGAACAACATTTTGAGACATGATTTTATACCCCTGAATGAAAACTACATGCATTGTAAAGCATTTGTCTTTCAGATCAATGTTATTGACTTATTGGGAAAAGTATAGACAGAATTAAAGTTCTTTGTTAAGGATGATAAAGTAAGATTTATTGAGTTGGAGAGTGTAAACAGGGTAAAAGTATAAGTTAGACAAAGTATAACAATCTTTTTTTTTTTTTTTTTTTTGAAAATGATGTGAAAAAAAATACTTAAGCAATTTAGTAAAGTCACATTACTTTTTCCCTTGGAATTTTGGTCCATGAAGGCATGAACTAGTCCAAGACTGCAAAATATTACAATTTATTAAAGTTTACTCTTTCTTAAATATTACTCCGTATATAGGTTATAGAGTATAGAAGTGGAAATGTAGTTTGCTAACTGAAATTTTTAGATGAAATGTATGTTCATGTTGATCGAACAGCAAGTTCATCTTAATTGAACTTCAAGAATATGCAATTCAATTAGATGTACCTGAAGCATTGCAAACAAAAATGTAACAAGACATCTTCTCCATGCACACTGATGTTAGCAAGAGTAGAAAGCATTATACTTCAATTGTATGGTGTACCAATTGTTAATTATGCATGAGTCTTATCAGATAACCTTTCCCTCAAGCATTTGTGAGCCAAAAAGCATTTAATATACGCCAAAGTTTTCCACAGTTCTATCAACAAGAAAAATGAAACATGTACTCCAATTTTGTAAACATGATTTTCCATCAATAAAATTCCCTTCTTTAAGAAAAATGAAACACACATTATGACAGTAAAATTAGTTTTAAAATGTAAATGACTTATTTGTCACCATAAACACGGTACATAATATGCCACCAAGATTTCTCAATAAATAGGACCCCTTGAAGGAGTTGAAGTAATAAATGCTATCTTGTCTTTATATGAAGCACCATTTGGCGTGTCTCAGAAGGATAACAAAGAGCCTAAAACAAACTAAACCTAGTCAAGCACATGGTTGCAGTACACAAGTAAGATGGAAAATGAATATAAATAAATAATAAAACAAACACAATGTCCATCACTCAGAATATAACAGAACTTTGATTATTGGTTAACTTACAAATCATTAAGTGGCAGATCAGCAAGAACATTTATTGGCCCAGTAAGTTTGTTGTCCTGTAAATACCTGCATGAAGACAAGAAACAATGAATGACCAGCACAAACCTCTTCATTCCGGCCAAGTTCCAACAACAATAACAAGTATACTGGCATCTTACAATATGTTGAGGCTAGAGAGGGACTTCATACTCTGCGGCAAACTGCCTGACAATGAGTTTTCGGAGAGATCCCTGGATTAATTCTCACATGTTAATCAACTGTTTAAGTATTCTGTTACTATGGTTTTCTGTAACAGGGATTGTTACAAGATGTATAGACATACAGACAGATATAGATGGGTTCAATTAAATGCAGTCAACTGGTTTTACTGGTCTCTCCCTACAAAACACATGCATTTTGAATTATACAAAAGAATCTAGTTTCAACCAAGAGACGGAGAGCATTAATCCCCAATTCAGGTGATCTGTCTTTATAGAAAGGCAAAGAAAAATAAAATAGAAAGCAGAGTCCGATGGTAAATATTGCAGCTCTTACATCTCAGAAAGTTTGGTAAGTTGTTGAAACATGTCACTCAGAGATCCACTCAGCTTATTATTATTGAGATGTCTGCACCAGCCCAAAAATATTGATATAAGAAGCCCAGGTTCATTAATAATAAACCAAAATGAAGAAGAAGAAGAAGAAGGCCACAGGAATAATGCACCTACAAGTAAGTGAGATCAGGCATCTGAGAAATTGAATAAGGCACAGTTCCTGAAAATTTATTGCTTGAGAGATCTCTGTAAAGCAAGTTTATATGTAAATCATAATTGTTGCCAGTGGTATCTGAATTCAAAACTTCATTTGCAGATATTTATAACCCTAAAAAAAAGCTAGTTGAGAGCAGTATATCTACACAAAGACATCTTCACTTATGAGGCTTATGCATAATAGATTGCAACTACAGAACAACAATAAGAACAAAAATCTTAATTTTAGGAATGAGCTCTCATATTCTCAGAATTAAGACCCTTTAAGCCACATCAAATAACCATCAGAGTAACATTAGAACAATATACACCCTTAATAAACAGAAGATAAAATAAACTCCATTATCTATGAATGCTTAGGCTTATATAATTAGTTTAAAAGGGTTAGATCCTGTATGCGCAGCTCTAGCATTTATGGGATCTAGGGAAACTTTTTAATTTATACCTTTTGTTGTCAAATTGCCATCATGATCTATTTAGTTAGAGAGTTCAAATGTCTCTTTGTGCTAACTTACAAGTGCTGCAACTTGGGAGGAAGTTGATATGGTACATTGTCCTTCAGCTTGTTTTTGCTCACATCACTGTACTATGACATACAAATCCACACTGTCAGATCCAATTCTTTCAGTATAAAGGATAAAGAAATTTTTTTTAAGAAAAAAAAAAAAAACAATTTCCAAGAGTTGTGCAGGCCTCACAAGTAGGTGACTGTGTCCAACTTATCAAGCGCATAGCCCAACGATCCCTTGAGCTCCATGCCAGATAGATTACTGCAAGTATTTTTTATTTTTTTTTTTAAATGGAGACATGCTCAGAAAACCAGATCTCAGGACTGCAAGCCATGCATGCAGATAAAGGCACACTATCTCTTATTTTCTTTTTCTTTTTTCTCCTGTTTGTCCTATTTTCCAAAGTTGCAAAAGGAACTAATAAAATAAAGTTAATCAAGAGCAAGAGCTCTACATTTCAGTTATGTCCGAGTCTGAGCAAGTAATACCCCTCCAAGAATCCCCACAAGGATCTCCACCATTTGCTGTCCATCCATCCAGGTTCCCTCTGGATGAAGCATCCAAGCCCTGGTACATCACATTGAGAGCAGCAACTGCAGAAGACCATAAATGTGTGTATATCAAAACATTGCAAATACACGGCCAACCAATAATTGGATTCCTTACGCAATGCAAATTTTCAGAGTGTTAGGGCAAGCTGAGCAAGCTTAAGAAAGAGGGAGCCCCACAGTTTCAAGCATAAAGCCTTGATTCTGTTCAAATGCATTAATTACCAGAGACATCGAGGATTACCATGTTTAGAATTTGTTTTGGAGAGGACCAATGGAAGGGTGAATGAGCTCACGATTAGGACAACCGCATAAATCAGATTCCTCCCCTTACTAGTCATCATCATCACGATCATCCTCTTCCGATGACACGAAAATGATGTCTGCACAACTATGAAAACAACGGATAGGAGACGGCAACAACAGCGTATTAGTATTACTACTCATTCCCCATTGACGTCTGAGTGAGAGCGGGGTGGGGGTTTGTGCAGTGATTGAATGACTGATTTTGCAATTTCGGGACAATAAAATAAATAAAAATAAAAAGACAGAAGAAAATTGGGGGAAAAGGGATTTGGAGAGGGAAATGCAGCAGTCAGTGACGGCGGCGAGGAGGAGGAGGAGATCAGAGCAGCTGGGGAAGAAAGGACACCCCCTAAAATCCGGAGACATCGGTGGTGGAAGAGGATTGGAGGCGCTACACCACTTGAAACCTCCCATTCTTTCCGGCTTCAAACTTCTTCGCTCTGTCTTCTTCTCCGGCTTCTTCGCGCCACCACAAACACGCGGGAGCACCGTTCGGGCGGGTGTGCAAGTGCAACGGCCGACGCGCCTAAAATTTAATTGCGCAAATACCACAACAACAATGGATAGTGCTAAATTAGACCACCAACTTACGAAAATTAATAGTTAAGCCATTTTTAAGAATTTTAAATTAAAACCTAAATTCGATAAAATAGTAAAATCAAACTCTTTTTTTTTTTAACAAAACACAATGCATTCATTTAAATTTTCGACAGTAAAACATCAGTAATAAAATGAGGTTGAAAATACAATCAGACATATACATAAATTTTCAAACTAACAAATGAGCAATTTGATTACATTATCGTTTAACAAATGAAATAAACATATTAGATAAATCTAAATAAAATTAAATCAAAGCTAGAGTCTTGAACAACATCCTGCAATCCAGGGGTATGATCAAACATTTTAGTTAGTCACCCCCAATTAAAGTTGTGTTGATCATATTATTTATAACTAATTAGTTCAAACTAATAAGGTAAAAAGGTATAAGGTAACTTATTAAGCCGTGTTGATCATAACTAATCGGTTCACAAACTAATTAGGTAAAAAAGTATATGAGGATAACTTATTAAGCTATGTTGATCATATTGTTCGTGACTAATCGGTTCAAATTAACAAGACAAAAAAGACCAATAAGCACCTCCCCCTAGAGTGACCCAATCTTAAATTTTATATGAGTGATATTATTAAAAAATAAATATTTTTTAAACAATTATTGAGTATAACTTGTTAAAAAGTAGTATTGGACCTTTCTTTATGAACTTAAGTAGGGAGTATTAATTTGAAACTTCTTAGAGTTCAATAATTTAATTATATTGTTATTATATGCATGAATTTTATTTTTATTTTTTAAATTTTTCACTTGAAAAGATAAAAGTTATACATGTATATGATCTTTTACTTAAAAGCTTGAGTTTATGCTGCTTTGGAACCGCACAAATGATTGAGTACAAGGGAATTGGAGTATACTGCTCCGTACTGGAGTACTACATTCCAAGTAAAGCTTAAATTGTAGCAAGTAGAACTGTAGAAGACAAGTTTTTAAACTATACATTCTATTTTAAATGATCTCATAATGGACAGATCAAATTATAATTACAAATACATGGGTTGTATTAGCAGACAAAGAAGCAATGTTAAACTAGCAATTTCCAGCAATTAGGCAGCCCATAATTATACAAAGCCGATGCCATCAGCTATGGGTAGGTTACTGGATTGTCCCACAATCTTCATGACTAGTAAGACCTGCTAGGCCGCCTCTCTCCTTGCTCTTTTGCTTCTTGAAGGCTGAAGCATTTTGCTTGGTGAGATTCCCCAAGATGCATGCCATGGCGACCTTCACGCCCAAGTTGGAATGGCCGCGAGACAAACAGATTGCGCCTCCAATTAGAAAAAATGCACCTTTCATCAATTTAATTGATGGCTTACTCAATAATTTCCTTGCACTCGTTTCATGTGGCAATCCATGATGGAGGTGTGCACTGCTTGTGGAGGTTCCGGGATGTATTGCGTCGGTTGTGTTGCTAATAGCCTCCAATTCAGGTGGGACCTTCAAATAAGACCAAACAAATAAATGGCAGAAAAAAAAACTGCTTAAGGTAACTGAGATCCAGAAATAGAGCATTAGTATAAGCTACATACAAAATGATGCATATCATGATACATGCTACTTGATACTCCTACTTGGAAGTTGGATTCAACATGCTCCTTTCCTTTCTTTGTGGCTCTCTTTCCTTCAAAATTTTTATATCCAGCCCTTTCAAACTTGGAGCTTGGGAGTTATTAACTATGCTCAATCTACATGTTATCTTTTTGTTTAATTGGTGGTTACAGTGTTACACTCAGTAATCTATATGATAAGTATCATAATTATAAAGCACAAAATATCATTTGATTTTAAAACAACATTTATTACCTTCTGAATTAATGTGATTGCTGTCACACCAGAATTTAGTTGAGAATGGCCAATAGTTGAGTATTTACGAAATGCAGTATGCATCTTGCAAATATAACTCCATATGCCCTTTGCAAAGGCTAGCCTTGCCATTTCAACATTCATACCAGAATCTTCTTGGTACACCATTTTGATCTCACAGGCATTCCTACCAGAAACTGCAAACAAGAGCTAAAATTATATAATCCTGATTAAATCACAACTATTCTGGCAAAGTAATAGCTAGAATTTATAAGTTTCCTTATAATATTAACTGCCTGAATAGAATTCCTCGAATATCAGTCAAGTTTTGAGATCTTCATATTTTTAGCCATAAAGAATAGAGAAGAGAATAGAGAAAAGGGAAGGGGGAAGGGAGGAAGGAGGAAAAAGAAAACCCACCAAAAACAAGATTTACTTCAGTTTTGTCTTTTTACTTTTACCCCTTTCTACTATGGAAAATTGCAATTTCATTTTTTTTTAACATGGTATTAGAAAGAAGAAACAAGTCTTTAATAGCTTATGCAGTGAAAAATAAATCCAAAACCTGCCTTTCTTGATTCTCCAACCAGACCTGAACAGTGCAACCCGTACATACTTCTTCTGTCTCGGGATTAAAGGATGTTCACACTCCTAATCATCACCATATGCAAAATTTATTAGACATAGCCAGCAAACAGTAATAAAAACTGGCAGAAGGACAGAAAAGTAATGATAATTTACAGATAATGTTTTGGCAGCATGGTCAAATGAATCATGCAACCAACTCTCCAGGAGTCATGAGGGGGAACTTTTGGTATCTAGCAGGGAGAAGTAATTTGTTCAGATACCTTGCTAAAACAGTATATTGATCCATCACTGCCTTCCCACAATTTCCAAGCTATTACATACTCTCTAGGAGTCATGAGGGGGAACTTTTTTATCATCCAGCCAATTTCAGTTCCACTACCTGTGTCCACTTGTATTTGTCCATGCCCAGATAGGGTTTTATCCCATGTTTGCCGGAAATCATAATCCATGTAGAAATCTCTCAGCAATTCAATGGAGCAATTTTCAAATACTGTACCACTTATATACTTATGAGGCCCATCCTGCCAAAAGAAAGAGACTGTTTAACCAGGAATCCAGCACCAAAAAAGCATATATGTGCCAGAACCATAATGAACAGTGATAAAAGTAGCACATTGATGAGGTTAAGACATGCAAACTGCTTTCAGACACATTAAATCCCATCTTAATGGATTAACTTTTCCACTTATATTGATCAGCAAAATATGGCCTATGATATGAAAATTCTGCAATATCAAACATAGTGGTTTTTTCTTAATGTTGTTCAGATAGCCCTGTCTAAATGTCTTAGTTCATATGAAACAGAAATGTCCATAGCATTATCTCTCACTAAATAACTTGGTCATGCAGCTGGGATCACTAAAGAAGAGAGGCAGCATAGTTATAATGGTGAACATTCGACAGAAAATGCTATTTCAAAAGCAAAACAGGCAAAACATAAGTGATTCTATAAGAAACTCCTAACGTTTCACCTTCACCCCACTTCAGAAATAGCTAAATCAGCTGTGTTCCTAACAACTTTCTATTAGAAGAAAACAAGATAACTAAGCTAGCTCAATCCAGAAACTTCCTAGTATGCATCTCATACAATTAAACCCAGTGAAGGAAGAGTGGGAGCAAACACCTTTGGCTTACAACACTTTGCAGTGTAGGAAAAAAGATCAGCTCTTCGGTCAATGACATGTTCCCACTTCTCATTACAGTTGAGCTTCTCGTCCAAGTTTTCTATCAAATCCTTCAGGTCCAAATCAGATATAATTGTAGAAATCCTGCAGGGGTTTCAAGTGAGAAGAAATCCTCACAAGCATGCACAGTAAACAAAATGAACTACTATGGACTTTACTTAACATTCACTCATCTTAGTTCATCCAAATTCGTGCAAAACAGTAAATAGCCTAGCACAATTAATCAATTTTTTCCTTAAAATGGCTGAGAACTGACGGCCTCCAAGTGCAATCCGGATCGTAGAATCATTAAACAAACACGAAAGGAATACTACGATTTCTTATAAACAGTATAAAGGGTTCAAATAGTTACGAAATGAAGCTTACGAAGTACTAAAAGAGCAATACCTAGATTGGGGGAGAAGGGATGAAGAAATGCGTGCAGCAGGTTCGCGGTTAGTGCCGGAACATGGAGGAGCAACATCTCCTTTACCGGCGGATTTGCATAAAAAGGAAGAAGAAGAAGAAGAAGACAACGACAATCGGAGACGGGAAGAGCGGATTCTGTTGAGCAATTGGCAAGTTAGTATGATGAGCACGACCCCCATAGTACAGGCATATGAACAGCCGCTGAGAGTCCATCCCCTTGCTCCTCCTCCTCCATCAATCCTTTCTTCCCAGAACTTTCCCGGCGACGAAACCAGCAATCCAATTCCCGATTCCGACGGCCACATCCCGCCCCAATATTTCATTTCCCCGATTACGATAAAATGATCGCTACACTGCTTTACCTTACTTCCAGAAATGCGAGCACAGATGAATGGACCTCCGCCGTGTTCTCCCCCTTTCTCTACCCTTTCTTCTCTGTTCCTCCGGGAAATCTAGCCGCTCCGGCCAAGGCGCGAAGCGTATGCATTAAATATTTGAGTTGAGTTTGGGTTACAATCCCAAAGCGGCATCGATTGCACGTATGGAGGTTTCGGGTTTGGTTGACAGCTTGCAGGTATGGCGGGCAGCCGGGCATTTGGGCAGGATTTTGAGGAGGACAAATTCGTCTTTAAAAAACATTGCCGTGGTGCGCAAATTTTCATGGACTCCCGTCCAAAAGAGTCATACAAAGTTGCAAGGATAAGGTGTTAATGGAATGGGAAAAATTCATTTTGTGTCCATCTATTATGTGACCACAAATATTATTTTTAATGGTTTTACATCATCCTCAAATAAATATTTCAATTAGTATCTCGTTAAAATTTTAGAAAAAAAAAATTATCATTATCAATAATATTTGGTATGATGAACAAGATAATGAAGATATTAGTATATTACTAATACAACTTCGCTTTAATTTTTGTCTAAGCTACTAATTTTATGTGTCAATAAACTAAGTTAATAGTGCCTTATAAATCCATTCACCTTACCACTAAATTAGAATTGCAATAAGTCGGTGAATAATCCTCATGCTAATGCTCATAGGAGGGTTCGCATAATTTTCAAATTATTATAATTCTCGTTATTGGGTTCATCCTTTTCCTTTGATCGAATACTTTTTTTTCAAAATTATTAGTTGCCAATAATTGAGGTGCAATGATTTTTGTTTTCTTTTTCATAAAATTATGTGCCAATATTTTTTTTTCTTTTGTTAATAGATAATACGAATTTTTATTTGTATCATTTAGTATTTATTTTACAATATAATCATATTTCCTTGTTCACATATTTATTTTATGTATATGACTTTTTTAGATTTTTTGTGTACATGTGTTGTAAAATGAGAGTAATGAAACTTGCACTTAAATTTGTTCTCCAACCACTTGTACAGATGATAATTTATTAATTTATCACCACATAATTTATAAATAAATAAATAATCACCACACAACGTCCATGTATTGCCAAAAAAAAAAAAGAAAAAAGGTAATCCACGTCCACATATTGCTAAAATAAAAAGTTATCAATGTATAATTTTTTACTAACAATTATATGTTTTATTAGCATTTTTTTTAGTTAATTCGTCTACATAAGTTCATCATACAAAATTTTTATGATGACTGCGAATTTTCACAAAATAATATCAATATTGATTCATATTACATACTAGATAAGAAATCTGACTGCGAATTTTCACAAAATAATATCAATATTGATACATATTACATACTAGATAAGAAATCTTAAATGAAATTTACTTCCAGCAACAAAGTAAAAGTTCAATCCTTATCAAAAGGAGATGAGAATTTGAGTTTGAAATACTCTTATGTTCATATAAACTATAACTAGCTTGATTGGCGTGAGTGATTAGGCACTCTAATTTCTTGACTATAACTAGCTTGATTGGCGTGAGTGATTAGGCACTCTAATTTCTTGAGAGAGATCAAGAGTTCGATTTCCCTCTTATGAAAAAATCAAATTGACAAGACACCATTTCTTTCTTATGATGATTATTATTATTTTGTTAATTTCTTATTTATAAACTCAACGAACTCAATTATACTCTTCTGACTCAGTTACCTCTTTCGGAGCCATGTCACGTCATTTTATTCTTTAACAAATGAGGATATTACTGCTGTAACACCACTGGTGCGGAGTAACAAATAATATATGCATGGAAATTTTGTATGCACGCTTTCCACGAAATGAAGACACGGCAAAACTATATATACACAAATTTGATAAGATTGGCGGAAAATGTAAAGACGCCTTTAGCAAAGCATCACTGTAGTTGAAAAACTCTGCTGGACAGCACAATTACGTCCCCGTGGAAGAAAAATGTCGGAAGAATCAGGTGTTTTTCTCTAGTACTGAGAGTGCTGGTGTCAAGTAGTTGTTAGCTTTATCGGGTAAATGTGCGACCTGCGAGCGAATTTTTCAGAGAAAATGTTATACGTCTGCAAAGACAGAAGAATGCATCTTTAACCAGAACAAATTGACAGAAACAGACTGCGAACGAGAATGCTGCTGATGCACTAGAACGTTTTGGGAGGCTGTTTCTTGAACGAGAGAGCTCGTTATCAATGTAAGAGAATCAGTGTAGAAAAGTAATGGTGGTAATGCTGCTGATGCATTAGAAGGTTTCGGCTTGAACGAGAGAGAGAGAGAGAGAGAGAGAGAGAGAGAGAGAGAGAGAGTGTTATCAATGTAAGAGAATAGCGCGTGTAGAAAAGAAGTGGATGTATTTACCAGCTCGTAAAGCTCCTTCCCGGATTCAGACACATATTCGTAGCATACCTAGTCAGGGAAAGTGCAACTCTGTAAATTAATCCCGTTTGAGAGGGTATGATCAGTGAAGCAAAGAGGGTAATTTTTTGTTCTAACTCACATCGAAACTTTTATTCCGCGCTGTTGAGTCGTGCAATGCCTTCACACAGATATCAGCAACGTCTGCACAGCTGATTCCCTACAGTACCCTTATACGTTAGGACCAGCCATTATTGCAGTAATGCTCTCAACAATAACATACAAATCTAACCTGAGATATTCTGTTTCCTTGGTCAAATACGAGGGCACGTTGGCCACCAGGTTCTTCCTGCAAGAAATAATCATTAAGCACTTATCATATAGATTCTCAGTCTAAACCAAAGAAACAAATGGAGGAAAAAGAAAAAACATATCTGCAGCAATCCCAAGAAAAAGCAGACATAATTGAATTATTCGCGAAAGCACGAATGAAAACATGTAACTAAGCTAAAGCGAATCTGGAAAGCTGTGAGCCAATATCACACATTATGCATCTTATCTAGAGAACCGACCACTTTATCAACAGTGCCAAGCTGAAGACGACTAGATAAAAATTGAGGTATATTAACATATTTACCATCAAGGGACCAGGGCGAATTATTGTATATCCGAGGCCTGACTTTCTCAACGAGTCTTCTCCAGCCTAAGAGAAATTTGCAACTAAGGAAATCAGTTGGAGAAGAATATATGAAAATCCTTGAAGAATTATAAAATCTGATTTAAATACCCTCTTGGCTTTCAACACTTGCTCCCTTCGAGAAGGTTCTATCCCCAACCCTGTACATGATACTAAGACAAAGTCTGTTTCTTGGCCAGTCTGCAAATACAAGAGCCGTATGACAATGAAGCAAATATCGAGGATAATATTACATTTGCAAAGCAGATTTCTAAGGGGTACAGGAAAGTGATCCTAATTAGATGGACGTGCAAAAATTTGGAAGAGATGGAAATTTCAGGCAACGAATATTCCACCATACAGGTGAACTTACAGGCAATGCTTTAATATATTCCAAAATTAGTTTAAAGCTTCTCAGGTCTTGCTGCACCCCATCAGGTCCTTCTATTGATCTCTGCAGTGAATAGAAATGCAAAGAAAAGTCTAAAGAAGTAATTCAATAAAGAATTAAACAGAATGAATAGTTATGATTAGCTTAATTGAGCGTGTGGATGTATGCTATGTACACAAAGATCTCCCCTACAACTAGTCAACTAGGGGGATTAGAAACTTTTAACCACATGCAGAGTGATGTACATTTAGAGCACACTCTCACGTGCCAATAGCAATCTGAGGCAGTAATCCATAAAAGAATTAGAAGAAATATTGAATAGTACAAGTAGTTATGAGTATCTTAATTGTGCACGTGAAATGTATATCACACACAGAGATCCCCTATGAGTAGCAAGGTTGGGAACAGAATCAAGAAAATGCGTAAAAATGATTGGCTTGAATAAAAATGAAAGTAAAGATTGCTTTGAAGAGCAAACCTGTCTTCTTGGCTCAAAGCGAATAGTCAATGTATGTACAAGGAATGGATCCAATGGTGGATCATCCGGGTTCACAGGCCGGAAGGAAGAAAATGGCACTCTTACCTGTGAGAACATACATGTTTAATTTAAAATATCAATAATAAAATCCAGACATCAGACTAGTTGCACATAACTCAATGAAAATCAACTCACCCTACAAAATCCAGCTTTCGTGCTGATTCTCGAAAAATACATTTTGCTTTGGGTTGTATCCACTGAAGGACCAGCTTCAAGAATTACAATGTACGACCGCCCATTCCCGCCAACAGAGAAAACTAGGCCCTCATACCTAAGCATCCCAATATCATTGGGAATGAGTTAATTACATCAAGGAGAGAATTAAAGTTGCTGAGAAAGTAAAAGGACTGTAAGGGATTAAGCCAGCACTATGTACCTGTCAAGTGTGTACCCCAAAGGAAGTGAAAGCTTTTTCGACAATTCAACATATCCTCCTCGTGTGAAGACATATCCTGTTGTGCATTCAGAAAGCACAACGAATGATACCAGGACTTTTTCATCATTCTCATAGAATCTTCAGAATACCATAGCATATATAAAAGATTCAAAAAAATACTTTTTCCTTTCATAGTGAGCCTCCATCACATAGTATCATTAACCAAATTTCTACTAGCAAATTACAGAATAATCAATCATTTGTAGCATGTTATTGATACCTGAAAAAACAGCTTCTCCAGTTTCAGTAAACTCAAATTTTGCATCCATCCCTCCATCATACTTGGTAGCAATTACATCTTGGAAATAAGTCCCCTGACGAACTTCCCACTCATTCAATGAATCTTCAGACTTGAATTTTGCAATTAAAAGCTTGCTTTTGCTACTCTTCCCTGCCCGCATCTGTGCAAGCTTATTATTATAGTCCTGCATACATAAAAGTTATGTTGGAAGGTTAATGAATCGTGCAATGTAAACATTGGACATAAACAAAAGTAAATGTTTTCAGGAAACAAATGAGTACCTGAAGAGCTTTGGTAAGGTTGTAAACCCCCTGATAATCAACTCTGTTGAGATCCACAGTGACAGTGGAACGAGCCGTGGCACAATATATGATTTTGTTGCAGCCTTGTACGGCATCGGCGAGAGTGGAAGGTTCGCCCACATCCCCAATCACAAGCTCAACGGACGTCGGAAGCATTTCAGCCACTTCCTGATCGGCACTCCTTACCAGAGCCTTGACTGTGTAGCCCCTAAGCATGAGCTTCCGGACAACGATGCGGCCGACGCGGCTGGTAGCTCCGACGACGAGAACGGTGGTGTTCTGCGCCCCAGGGATGGCGAATTCGCACATTGGCCCCCCCTCGCGGATAAGAAGGCTCGCCTCATCGTCGGTGCGATTGGTCCTGGAAATCTGCCCTAATCCAGAGAATTTCCGCCACACTTCGTCGAAAATTTGACGCGAACGTCGCCCCAACCCTACTGGATTCACTTCATCGAGTCGCTTTATGACGGACACTGAAGACGACGATTGATCCTCGCCGTTGATCGAGCTAGTAATTTCGCTGGCGTCATTCTCCTTGTTCTCCTCCTCCTCCTCGCCGTCGTCATTCTGAAGCTCCGTCTTCTTCTTCCTCCTCCTCCTCTTCTTCTTGTCCTTGCCAACGGCGTCGGGAGTAGAAGACGAAACAGTCGCCCTCGAAACAACAAACCCGCTCCAACCCCCACTCCCACCCGCCGTTGCGATTCGGATTGTTCCGGCCGACACGGAATCAAACGGAGACGGCTTCGATCTCCATATTCGCTGATTACTGTTGAACCCGACGGCCGTAGCAGCTGTGAAAGCACTGCTCATCTCTTCAAAAAAAATAATAAAAATCAAACACTCTGAGAAATCTCTCCCGCTTCAATCAAATCTCCGCCGAGCCCCCGCTCTCGAGTTTCTCCCAAATGGCGTCGATCGGCGTCGGAGGGAGAGTAATGCTGGTGGCTAGTCAGCACTGAGAGAGACGTGTCATGGATTTTCGACCACATAAGAGGGCCCACAGTAACCAAACAGTGTCGTGAATTCGGATCACGCCACGTAGTGATTTTCATTTCCTTTAGTTTTGTGTAGATCTAAAATTTCCTTGATGAAACCCCAGGCCGGATATATTCATTTTATTTATTGTGCACAGTAGTTGTCCACGTGTCAATAGAATGTACTTTCCTTATCCATTATGACTTTGATCACTGTCAATTGCCTGGTCAGTGATTGGATATTCCATGTTCAAATAGTTTATCAATCAATCGTTATTCCATAAACCAGGATCCACCGGTTGTTATACCGTGGATTATGGACTATAGTCATAACTCATACTGCAGCTGTATTGAACTGATACTGCAATTGTGTTAAAATGTAATTACAGTTGCACAAAATAAATGTCGTTCCATCCGTCTAGAACTGTAGTTGTGTTGAATGGGAATTGCAGTTGCGCGGAATGAATAGTGTTTCATCTGCTTGTTTCCATTAATCAAAATGACATCGTTTTGATTGCTTGATCCACAGTATAATTTGCGACGATCCACGTGGTAAAATAAAGTATGGAGTATAACTTAAATATTTATTTTCAATATATTATAATTTTATTTGTAGTATCATATAGGTTTAGTATTAATGCTAGAACAAATTGTCATTTTGGTCAACTGACTATAGGGGTCATGTTAATTGCAGTTTACGACTTTCAAAATTGTTATTGCATATCATGACTATTCAATTTTTATCAATTATGATCAATCCAGCCAAATGTCGCCGAAAGTTTAAATAATGAGGGTATTTTAGTCATTTTATATCTTTCTTTTCTTATTCGGCGAACCATTTTGTCCTCATTCTTTCCCGACGGACTAGGCAGCCATGGATTTGTGTACAGAGCTTAAATTAAAGCCTGTTATCTCTTCTTCTCCAACCACGGCATCGCGCTGACCTTGTTCGGAGGAGGAGCAAAGCGAGAGGAGAGCTTCTTCGGCGAGCCAGATAGCCACGTCGACGCATCCGAGAGCCTTAAAAATGGGATTAAAGGCGCTCTTATTTCATGGATTTTGTTTTTGTTTTCTTACATGTATTTTTGAAGAGCATTTAAGTAAAATTGTAAAATTGATTTTTACTAATTTGAATCATGTACTCGTTATTTTAATTGTTGTGTTTACCAACTATTAACTATTAAATAGTCATAAAATCAACACAATAGTTACACTTAAATGGCAAAAAAATATGCCTATCAAACTCTACGCTTAGTTAATTATTTAATACAAAATGATATAAATAAAAAATGGCTAATGTGTTCTTCAATAATTTAAAAATTAAAAATTAAAAATACATTATTAATATTAGCATAATTTGTTAGTGGTAGATTAAAATTGTCACTTTACACATAATTAAAGAGAAAATTTTGTGTATAATAATAATTTATGGATCAAGTCTACAATATAGGTATAATTGATAGACTAAAATCGTCACTTTTTCTAAATAAAAAAATACGAGTACTATATATATTTTTAAATTACTAATAATTTAAATACTCAAAAAAATAAATATTTTTAAATACTAATAATTTTTTACCGGTAATATCTATTTTGTGACCACTCTTAGTAATTGGCGCGAGTACTATTTGTTCGTGTTTTCTACGTAATAACGTAAAGTCGTAAACAACTAAACACTGTCGTTTTTGGTTAAAAAAATAAAAGTGCATAAATGGATACGGGTAAAAATGGAAAGATTTTCAATACTAAACAAATTGGTACGTTACGAACTTTACATGGTGAATTCTGTGGGGCATTATAATGGCCATAATAAAATTTCCGTTCCAACAGTCTACAGTCTGTGATCGATCACATTGGCAGTGGCTTCAGCTCCAGATCCCAAAATTCATGCAACTCTCGCGGAGGAGACGGTTTCTACGCTGAGTGGTAAAGCACTTCTACCGCCCCCTACCTGCTCTATCTTCCCCTTCATCGTTCGAAATGATGTTTCCTCATCATCACGGACATTGAATTTGATTCGACGACTTGATCGATACTGTTCCATCCATTTTTACAGATAACGATCGCATCCGAGAAGACATCGAACCAAGTAGCGGAGAATGGCGGCCGGAGGTTTTGTCACTCGGGCGTTCGAGTCCATGCTCAAGGAGTGTTCCAGTAAGAAGCATTCTTCTCTCCAGATGGCAATCCACAGTTGCTTAGGTTCGTATTTGATTCTTTTTTTTTTTTTTTTGAAAACCTACTCATTCTATTACATTGTAGTATCTGTTGATAGGTTCGTATTTGATTTTAGTTGGAAATATATGTATTACTCTTCATCTATTGTTTGCATCATCTTAATTTTTTCTTCGTTTTGTGTTTATGATGTAGACATTATTACTATTTTTTCATTTGTCTAGTGGGAGCTTGTAATGTTGTATCATTTCCATGCAGAAACTGCAACTCCATTTATTTAAAACTAATGCTTAAGCGTGTAAAGCGATTTTGAGCTCATCGGATCCAGTGCCAACCCTCACAACTAATGTTAAAGTGCGAACTAGCCAAGTATTCTAAGTTGCAATTGCAGAACGTGCTATGCAATCTGCATATAATGCAGTTGGGAAAAGGTGTCAATATTGTTGAGTGCAATAAATAAGAAGTAATATCGTGTGGTCTACTAAAAAAGAAAGAGATAGCGTTTTTATATAAATTCCAAGTGAAAAGTCTTTTGTGAATGCTGTGTTACAACCTTGAGAGTCATTGAAGTCTATAAGAAGCATAAGAATAGAAGGTAGTAGCAAAATTTAGACAAAAAAAGAATCAATCCACTTCACCTGCCCAACTGTATTTTTACTAGTAAAATGGATAAAAAAATGTCTGGAAACCCCTAACAGCTTCATTTTCTTATGATATGTTTGAACTATAGAATTGTTTATCTTCCTAGCCGTAAAGATCCAAAATAAGTAGGGCATATGGTAAAACATCAAAGTATATGGTAAATTTACTACTACATATTTTTGTTACCACTGGTCTTGAACCTCAACTGTATGTGCTTTAAAGTTGCTCTCTTTTAACAGTTTTTCCAGAATTCATTATGAAGTGGTTCTTCTGATCTGAATGTTTCTATCAATACTTCTGCTCTTTTATCCCCAGATGCTGAAAAGGCAACAGATCAGCAGCACATGCACAATGAGAGTAATGCAGCGACATCTACAGGCTTGATTCAGAGGTATGAAATGAAACAAGAGCTTTTGCTAGTAAATATGCTTACCTGTTCATTATATAAGCTTTACAGAAGTATAAGATTTTTTTATGTTGGTTACCAACTGATCTTTTAGAGGAGCATCCTCTATTTTTTCCAGTTCCCTTTATTTAAGGAGTTCACTAATTTCTAGTTTCATTTCTTGGAATCTCCTTTTCCTTTGTAGTAGTCTGCCTGAAACTGATGCTGGATCCGGAACAATGCACTCAACCCCAACTTTACCAAGCAAGACTCTCATAACCACACTAGCAAATGCAGGCCACACTCTAAGTGTAGCTGAGGCAGAGCTTGTTCTCAATCCTCTTAGGCTTGCTTTTGAGACAAAAAATATAAAAATTATGGAGCTTGCTTTGGATTGTCTTCATGTAGGTGCTTGTTTGTTATTGTTTTGTTTTGTTTTGTTTTTTGTTTTTTTTTTTTGCTTCTGAAATTCCTTACCTAGCCAGAGAGTAATTCTCTTAAATCTTTTTCATTTGAAAATTGAGTTTTGTTTAATTCTTATGACATATCAAAATAATTAATGAAGGCACCAATGAGGTGACTCAGATGGAAATACTATAAAGTAAGTGTTTAGTGCCTCTAAAAAATTGACCATGCACATACAGGGCTATAGGATTGGAGTACTCTCTCTTTGTAACAGAGAGTATGAAATAGCTGGAGTGGAGTGTGCTCCTTTCTGTGAAACTCTTTTGTTGAATTTAACAATGCAGTAGCCTTGATCTATGCATTTCAAAATACGTGATTGAAAAATAAAACTCAGGCACATAGATCAAATGGAAGAAAGAAATTTTCAAAAAAAGCTTCAATTCATAATGTTTGGGAACATGAGTAAACTTGTTTGTTGGGCAGTTTGTGATAGATTTTTTAGTAGTGCATCATGTAACATGCCAATCAAATGCTAGTTACTAAATGCATATTATGTGAAATGTCCATTTTGAGAGCTAGACAATAAAACTTGTAAATCCTATGAGCTTTGGTAAATGGTATCATAATATGTTCTATATGATATACTCCAATAAATCAATAAATATAAAAATGTTGCAATAACTTTCTGCATTCAAACATTCAAGCGCAGAAACTGATTGCATACAACCATTTAGAGGGAGATCTTGGTTTTGATGGTAGGGGAAATGTGCCACTCTTTTCAGACATCTTGGGCATGGTCTGCAGTTGTGTGGATAATGTATTACCAGATGGGTACGTGTTTCTTTATTGTAGGCAATTTGTACTCCCATGTTGATGGGTTTTCTTAGATGTAACTACTGAGAAAATTATTTGCAGGACTACTCTTCAAGTATTAAAGGTACTACTTACTGCTGTGGCATCAACCAAGTTTAGAGGTATAAACTGTTCTTAGGCGTTTCCTTCCTTTGAAAATTGAAATGAATCCACTAAATAAAAATTTTACATTGCTACTAATAATATGTGCTAAAAAGTGATAGATCAAGTATTTTTTATCAAATGTTTGCCGTGTTCCTAAAATTTGTGATGGCATGCACGTGATGCAGTTCATGGGGAACCATTGTTGGGTGTGATTAGCGCATGCTATAATATAGTTCTTAAGAGGTATTTACCTGTTTATTTGATGGTAAGTATGTATTTGAGTTCAAGTGAAGCTGATAGCATCTGGTTTAAATATTCAGCAAATCCCCAATAAACCAGGCAGCATCAAAATCTATGTTAACCCAAATGCTAAGTATTATCTTTAAGCGGATGGAAACTGGAAACGTGGTATGTAATTTCCATGAGGATTACAGAAACTTTTTGTTCTCTGGCACGCTAGTAGCTTGGAATAGTACAGATTAGAAATCAGTAATACTGTCTTGCTGATAATGCAGGCCTCTACTTCATCTGATTCTGTTAATCAGAAAATGGCTGCTTCAGCAAATGCACCTAACTTTGAGGTTGTGGATATGCCATCTGATGATTATAACAAAAAAGAAATGATGTTGGGAGATAAAGTTTCTAGTAACCAAACCAAAGATGAATTTGTTGATCCCACTCTTGAGGAACTTTATAGTCTCGTGGGTGGGGCTGATATCAAGGTGCTTTCTATATCACAAAAAAGTTTCCTATTTTGAGAACTATAGTTGTTTTGTTCAATTATAAAGGAAAATTTCTATATCATTTGTGACAAGTATTAAGTTAGTTTCCTGTGCCACTTAGGGTATAGAGGCTGCTTTTGAGAAAGCTGTGCAACTTGAAGATGGTAAAATGGCTGCAGGGTAAGGATTCAGCATCAAGGATAAGTCTATTATAACACAATTACCTTTTCTTGGTTTGTAACTGAGGCATTTTTATTTGCATATGGTAATAATATTGCAACGATTTGCAACTATAACCAGAGGGACAGATATAGAAAGCATGAACATTGGACTACATGATGCTTTGCTTCTTTTTCGTTCCCTTTGCAAGGTTTGTATATATATCATTACTGATGTGATGAAATCTGTAGTCAATTGCTCCAATTATGAGCCTTTTTCTGAGTATGCTGCATTTGCAGATGGCTATAAAGGACAAGAATGATGAACTTACAACTAAAACATGCACTCTGTCACTGGAGCTTTTACAGGTGGGTTTGTACTTATTGCTAAAGGAGTTGTTGAACTGGTAATTGTTGATTAATCAGTATTGAATCACCTCCAAAATGTTTGGATTAAGAAGTAAGACAATGGGTTGAAATATGAAAGTTTATTAACTCATTTAAACATGCTCAGCATTGATATTTTGGCAGCCTTTATCCTTATATTTGTTTTTCTTGTTATCATTTTGAGGTATTTTCCTGAACACTAAAATTTCCTGATTTATCAAGAAGAAGAGGTTTACAAAAAAAAAACATTTTCTTATTACTCTTATTATTTTATTCTTTCAATTTTTGGCTCTAATAGTCCTACAGATGAAATAAATTGATTTAACTCTTTACCTTTGAACAAATCAATGCTTTATGATTTTAAGAATGAAAATTTTATACTCTTTTCCCATTCTCTTCCCAAATTTATTTTTGAACTGTTTTATTTTTTCATCTCCTTTGTAAAATTCTTTTCAATACATTGAATAGATACTTTATCTTTTGATGTATTAGATAAAGCAAAAAGTGGCCCAACTGTTGAACATTCAATTTATGTATAATTCAAATTGTGTAATTTGAAGGGTCTTCTGGAAGATGTTAGTGATCCATTCATACATTTTATTGAATCTGTCAAAGCCCATATCTCCTATACATTGTTGCAAGCCTCGGTGTCACAGACTTCTAGCATATTTCAGGTCCAGTTTTATCATAGCTCATATTTTTATTTTTATTCTTTTCCATAATGTCCTGCTGTTATGTCTCTGCAATAAATTTCATGTTTTGACAGTATGCAACAGGAATTTTCTCTGTACTTTTGCTACGGTTCAGGAAAAACCTTAAGGTATAATTGAATTTCCTAATGCTTACTTCGTTCTATTTTGCAAGAATTTTTATTATTAGGGCCCATGAGTGTCTTGATTTATTTATATTTTCCAGGGTGAAATTGGGGTTTTATTTCCCTTGTTTGTTTTGCGCCCATTGGGTGGACAAGACCCTAACTTTAAAACAGCTGTTCTCAGGTATCTAATTTATATCTTAGTTTTAAACATTTTTCAATGAGTTCCCAAAGTTTGATCCCAACATTGGGAAATGGAGAATGCAAGAAGAGATTTATTAAGGTAGTAAATCATTGACACTCAGTACGTCTTATATTATTCCATATAATGTCCCTCAATTTTTGGGCATATACTGTCTTAGCCATTGAGAGAAGAAAATATGGTGGCAAACTCGGTAGTGTTACTACACAATGAAAAGCTATTCAGATTCAGTGGATCTTATATTGCTCTATGTTGGTATCATTCCCTAAATATCCCTTTGCAGGATGCTGGAAAAGGTCTGTAAGGACTCAAAGATGCTTGTTGACCTATACGTGAACTATGATTGTGAGATCAAAGCACCTAACTTGTTTGAACACACGGTATTATATCATTTATGGTCTTTAGAGTTGGTTATTCTACCTTATCACATGTCTAAGCAGCTGTATTTTTTTTTTTTTTTTTTTTTTAAATAGGCGACAACTTTATCCAAAATTGCCCAAAATGCAGATTCAAACTCAGTTGCTTCATCTCTAATGGGATCAACCAAGTTGTCATCCCTTCAGGTGTCTCTCTTGGAGTGCTTAATTTTTCATTTACTGGTTACTTCTGATTCTCATGAAAACCTTTTTTTTCCCTGCCTTTTTGACCTTTATAGTGCCTTGTCACTATGTTAAAATCACTTGTTGATTGGGAGAAGTGTCAACGAAAACCATTAAGAGTTAATCGAAGTAAGCAGTCTATTGAAGAAGGTTTTAGCGGAATATCTGATGATATAAGAGGTAGGGAAGATTTACCCTGTGATTTTGATAAGTTGAAGGGCCATAAATCTACTATAGAAGCTGCAGTCTCTGAAGTAAGTGGTGTTTTCATGCAAAATGTGGATATCACCAGTTTCCTCTGGGGTCATTTTTTCTGTATATTTCATTGATTTCCTATTTAGAATCTATCTCAAGGTGGGTCTTTGGACTGGGATAGGATGATATTGACATTAAATTATGTGACAGTTTAATAGGCAACCCAGTAAGGGGATAGAATATCTGATATCAAGTAGGCTGGTGGAGAGATCGCCTGCTTCAGTTGCTCAATTTCTCAGGAATACTCCTAATTTGGATAAGGTCAAACTGCTCTCTCTCTCTCTCTCTCTCTCTCTCTCTCTCTCTGTATTTGTTATATTGTTACAAAGGGAAAGGTTTCATTGCATTAGATTTCAGGCCATGATTGGTGACTACTTGAGTCAGAATGAGGAGTTTCCGCTTGCTGTCATGCATGCCTATGTTGACTCAATGAATTTTTCTGGAATGAAGTTTGATATGGCAATTCGGGAATTTCTTAAAGGATTGCGACTTCCTGGGGAAGCTCAAAAGACAGACCGCATAATGGAAATGTTTGCAGACCGGTATGTTACTGGTTGCTTACCCTCTATATCTGTCTATTTATTAATTCTTATACACAATATAAGCTGATTTCTATGTTTGAAAGTAAAATTGATCCCTAAATGACAAATTTCTTCTTGAGTCTTTGAACATAGTTACTAACCTTTTCTAAGTTAGCAAAACATCCTGTAGGAGTTTCACATCCGTAAGTAAATTTTAGAGAAATGTGTCTTCTGTTTATGTTTGTGAAATAACATTCCCAAGTCCCACTATAAATCCTAAATGCTAAAAGAACAGTTCTCTGCAAACCTTTGCCTTCTTTTCACTTTCCAAATTCCCAAAGCTTTATCTTAAATGACTCACTTAAAGAAGTTAGTTCAACAAAACCTTCTCCTATAACTCCTCTTATAATCTAAGATTGGGTCAAGGCCACTCAATTGGGCTATAATGCACACGGGTCAAACCACACTAAAAGATTGAATTCAATCAATTACCTAGTCTAACCCATAGCCTTATAAACCTATATGTCATCTCTTATTTTATCAATGTGGGACTCTTAACAACTCCAAAACAATTTTCTCCATAGCTCACTAGCAGAAGAGCAAAGTGAAAATAAGTTGTAGATATTCTCTTACTCCACATCTTGCAAAAGTTAGGGAAAATCTATTTCAATTTTCTGAAACGAGTCAGTTGGGTTAAGTCTTTAACAGTTTTATGGACCTTAAAATAGATTTGAATTTGACCTTTGCATTTGCAAGGAAGGATGAAATGGCACATTTTATGACATTTTTGTTTTTGTATGAGGTAGGAAGCAGATAAGTTTTATGAGAAAATGCATGGATATTAAACATAGTTGATCTTGTTATTCTTTCCTTTGACAGTTACTATGCAGCCAATACTGATCTATTCAAGCATGCAGATACAGCTTATGTTCTAGCATATGCAGTTATAATGTTGAATACTGATGCCCATAGCCCAACAATCTGGCCAAGAATGTCGAAGGATGATTTCATACACTTGAATACCATGAAAGAGGCTGATGAATGTGCTCCTAAGGAACTCTTGGAGGAAATTTATGATTCTATTGTTAAAGAAGAGATCAAAATGCCAGATGCTCACATTTCCCTTGCAGAAAGTAATAAACAAAAGCTGGAACTGGAGGAGAGATGGCGACTGGTCAGTATTCTTAATCTAAGTCTACCAAGAAAGAATCATTTGATTGACTCAAAGTCCAAACGTGAGGCCATCAACACACAGACAGAAGCTATTTTTAAAAATCAAGGTGGGATAGAAGGGGTGTTTTATACTTCATACAATATTGAGCTAGCAAGCCCTATGGTTGAAGCTGTAGGATGGCCATTGCTTGCTACTCTTGCAGTTACTATGGAGGAAGGAGAAAATAAATCAATGGTCTCTCTTTGTATGGAAGGATTTAAGGCTGGAATTCACATCACCCATGTTCTCAGAATGGACACCATGCGCTGTGCATTCTTGACATCTCTTATCAAGTAATTTATTTCATTTAACATTTTGGCATGATTGTAATTTTCCTATTACTGTTCCTTTTCATTATACTCCTTTCCTCAATTCTTATTTACTGAATGCATATTGATTTTACAGCTTACAAGTTTTCTGCATTTTAACTTAAGTTACATGCAAATTTCATGGTATTCTGGGAAGTCAATGCTGTTTCATTTTCTTGACAATGAGGTGAAACTATGCTTTTGCAATTGTTTAACAGATTTAATTTGTTACATTCACCAAAGGATATGAGAAGTAAAAATGTGGAAGCATTGCAGACTCTACTGGTTTTTTGTGATTCAGATCCCAATGCCCTTCAGGATACATGGTATGCAGTGCTTGAGATTGTTTCCAGACTTGAATATGTTGTATCTTCTCCTAGTATGGCTGCAAATCTGATGCAAGGATCTAACCAAACCTCTCGAGATTCTTTTCTTCAATCACTGAGGGAGTTGGCTGAAAAACCTGCTGAGCAACTGTTCATGAATAGTGCTAAATTGACCAGTGAGGCGGTGGTGGAATTTTTTACTGCTTTATGTAATGTTTCTGTTGAGGAATTAAAACAGCTTCCAGCACGTGTTTTTAGCCTGGAAAAACTCATTGAAGTCAGCTACTACAACATTCCTCGTATAAGAATGGTAATTTCTCAACTTATTCAAGGGTCTTATTATGAAGCATGTTATTTCATTAGGGGTTGGTGTATTAACCAAGTGGGTTTGTGATGTTGTCAAGCATAATAATTCCTTCCCTTTAGCAACCTGGATCGTGAACTTTACTTTGAACAGCTCCAGCCTCTAGGAATCCGGAGGGGTTAAGAAATGACAATTGCTCCATATGATACTAAATGCATAGTGCTAAAGTGAAACCGTTCCAGTTTGTATGATACTGTACTTCTAAGAGATGAAAATAAACTAATACATTTGGGGAAACGGTGCTATTTCTAGACAATCCCAGATAGTGCCATTTTACTATTTATCATATATACGCTATTATGTTTTCACGAATAATTGCTCAACATTGCCAATAAATTTTTTTGTGCAAACTTTGAGGCTTGTAAGTCTTTCCAATTTTACCATTTAATTGGGGGTTGAGATTTTCTGAACATTGGAATCTAATTGATGGTGAGATGTCAGTGGATGTCTACTGAACAATCAGTCCTTAGTTTGGCCAATAGTTTATATGCATGCCATGTATAAAAATGGTCTTCTACTAATATTGATCTAGAGAGATCTAAACTTCACTTCATCTCATAAGGATACTATTTTGTGTTTTGTTTATTGTATATATATAGCTATTCTCCATTGCAGGGTGCCAAGTAGTCTATTTTGATTTGTTTATCTGAAGATGAAATGAAGTCTGTCAAATTTATTCATTTTATAGTTTTCCCATGTAAATGATCACCATTAGTAAATTGCATTGCTCAGGTTTGGGCAAGAATATGGTGTGTGCTGGCTAGTCATTTCATTTTTGCTGGGAATCATCCTGATGAAAGAGTGTATGTGTATTCCATAGATTCTCTTAAGCAGCTTGTCATGAAGTATTTGGAGCGCACAGAACTCACCAATTTCAGATTCCAGAATGATATTTTACAACCATTTGTGACACTTATGTGTGATAGCAAAAGTGAATCCATGAGGAAACGTATTGTTGATTACATCGTACAAGTACGTTTACTTTTTTTCTCAGATAGCTCAACTTTATTCTTCCAGTTGAAAATTGACTTATTCTGTTGCTTTCGCAGATAATAGAGTTTAAGGCTATGAATATAAAATCTGGCTGGAGAAGTGTGTTTATGATTTTCACAGCTGCTGCAGAGGATGCACTAGAGCCAATGGTTGAAAGTGCATTTGAAAATGTAGAACAGGGTAAAGATAACTTATTTTGGTACCCTTCTCTTTTAATAAAATATGTTGATATGTTTGATTTTTATTTGCTATAATTCCATAAGCGTGTGACAGTAAAGTTTCTTGCAGTTATTCTGGAACACTTTGATCGGATTGTTGGAAATAGTTTTG
The DNA here is from genome assembly GCA_003576665.1 of Ipomoea trifida. Taxonomy (NCBI): domain Eukaryota; kingdom Viridiplantae; phylum Streptophyta; class Magnoliopsida; order Solanales; family Convolvulaceae; genus Ipomoea; species Ipomoea trifida. The sequence continues at coordinate 7,311,083 of CP025645.1, read as the reverse complement.
TGGATTGTGTCAGTTGCTTAATCGGGTTTGCCAATAATAAGTGCTCCCACAGAATTAGTCTGAAGGCCATTGCACTAATTCGTATTTGTGAGGATCGCCTCGCTGAGGTTATTTTCCTGCATTTTGGTTTCATTGCCTTACTTTGGTAATTTCCACATTGGTTGTTTACAGTGTTTTAAAAACCTGTCTTAATTCCACACCACAAGGTCGTCAATCATGTCTTAGATCTGGTTATGATATAAAAACAGTTCAGGCTTCAATAATTTTATTTTATTTTGAGATTCAAAGACACCCTTCTGTTGAACTGCTAACTTGTTGACCCAATGTGGGTTTGAGGACCAGAAAAAGAAAATTAAGTATTCAAGAAATTTTATTCTCAATGGTCAATTGAATTTTTGTGCAAGTAGCATTTACAAGTCACGCCATGTCTAGCAAATAGCAATATCTATTTACCTGATCATTCACAGCAGAACTTTGAGATCAAAGTGGATTTCTTGTTTGTTCCTAATTCAGTTGGTTGATTAGTTGATCTATTGAAAATCCTAGATGAGGGAAAATCAAATGGTTATGGTAAGGAGCTGGTGAGAAGTATAGAAATATACAGTGGCTCAGCAGCAAAAAGACGAACCATGAGATGTAGGAACTAGGAGCAAAATATAATAGTAGCATCGTTCATTTGGAAATTAACACAGGCTTTGCCGCATCAGACTCTTTTTCAGTTCCTCTCGAGTTTGCTTACTGAACTTGCACAATTATTTGGTTTCAACTTTCTTGTTAATATTTTCTTTGGCGTTTAGTTTTCAATTAGCTTGAAACAAAATTAAAGATTCTAATTTAGCATTTCAATAGCCATACATTGTGCTCTCTTAATTCATAAAGCTTTCTTCTTATTGACTTATTCTTTATACACACAGATGGATATGTATGGTAATTCTGTCATGGATCTTGTTTCATATTGTAAGTAAGATATTTTTTTCTTCAGGGCTTGATGCCAGCTGGTGCATTGGAATCATTCGATACTAATGCAGTTAAAAGTTATCATGTCACTGAGGATTATTGGTTCCCAATGCTGGCTGGTCTCTCTGATCTAACCTCTGATACCCAGCCAGAGGTTAGAAACTGTGCACTTGAGGTTTTGTTTGATCTGTTGAATGAGAGGGGCAGCAAGTTCTCATCCTCATTTTGGGAGAGTATTTTCCACCATGTGCTATTTCCCATTTTTTATCATAGACGTGCTGGAAAAGAGAACTCCGATTCTTCTAGAGATGAATGGCTTCGTGAAAATAGCAAATATTCGCTCCAGTTATTGTGCAACCTTTTCATCACTTTCTACAAGGTAAGGGGTTTTCTACATGGATGTTTATGCCAGAAAATTAGCAATTGTTGTTTGTATTGTTTCCTTGGAAAATCTTTAACTATGATGAAAGCTTGGCTTTTATAGAACTATAAGTTACAAAGAAAATAGGGCATTTCCAATTCCTCATTGACCAAGGATTTCCTTGACTATTAAAAACTAACCCATCCTTCAAGGAAAGGATTTTAGGAAGTGAATGAAAAATCAAAAGCTAAATGCTGTAGAACCTTTCATAAAATAAAATCTTATAAAATATATATGAAAGAGGAAACACCAGTGCTAGCCGACTTTATGAATTTCTTTTCCTTGAGTATTTTATGGACTGCATTAGAAGTAGTATTTCATATTCATGAAAATTCTTATTTCTTTTCTGCAGGCTGTTTCTTTTGTGCTGCCTCAACTTCTCAGTTTGCTGTTAGATTGTGCCAAAAATGCTGATCAGTCAGTGGTTTCAGTCTCTTTGGGTGCACTACTGCATCTGATTGAAGTAGGTGGACGTCAATTCAGTTACAGTGACTGGGATACGTTGTTGCAAAGCATAAGGTCTGTGATACTATGATCCCCCTTCGAGATATATTTTTCATTTCTGGTAACTATTTGTACTCATAATGTGTTAAGTCACAATTATAAATTATATAATGTAAATATAAATTCAACACAGAGATGCTTCATACACAACACAGCCTCTTGAGCTGCTGAATGATTTGGGATTTGAAAAGGCAAAAGATCAGACCCTATCAATTAGAGATTTGGAAGTCTCTTCACCACATTGTGAGTCCAACATTTCTGGTAATACTGAGTTATTAAATAATTATCACCTTAATGTTAATTATATTATTGACAACTGGGAAACACCTGGAATCATGTCAGCAAGTATTGGTGCTGATGGCACTGCAAAGGTTCAAAATGCATTAAAAACACAAGAAGACAATCAGGAGATGAACCCTATTGATCAGAAAGAAATTGAAGGTTAGCACTAACTATAGAAATCAAAACTGTTTTGAACCTTAACTTGAATGAACTTTGCATAGCAAACATCTTGAAGAGGAAACACTTTTTTACTTACAGGAATGCCTTCACCTTCTGGAAGAGCTAAGGAATCTACTGCTTCTGAAGGTCTTCAACGGAGTCAGACAATAGGTCAGAAAATAATGGGAAATATGATTGACAATCTATTTGTCAGAAGTTTTACCTCTAAACCCAAAAACACGAATGAAGCTTTGGTACCTTCTCCACCTAAGGTATTGACACTTGATATCTTTGCTAGTATTATTGTCCATGCTCTTTATTTTTTCCAATTTTATTGCAGCCTCTGATTCCCAAGAGGTCAAAGCCTCATGGTCTAGGAACATTGTGAAGATTTCATTTACAAATCACTAAGGGGTTATTTGCTTCAGGGAACTGGTCGGGATTTGGACTGAACATTTTCCCATACCCGTAATTAGTTCAAACATTTGGCATATGGGATTAAGTGTTCCCCACAACCTAATATCACATTTTCCGTAAGAATAGAGTATTTTAGTTTGTTGATTATAACAAATCGACCCCCAAGTGATGATATGTTAAAGGGGAAAGCATGACAAGAAAGTAGTAAAATATAGTTTGACTACACATACTCCTATTTTACTCCTTACTCCCTGTTGCATTGACTGATTATTGGCTCTAGTGGGTGGTCTATATTCTTTTTTTTTTTAAAACCTTTTTTTTCTTTTCCTTTTGGCCAATTAGTGCAGGTTGTGTGGTGAGAGCATACACTACTAGGAGTATTCCTGATCCTCTGTTGGTTGGTGGGATTTGGATAGCTGTGCTTTTAATGTTGAGGTTCCTGGAAAATAATTATTGTCAACAGAAATGAATAAGAATAAAATAATTACCCAATAAATCAATCAAGGCCCAAGCGAGGCATTTTGGCAGCAACTCTAGTGGTTTTAGTGGGTGAATATGGTGGAGTAGGTTGCAGCCTCATGGTGGGAGGCCTGCAAGCATTTTAGGTCTACGCATTAAAATAACGAGTGAGAGGGAGAGGGGTGGGGGGAATATTCATCAAATAATCCATATTACTAAGTAGAATAAGTTTAAATTTTGATAATGGCAGCAGACCCAGAAATCATTTCATTTGTAATTTGTCTTTACCCGAATTTTATTTAATATACCAAACACCAGAGAATGTTCTATGCTGAATAAAACACGGGAGAGAGTGCTCTTTTCAATGTTTTTTTTTTCTTTATTTAATGGCTTTACTTTCATATAAATGTATAGATTTCTGAAGATCTGAAGCCTGATGAAAGATATGAGGATGAAAGTTCAATATTGGCAACAATTAGGAGCAAATGCATTACACAGCTACTGCTTCTAGGTGTCATTGATAGTATTCAGGTCTGCTATAGAAAAACCCTCACTTTTCCCCCTTCTTATTTTATTTTTCATGTTAAAGCTTAAATGTCTTTCTTTTCATGGTAGAAACTCACACATTTTCCCAATATGAGCTACTTATAATGCAAGTCCAGTAATGATTGAGAATCTGAAACCAAACTAGCTGCTAGAAATGTTCTGGACAAGTCCTTTTAACTTTAAAGAATTCCTGTAGCTCCTCAAACATGCTAATAGGAAAGGTCTAACAAACAGTTTTTAATCTCCTCTCACAACTTTTAGAGTGAAGCAAGAAATTGCATTATCTCTCAAAGGATTACTGGCTTTTTTGGGACTGAACAAAGCTGAGAATTGGCCAAAGTGCAGAGGAAGATTTTCATAATCCATCTAAAAATGGTGGTGAAAGTGTAAAACATGTCTGTTGTATCTTTTCAACATGCGCACAGAAACTATTGAAGATTTCATAGCCGGAGTAGACAAGTAGGAAAGAAGATTTCCTTAGTGCGCTTGTGAAAACATTTTTGCTATTGTATTTCTGTAATCACTAGACTTATTATTATTATTATTATTATTATTATTATTATTATTATTATTATTATTATGCCTCTTTCAAATATTCAGAAGACGTACTGGAACAAGTTGAAGGCAGCACAGAAAATTGCTCTAATGGACATTGTATTATCTGTGATAGAGTTTGCTGCATCATATAATTCATATTCAAGTCTCAGATTGCGGATACACCAACTTCCTGCTGACAGGTAGGGTCCATGCACTTAAATTGGTTCATCCACATGATCATGCAAAATTCGTTACAAGGACCTTGCATCATGGTTTAGTTTATTTTCTGTGCAGGCCTCCCTTAAATATTCTCCGCCAAGAGTTAACAGGAACTTCTATCTATCTTGATGTTTTACATAAGGCAACTGCAGAAGCTAATACTGAAAAAGATGAGATGGACAAGACTGGTGTTTCTCAAAATGGAGATTATTTGGGGAGAAGTAGTGATGAAACATCAATAATGGAAATTGAAGAAGATGAATTTGAAGGAGTCGCAGAACAGAAGCTGGTGTCATTTTGTGTAAAGGTTCTAAGTGACGCATCTGACTTCCAATTCAGCACAGAGGACAACACTAGTACAGATGCTCATCAAGTTCTAGAACTGCGTTCTCCCGTCATTGTTAAGGTATGGTATATGCTTCGTCAAAAAATCGCTACCGGTTTTAGTTATGTTATGAATCCTCCTTGTACGTACTTTCATAAATTTTATGTAGCCCTGCCTGGAAGAAGATATACTTGAGGGAGACCTGAGATTTTAATAGACAACTTTATCACCAAATAATAATGCAAATATGCCCTGAGTTACGGTTCATGAGCTTACATGGCATTGCAGGTGCTGAGGGGCATGTCCCATATTAACAGCCGAGTATTCAGGAATCACCTCAATGAGTTTTATCCTTTGATTACTAGACTCATGTGCTGCGACCAGGTAACCTCCGACTAAGTGTATTTTTAAAAGTAAAAAGAAAATAAAAATTATACTGTTTGGAATTGTGCAATGGCTAAAATTTGCTCCCTCTGATCATCAGCCTACTTCAATTTTATTCTTTGAAGAAATTTAAGTCATAATGCTCATGCATATATTTATCTTCAGATGGATGTACGTGGAGCTCTTGCCGATCTGTTAAGCATGCAGGTTAAAGCGCTGTTGGTGTAAAAATATTTCAAGCTGGGATGTGAGTGGAAGAAGTACAACGAAAGAGGCATGGACGCAATAGGAAGCCATCAATTTGACGTGCAACTATGGATTTCTGAGCTTATTCTTGCTATATTTTATTATGCCATAATAAGAAGGTAGACTAGAGGTAAATTTAAGTAAAGTTGTTTTTATTTGTTCCGTTAGTTATACTTTGATGCACTGAACTTTTACGAGCCCTTTCAAAGAATTCTATTTTCTTCTCAATAGATCAAGAGATAAAATAATTTGTGACACTTCATTTTTTTTTCTTTAATTTTTTATATGATCAAAATATTCTCTTATTTATTCATTTATTTATTTAAATGAGCGATATTTGAGAAATTTTTATTGTAGAAAGAAATACTCCTTTTTAATATTATTGGGACAATACCCTTCATCATCATCTGCTTGGATTAAACCTAAATTGAGATGTGATATTCTATTTTTATAATAGACTCTTTATAATATCCAACCTTAAATAATATTTGGAGTAATTTTATCTTATTATTTGTCGCCCATTTGGAGTATTCTTACCATATTATTTGTTGCTTTTATATGATATTTCATTATTGAGCATCTAGTTAAGTGCATAAGTTTGGTTTATATTTCAAATAATGTTCAATTTGAAAAAGAGTAATTAATAATTAAAAACCAAACATATATGTTCGAAATTTTTGTGAGAAGGTGCATCTCTTATCCCTTGGACTTGGTTAGGAAACCTGCAGGCAGCAGTCGCCAACATGCTACTCCATCCCTTTCTTAACAGATTCTCTCTTCCCCTCTCTCTCAAGACGTGGTTCTTCAATTCGTTAACCACATGGAAACACGATGGAATCCAGTTCCTTGTTCAATTCCATACATTCTTTCCTTTATCTCCAATGGAAAGTAATCTTTTTACTAACCTTAAAATTCTGCTATTAATACCCCATTCCTGAAGGGACACAGAGGAAAAAGAGGGATTAACAACACAATACAATTACATTTCATAAACATGGATTTTCCCTTATTTCCAAGGCTTTTATTCGTGGTCCTGTTAGTCATGGTGGTTGGCAATCAACAAAGTTCATTGTCAGTAGTAGATGGCCTAGCATGCAATTTGGGCACTCGCTCGTCGCATCCCCTCCCAGGTGACATTGTAGTGAAGCTGATGAAGGACAATGGGTTCAACAAAGTAAAACTCTTCGAGGCCGACCCTCCAATCTTGAAGGCCCTCGGAAGATCAGGCATTCAGGTCATGGTCGGGATTCCTAACGACATGTTAGCCGCCCTTGCTAGTAGCGTCCAGGCTGCCGAAAATTGGGTATCTCAAAACGTGTCCTCGTTTATCTCAAAAAATGGCGTCGACATAAGGTTAAATATAATTTCTCAGTATCATAACTTTAGATTACATTTTACAATTTTTTTTGCTTTTAGTTTTAAATTGAAATGTGATTTTTTTTAAGGTATGTGGCGGTAGGAAATGAGCCATTCTTGAAAACCTACAAAGATAGATTCGTGCAAACATTGTTTCCAGCACTAAAGAATGTCCAGGCGGCACTGATCAAAGCTGGGTTAGGGCGCCAGGTCAAGGTGACGGTCCCACTGAACGCTGACGTGTACGATACGCCGACCGGCGTCCCATCCGGCGGCAATTTCCGGTCCGACATACACCAGCTCATGGTCTCAATCGTCAAATTCTTAAGCGACAACGGCGGTCCACTCACCATTAACATCTACCCTTTCCTGAGCCTATACGCCGATCCCCATTTTCCGGTCGATTACGCCTTCTTCAACGGCGCAGCTTCCCCGGTGGTCGACGGCTCCACGACTTACACCAATGTCTTGGATGCCAATTACGACACCCTGGTATGGGCCCTGGAGAAAAACGGGTTCGGGTCACTCCCCATAATCATCGGGGAAGTTGGGTGGCCCACAGACGGCGATAAAAACGCGAATGTGGAGTACGCGCGGAAGTTTAATCAGGGATTAATGGACCGTATAATTCAAGGACGTGGAACGCCAAAACGGCCGACGTCACCGCCTGACGTGTATCTATTCGGGCTAATTGACGAGGATGAGAAGAGCATTGACCCCGGAAACTTCGAGAGACACTGGGGATTGTTCAACTACGACGGCACAATCAAGTACCAGCTCAATTTGGGGAACAACGGGAGCCTCACCCCCGCGAAAGGAGTCCGTTATTTAGCCCGCCAATGGTGCGTAATGGCGCCGAACGCCAATTTAATGGACCCTAATTTACCTCAGAGCATCAATTACGCGTGCAGCTACGCCGATTGCACTAGCCTCGGCTACGGCTCCTCGTGCGGAACCCTAGACGCGCGCAGCAACGCCTCCTACGCCTTCAACATGTACTATCAGACAATGAATCAACAGAAAGGCGCCTGCGGCGATCAGTTCCACAACTTGTCGGTCTTAACGAGGATCGATCCGTCGCCGCCGATGTCGCCGCAGGGCCGGACGTGTCGGTTTGAGATCATGATCGACGTCGGCACGCACGAGAAAAGGTCTCCTTATCCCGGCACTTCCGCCGCCGCAATGAAGCTTTCTTTTTCAGTTCTCGCCGCCTTTCAAGCTGCATTCACACTGGTGCTCATCGCCACTGCACTTCCATGATCATCCCTCTATCCCGGCCGTAATTTATTTTAGCAAATATTTTTTTTTCTCGTCTGGTCCTCCAAATATCGATAATTTCTGATTGAGCATTAAATTAGTTATAAATTGTTAATTAAACCCCTTTCTAATGGCTATTGCCTATTGCATCGCTTCTATAGTAGTATACCTCCTTTTGTGTTGATGGACACGCTCTTATACCCAATAGGCCAATATATAAAAACACCCCCAAAATATCGGTGCATCAACACTGATAACTTTTCGATCTATATATAGTATGGACTAATCTGATCAAATAAGACATATTGCATATACACGATAAGTATGCATAATAGAATTAGACAATTATCAAAGGAATATTCCTTAGTTTGAGTCTTGGATTAGCATGAACTCAAAAAAGATTTATTTATTTATTGGGAAAATGGTCAAATAGACCCCTAAACATTCCATAAAAAGTCAATTAGGCCCACAAACTTTTGAAAGGTGCAATTGAACACATTAACTCACAATTTTGAGTCAATGAAACCCATTAACCGGTGACCTAACTTGTAAATGCCGGTAATTGCACATTTGACTAGCCACATCAGCTTTGCTTTGTATTTAAATTGCCACATAAGCCTTGTTAATTTCCTTTCTCACAAATTGTCGGCCTAGATAATGTATACAGTATACCAATCACAAGTAGCTAAGTCAACAAAGCCTAAAACTTGTAGTAACAGAGCTCAGACCCCTCCATCAATGGCGGATCAAGATTGCAAGCTTCATATATTGATGTTCCCATGACTAGCTTTCGGCCACATGATTCCATTTCTAGAGCTCACGAAGCTCATAGTTCAAAAGGGTCACAAAGCCTCCTCCGTTTCTACTCCCAGAAACATCAATCGCCTCCCCAAACTCCCCCCGACCCTAGTTCCTCTAATCAACTTCGTCAAGCTCCCTCTCCCGCCGACACCAAACCTGCCGGAAAACGCAGAGGCCACCATTGACCTCCCGTACGGCGACGTGAAGTACCTCAAGAAAGCGCACGATGGTCTCCGAGAAGCCATGTCTAAGTTTCTTCAAGAATCACATCCCGATTGTATTTTGTTTGGTTTCGATGCTTACTGCTGGAGGTTGCGTCGGAATTCGGTGTTTCTACAGCTTTCTCCAGTATCTGTATCGCCTTTTATTAGACTTCCTCAGGCTTGGACCGTCGGATTTTAAGTATGAGAAGAGGACAGCGGCGGAGGAATTCACCGTCCGGCCAAAATGCATGGGTGCCGTTCAAAACGCCGGTCAGGACCCACACTGCTGGTGGGCGGCGCGTGCATGCACGCGCCACGATCTTCATATTTTCTTCTTCGGGATAAAATGAATGGGGTGCTTTCTTTCTTCCTCCCCTCCAACCCTTTTCTTCTTTTAAATATTGGAAATGTCCTAATTCTTCATTCTGAGAAAGCAAGCAAGCAGAAGAAAAAAAAATGAAAGAAGTTGTTGAGCTATTTTTCTTCCCAGCACTTGGAATGGGGCACCTCTTATCTGCAGTTGAAATCGCAGAGCTCCTTATTCACAGAGACCACCATATCTCCATCACCATTTTCATCTTGACACCACCTTTCGACCTCAAAATCACTTCTTTCATCCAATCCCAAACCCCCGAAAGGCGACTGAAGTTCGTGACACTCCCATTGGACGAGTCGATCTCCATCGATCCCACCAACATTCCGGCCCCCTCGATGATCCCCATAGACTCTTTCAAGCCTCGAGTCAGAGAATGCGTTAAAGAAACTATCCGTAGCGTACGCCTGGGCGGATTCGTAATCGACATGTTCTCCACGGCCATGATTGACGTGGCGGACGAGTTTGGAGTTCCGGCCTATGTGTTCTACACCTCCGACGCCGCCGTGCTTGGCTTCCTGCTACATATGCAGAAAATCACCTTGGAAGGTTTTAGAGCGTAGTGGGCAGAGGTTCCTGTGGGTACAGAGGCGTATGCTGGAAAAGGGTTCTCTTTAAATACAATTTAAATACAAAGCAAAGCTGATGTGGCTAGTCAAATGTGCAATTACCGGCATTTACAAGTTAGGTCACCGGTTAATGGGTTTCATTGACTCAAAATTGTGAGTTAATGTGCTCAATTGCACCTTTCAAAAGTTCGTGGGCCTAATTGACTTTTCGTGTAATGTTTAGGGGTCTATTTGACCCTTTTCCCTTATTTATTTTTTAACTTAAATGATCCCGGCTTCCGACGGCGCTAATCCTAAGCCCACAAGACACTATATAGATTCTAGAGCCATAACAGAAGTAAATTGTGAATCGCGCAATCAGTTCATCGATCAAATCTTATTATTAGCATATTTTATTTTTATAGTGACAATGAGACTAGCTTTACCTTTACTTTTAAGAATTAATTCCATTTTTCATCATTATACAAAGTATGTGTCATTCTACTTTTATTTCTTTCTTTTTTAGAGCATCCTTATTTGATCATAACATTATTGTAACATAATCATTTTTTGTCCTCTATCAATAAAATCGTTTAAATGTCCTTAAATTTATAGGGTTATACATGACCAAACAACAATATTAATAATCATTCTAATTTCATCATTCTACCATACATGTAAAATACTTTCATCAAAACTCATTATAACCAAACACGCACTTATAGAGCGTTGCGTTGGAACGAAGGAATTAGGGAGAAAGTAATTGCAATTACATAGGAAATAAATAAAGCATGAATTAAATTTACATTATTTGATAAATATAGAATGTCTATAATTTATGTCTATATGCCATATGAGCGGTTCTTATATCGTGGACCGCGGTCCACAATGCATTGTGGACCGCGGATCCCCAAAACGACGTCGTTTTGATTAATGAAACATACGGATGAATTCGCGCCACTCACTTTCTTTTCATATATACTGCAGTTTCTTTTCATATATACTGCAGTTTCTTTTCTATATATACCACTCACTTTCTTTCCAAATATACTGCAGTTTCTTTTCAAATATACTGCAGTTTCTTTTCATATATACTGCACTTTCTTTTCAACATAACTGCAGTTTCCTTTCAACACAACTGCAGTTACTTTTGAATATAACTATAGTTTCATTCGATAATATACAACTATAGTTTTATATGAAAAGAAACTGCAGTATATTTGAAAAGAAACTGCAGTATATTTGAAAAGAAATTGAGTGGCGCGAATTCATTCGTCTATTTCATTAATCAAAACGACGTCGTTTTGGGACCGCGGTCCACAATGCATTGTGGACCACGGTCCACGATATAATTTGCGCCATATGAGCACAAGTACTTAGACGAATCATAAGGAATCTGATGGTCCTCAAATTGCTTATAAATATCCGATTAGCTAAATTTTAGCGGAGAGAATAATTAGATTGAGCGGCTGGAGTGGAGCATTACTTTTTGTTGGACTATTTTTCCTTTACAAAATACCGAACTAGTCACGGATCCATTCAATTTTAGGCGACCATCCGCCATTCTTTCTTCTTCAATCACAGGCATTCATAAATTCATTCACTTCCTGCATCCCTCCTTCGTTGGGTTGAGTTTCTTGTTCAAGATCACATTATTGGATTGAAGAAACGATTCTTCTAGCATATTGTGTTGTTCTTGATTTGGGTTCGTAAAATAAAAGACTTTTGTTTTCCATATATTGTTATGATTAGTCGGAGAAGCTAAACAGTAATTTTTATTTATTTATTTATTTTTTTTATAGATAGTAGTTATTATTGTCGCCGCCGCCGACGCCATGGCTATAGCGGCGGGGGCTTCTTTCGTCTCGCCGGTTAAAACGGAGTCGCGGCGTTTGGCGGTTGGGAGGCCTTCCGTTGATGTGTGTGGTAATAATGGAAAGGTTGAATACGGCCGCCGCCCGGCTTCTGTTCTCGTGGTTAGGGGTTGTTGCCCCGGCGACTCTCTGTCAAACGCCGCCGGGAATGGGATTTATACCGGCGGTGGTATAAATAGCAGCAATAATGACTTCTTGCCTAGACCGCGAGCATTTCCTCCATGTTTGCCCAATTTGCTTCGTGATTCGGAGGAGATTAAGCTCGGAGATGGCGCTTCGGAGTTTTCTGATACCGAAAGCGAACCTTCTCACGAAGGAAGATCGATTGGATTCCCGTACCGTGATCCGTCTGAGAAAATTGTGCTTGCTGTTGATATTGATGAGGGTACTACGCTCTTGTTTAACCTATTTTTTCTCTAGTTTTGATCAATTAAACATTACCTGAGGAAAATTCACAGCTACCCTTCAATGTTGTGTCTGTTGCACGGGTGTAAACCCGCCTTATGATCCTAGCTGGCATAGGAGCCTAGCTTGTCCCCCAGATTGTTTATAGCTTCCTGGCTCAAATAGGTCGCTGGGAGTTGAAATTGTAACCTCCTTGGGGAGTTGGGGTTAGGGTTTAAGTGAATAGTCTGACTAACTTGATTGGGGTGCCCCATCCATGTGTGTTATTTGAAATCACAGCAACTTGTGCTGATTCTATGTTCATATATCTGCCGCTCAAGTTGAAATATTTACCAAATTCCGCCTTTATTGTTGTGTGATATTGTCTCCAATGAGTTGTTTAACTAAATGGCTAATCATGTCTTCTTGTCTCGTACTCTCATTTGTTTGATCTGTTGGTTTCAATGATCTTTGTTTAATTTGATTTAGTTGTTCTCTGTCTTTCTACTTTTATGTGCAGTCCTTGGAAACTTTGTATCAGCTATCAATCAGTTCATAGCTGATCGGTACTCATCGCATCACTCAGTGTCTGAATATCATGTATATGAGTTTGCCAAGGTACCATCTGTCAATCTTCTACTCGATTTTGGGATTACTGCTGTACAATCTGCTGTCTTTTGCCCTGATAGGTGTCTCTGCTTGCATAGAATCTGTTTTTTTTTTTCCTTATATTCTTTTACCATGGAAGAATTGCTTTAACTATCAGGAATATGGAATTCAAAAACTTTCTAGGCTTTCAGTGCTCCAGTCTTATCAATAAATAAAATAATCGAAAGTAAAAGAACCCCACTTTGTTGGAAATGCATTGTCATTATTGTGTCTCAGCTACACTTTCTGCATTTTAGTTAAAATTATCCCCTCTATTACTATCATCATTCTTTAATTGCTAATGCTTTTTTTTTTTTAACCTTTAATTGCTAATGCTATTACACAAAAATCGAATTTTATTTGTCCTGTCTAATTGACCTTTACTTTCTGTTGCAGATATGGAATTGCTCCAAGGATGAAGGTAACACTCTCGTTTAAACAGAGACCTTGTACAGTTCTACAAAGAAAATAAAAATCTGTAAATATTTACAGAACTTTAAAACAGGGTGCATGCTGGTTATAGTAATTGGTTCCTTTCTTACGTTCTAGTGTGGTTTATGCATTCAAAAACTGTATTCTATTTTGGATTGGGACATTGAATGGTTGGTTTGTTTATTGGGTTGTCTAATGTGATTTTTTTTTTTAATGTAACAGCAAATATCCGTGTTCATGAGTTCTTTGACTCGTCCTATTTCAAGACAGCAATCCATCCAATTCCCGGTGCTCAGCAAGCTCTGGAAAATCTGTCCAAAGTTTGTAATATGTCGATAGTTACGTATGTATACCTTTCCTCCATTTCCTCCACATGTAATGACCTCTTATAGTGATCACAAATGAAAGTGTGAAGTTCATGATCATTTGATCACAGGTCCCGGCAATATGCAATTCAAGATCACACAATTCAGTGGATTGAGACGCACTTTCCTGGACTTTTTCAGAAAATCCATTTCGGGAATCACTTTGCATTAAATGGAAAATCCATATCCAAATCAGAGATTTGCAGGTACACCACCATCCATCACACAACTCTTCAATACCCTCATTGTATGTAATCTGGCCAACTAATTCTCTGTACATGCCATGGCAAACCTCAAAAAACGAATTCTCTTGAATATTGACTGTCTAATGTTGTTGTCTTACTTCAATACACTCATTGTACGTAATTTGGCCAACTAATTCTGTCGGTGCCACACCAAAACCTTAAAAAACGGTTTCTCTTGAAAATTAACTGTCTACTGTTGTTGTAATAATTGAAGCATGTGCTCCATCTCAACTAAAAGTCTAAGCTGATAGTTGGATTACACATTTATGTTTATATATTAATGCTCAGCAGTAATGATAAAAACCCGATTATGGTAGGTCTCTGGGAGCAGAAGTCTTGATTGATGATAATCCAACATATGCCATTGAGTGTGCAGAAGCCGGAATCAAGGTTCTTCTTTTCGACTACGAAAATTCATATCCATGGAGCAAGACAGAGCTAGTAAATGGACACCCTCTTGTCACCAGAGTCCATAACTGGGGAGATGTTGAGCTCCAATTTGCATCTTGGATCTTACCCAGTAATAACAATGCCATTCCAAACTAGGGTTCATAAACTATTAGTTCATGCACACAGTTGCTGTACATTTCTTAGCCCCACGCAAAAATGCTAGAACACTTATTGCTAACTTTAAAGACTTTTGGTTAGTATATGTCAACTTCATTTTCAGTTTTGCCAATTTCTTAATTAGCCTCGAACTATTCGAGATATATATATGATCAACAAGACTTAATGCATTAAGTCAGATTGTAAACAGTCAACAAGGAAAGAAGGTGGAGCTTATCTTCACTGCCTGCAACTTGACATAGAAACGGTATCCCTTGCCGGCACGATTTGCAGATCGCCTAACAAAAAGGAATCTTGTATTATTTATAGTGGATGCAATTTCATTAATATCATAACAATTTTACCTAAAGTCGAGAGAAAAGAGTCAGATTTGATGGCGTAGAATTCTCCATACATGGAACACAAGATATTTATATTTATAATCTAATCATGTATGTAGTTGTTACGATTTGAGTTAAAATTGACGTATTTTGTCTTGACATAACAACGTGCATCATGTTGGCAGCATTGTGTACTTACTTTCAATGTGCATATTTTTTCTGCATCACACAAAATTAAACTTGAGTGCGTAAGTGATAATCCAAACAAGACGTGTGACTCGTGAGACCCATTGACGGTGCCAAAATTTTGTCCAATTTTGGGGAAATCAAAATTGAGACGTCTCAAACCCATTTTGACCGTATAAAAATTTTATTTAATTTTATAGGTAGCAAAGTAGGCATGCATGCATTTGAGCCCTAACTTAATCAGAATGAGACCTCTCAACCTTCTATCAATAATTAATGGGTGACGAGTTCAACACAAAAGCTATTGACAAGAATCGAAATTATTATAGCTATTCACAAGGAATCAATATTATAATTGGGATAAAAAGGAATATGATTCTGCATCTATTACCCGGCCATCAAATAGTCCGAAAACGAAAGATGATGAACGCGGTTTCATAGCACTTTCACCCTTCCTTTTTAGGGTCCCACCAGCCATATACACCATTTTCACTTTTACCAATTAAGGATGAGAAAATGAAATGCCATCTTTCAATCTTGTACGGTCTTTTCCTTTTGTCTTTCGCACAATAATTCACTGTCGGTTGTAGCTAGGCTTGTAGTTGTAGCATACTTTATCACTATTTGAAGCTAAGGTATGTCAGGGTGAACTAATCAGTAAAAAAATACTATAGAATATAATTTAATAAGATCACAAATAGATAAATCAGCTATTCAAACAAAAAAATCAATTAATATACCATTTCTATAAAATAATTTAGAATTTTACGGTGACTCAAATGAAAAAGGAGAATCGAATTTAAAATTTTGACTTGATATATGCGAAATTTGAGATAAGATCCTACGGTTTTTGAGTAGTGGACTCAAATTTCTTTTTTAGAAACAAATTAAAGTTGCATGACTCAGTGCATGGTATGCGCCATGCGGAATCTGACCAGCACAACATGATCTGACAGTCTAAAAATGTAAAAAATATTATTCCAAATCCAAAAGAAAAAGCAGCGCAGCTGGCCTGGAGCTTCTCATCTTTATCGATCTTTCTGGATGCATTTTAGAATATAATATATGTACTATGTGTGTGTTTGTTCAAGAAAGAACATCACAGGGCCCTCTGCGACATAGCTAGCTTCAAAGTGTCAAAATTTGAGTGAGATAAGTCTTAATAATATTAGTAACCACAAAGTTAGAGGCCAGTTATACTACAGTTTTTTTAACATTATCAAACATCAAGAGTGCGTTTTCACCATAGACCAATCTCTAAATGAGAGTACTAATTAATAACAGTTAACTCTCAAGGCATTAACTCCTCCATTAAAGCTAACTCAAAGGTGTTTGTAGGGTTAAATAATACTATGGACCACAAATACTTCATAAATATTTATTTTTAGTATATTAAAAATTCATTGTAATGTACTATAAAATTATTTTTAAATAATATATGAAATAATAAACTTTTAATAAAAAATAATCAAATAATAAACTTTTAGTAAAAAATAAATATTCACTATATTAAAAAAATTAATATATTAAATGAATCTTACATAAGGTGAATTATGTATGGAGTTCTACTGCATATACTCTCAAATCTTACCCCATTAAATTTATTGTCTGATGTGATGTGGCGGGATAAAATTTTTTCTTCCTGTGAATCCCAATAAAAGTGTTTATATCAAAAAATTTTAAGCTGAGAGTAGAGAATGAGAGAAGCTAGTTAGCTAGAGTATTTTCCTTATGTATAATGATTGTGCATGCATGCAGGCGGCTGGCTGGCATCCACGAAGATCCGATCCTCCGCGTTTGGTTTATGACAATGAGTTAAAGCCTACCGGTCCAACTAAGTACTTGCCCCATTTTTTTGTTTTCCTTTTTTAATTGAACTATTACTTGTCGAGTCTAAAGATATAAATAATGCAAACACATGTCTTGTCTAGTCTGAGAGTGTATATATAGAGTTGCAGATCGAGGAGAGCTAGTTACGATGTTGTGAGAAGTCAAACGTAGTAATTACACGCACCAAACCGTGCATGTTGGCCCTGTCCATTGTAGCTGCCACGTTTGAACACCGGCCTGGGCTGACAACAGCAATGAATGCCGCTAGGAAATCATGAATTGTTTCATCAGTTTAAGAGCTCCGTTTCGCTCTGCGTTTTGTGCTAAAACTTAATTATCGGAATTGAAATGGCTCGTTCCTTATTGTCTGCCTTGTTTCTGGTAATATTGTGTGTGTGTAATCTGTCCGGCGGGGGGGACGCCGGAGTGGGATTTGATCCGGCGGAGATTTTGAAGGTTTCGCCGCCGGATTTCGTGGAGTCTGTCAAGACCACCATTGACGTTGTCCAGCAGGTCACGTCTGTGGTGGCGAAAGTTGGGAATGTTTTTGGGGATTTTAGGCTTTCTAATGCCGTCTCCGATTGCCTTGATTTGCTTGACCTCTCTGCCGATGAACTCTCCTCCACTCTCCTTGCTTCTCAGAATCCAAATGGTATGTTTTTCAATCTCTTTTCTTTCTACCATTTCTTAGAATTTAAGATTAATTAGATTCTAGTTATATTACAAGTTTAATTTCATTTAAATTAACCTTTTTTTTTTTAATCTTTTTATAATTCTTTACTCCTTAAGATCACAATGCACCTTCTAAGTTATAGAGTTTTCTTGCCACTAACAAAAAAAATTGAAATCATGTAAATGAAACCATACTAAAAAATCAAATTAAAATTGAATCCAAATCAATAAGTTAGTCTAGCAACATTATAAATCATGACTTTTCCTTTAAATTAGGTCTTTGTAAGTCACTTTCTGAGTGGTAGATTATGGATAAAGACACAATATTTCACACTAACAGACGTGACAATCACTGTAATTTATCTTTCCATTATTCTGGATAAGAAATTTCACCTTGTGTGTGGGTAGTTTAGATTCTTTACATGCATTATATCAGAATTCAATTAATTAGTACTGGGTATGTTTTACTTGAAACATTATGAATTTATATGTTTTTTTTTCTCCAAAATTTTGAACGTGAGGGTGTTATAATGCAATAGAATTTAGTAATGAGTGATGAGAGATTAATTGCATTGTTCACAGGTAAAAGGAACAATAGCACGGGCAATCTGAGCGCTGATTTAAGGGCGTGGTTGAGCGGGGCGATGATCAATCAAGACACCTGCATTGAAGGCTTCGACGGCACCGATGGTCTGGTCAAGAATTTGGTCGCCGGAACCCTAAACCAGATATCTTCCTCCATCCGCGACGTTCTAGCCATGGTACGCCCGATTCCTCCCGGCCCCAAGTTTCAAGGCAGGAAGCTTATTAGAGATTTCCCTTCCTGGCTAAAATCCTGTGACCGGAGACTCCTACAGTCCAATGTGGTGACGGCGGATGCTGTGGTGGCGCTTGACGGCACCGGGAATTTCACCTCCATAAAACACGCCATCTCCGCCGCCCCCGAACTCAGCTCCCGGCGCTACGTCATATATGTTAAGAAGGGAGTGTACAGAGAATATATAGAGATTGGTAAGAAGAAATGGAACATAGTCCTGATCGGAGATGGCATGGATCAAACCGTCATTTCCGGCAACCGCAGCTACGTCGACGGTTGGACCACCTATAAATCCGCAACTTTCGGTAATTGCGATTATAATTTTGATCCCTAACTATTTTTTTATTATTTACCACAACTTTTTAAATTATTGTTGGGCTACCTAATTTTCAGTCACCGACCTAGTTTATTAACACGACCTGACCCTCCCAAATAAGAAGTCATGAGTTTGAAATTAAGTAAATTTGTACTATATTGTAATAGAGTCAGAATTTGAGTACGAAGACTCCTCACAAAATCTATAGTAATTACAATAGTGTAGGACAGGATTTGAGCAGGAAAACATTTCTTGTACGTATTATTTGTTTTCTCGGTCTACGGTTGTCGGTTGTTTCATCGTACACATTAATATATTTTTGCAGCTGTGAAGGGCCAAGGGTTCATAGCACGCGACGTGACATTTGAGAACACGGCGGGGCCGGAAAAGCACCAGGCGGTGGCATTCCGGTCAGATTCCGATTTATCGGTGCTATTCCGGTGTGCAATAAGGGGCTATCAAGACACGCTCTACGCGCACTCGATGCGACAGTTCTACCGGGAGTGCAAGATCACCGGCACGGTGGACTTCATCTTCGGCGACAGCACGGCGGTGTTTCAGAGCTGCGAAATCTCGGCCCGAAAGGGCCTCCCCAATCAAAAGAACACGATCACCGCGCACGGCCGGAAAGACCCGGCGGAACCCACCGGATTCTCCATCCAATTCTGCAACATCACGGCGGAGCCGGAGTTGCTGGCCGCCGGGAACTCCACCGCCTCGTACCTCGGCCGGCCGTGGAGGCTTTATTCACGCACGGTTTTCATGCAATCGTACATTAGCAGCGCGATCCGGCCCGAAGGGTGGCTGGAATGGGACGGGGATTATGCATTGGACTCGCTGTTTTATGGGGAATTTTCGAACTACGGGCCCGGTGCGGGTTTGGGCAGTCGAGTTAAGTGGCCCGGTTACCACCTGATGAATGAATCGGCCCAGGCCCATAATTTCACGGTGGCCGAGTTTATTTTGGGTAACTCGTGGTTGCCCTCGACCGGTGTGAAATACGCGGCCGGTTTATCGGTTTAAGTACGGTTCATATGCTACTGTCCATTTTATTCATTTATGGTATTTAATTTTTAAATTCTTGGTTTCCTTTCATGGAGGGTGACATTGATGGAGAATTCCCCTCGCCTCCACGTTCTTCCATAATTGCATAGTTTGATATTAGCTGGAGTTGAATTGAGTCTAGTAGAGAGTGCATCGCAATTGGGGTGTTATTTAAAAAAAAAAAAAAACTATTGGAATCGATACGG
The DNA here is from genome assembly GCA_003576665.1 of Ipomoea trifida. Classification (NCBI taxonomy): domain Eukaryota; kingdom Viridiplantae; phylum Streptophyta; class Magnoliopsida; order Solanales; family Convolvulaceae; genus Ipomoea; species Ipomoea trifida. Next base: position 7,291,183 of record CP025645.1, on the reverse strand, counting down.
TTGGTTTTACGATGGGTATAACCGACGACCGGTTAATAGAATAATTGATCAGAAAATTAGAAAATTTGTAAGGAAAATTTAAAGAATCATCACTGAAAAATATTATTACTGTGAGTGAAAATGATTTCGAACTCTTTACATGCTTTTTTCATAGTATTTATATAGCTCAAATTTAATTATGGTAGTAAGCCTAAACAATGAAAGTGAATCCTTCAAAACGTGTACTTTAATTAATTACAAATTGATTACGTACTAAAAAATATATAATTTTATAAACTCTTAACAAATTGTTCAGGCTGTCTCCTCAAAAAATAAGTGGAATAACTATATCACAATATCTTAAAAGTGGTCTAAAAATTTTTCAAATAGTACTTACTATAAATAGTTTCAAATTATATATACTAAATTAGAATCACTATTTGAATCGTATTCAAATATTAAAATGTCTGTATCCAACTCATCAATACATTACACCATTTGTTATAAAAAGTATTGATCCATTTAACTATGTTTGTTATGACATTGATGGAGGAAATGAGATTTCCCAAAATTGTCACATTTGTTAACTTTTGATGATGACAAAAATTTTACTTATTACCGGTAGGTGCATTGTCAATATTACAAATGGAGCAAACACTTTTGGAATCCCCAATACATACAAGTACGTGGAGAGTGTAGCTAAGAGCATGGAACTCAGGAATGGACAAAAATGGGGACGGCTTCATCGCTAACATCCAACGGCGACGATACAATGGGGGAAAACGACATCGATTTTTTTCGCGTTGCGGTTTTCAATGTTGTCGGCCCAGTTCCTACATATGACATGCTAGCGTTCACATGTGATGTTTGCATCACTCTTACTAAACTTAAATTCACGGGGGATTTCGATATTGTCAACTAATACATATAAGATATTCTCTTATATAATTATATATATTGTTATTGCTATTTTTATTACTATTTTTTTTTTATACACTAGACACTTTAACTTAGGGCTAGATTAATCTTAAGTTCTAAAACCATTGTCTAAGAACTTTAATATGCAAGTTCGCACCCCACCTATACATTCTGCACACAAGAGGTATTTATCTAATTTGTTCGGACAAATTAAAGTCTCATAATAACAAACTTCATGTTCCTAGTCAATTCAAACTCTCGTACTGACGGTCTCTGAAATAAGATTATTTTAAGATAATTGGTTGAACCAAATGAGTGGTTAACGAGACATTATTGTTGTTGTTGTTGTTGCTGTTGTTGTTTACCAAATAGCCCCATTAGCCCACTGATAAATTGATACATTCAACTACCTTCATGCGGTCATGCCTTTCTTTTTGGGTTATGTCTTTTAAGTCGCACAAAGATATCATTAGGTATTTAGTATATACTTATTCACGGGTCTTTAACTCTTTAATTATTATTATAAATAATAAATCTATCTTGAGGATATAGAGGTTAGACTAATTAATTTAGGTAGAGTATAGGGTTTGGACATTCTAATATCTTTGTAATTGATTGACTTAATTATTATACTATTTTTATTCTCAATAGTATATATACTGTCATACTGAGCAAGGTGCGTGTTGCACAGTGCAAGGTTTCCTCACGTACGTGGGATATTTGCTTGGGACTCCACATCGTGTTCTAGATTTTCAGTGTTTAATTTGTAGATATCCCTAGTGGCAATCAGTGACCCTCTTTGCAATAGTGTTGTGGCACACACATCTCATGGTTCATGGAAAAATCAACCATCACAGGAACCTATAAAAGGTGGCTAACATTAATTGCAAATGCATAAAAAATTATATTTGAAAATCAATGTTAAAAATGGTATTAACTTCTTATAATTTAAATTATAATTTCACTCTATATATAAAATAAATTTTAAAAAATGACAATGATTCCTCCATCCTCTTGAGTAGGGTAGTAGTACTGTAGTAGCAATAGAAAAAGTTTTTTTTTTTTTTTTTTAAGGAACTTTGACAAGATAGTAGATATTTTGGAAGTAAAAAAAATATCATGAGACATGAGGTACTTGGGAATGCAAAAGTACCTGCGGCCATTATGTAATATGTACTATGCATGAGCATGGCAGACAACTTGGTGGGCCATCTCTGCTTTAATTTAGATCACCCAAAAAGAAAAAAATATAAAAAAGAAGAAGAAATGGCTAACAGTGATTCTTCCCTCCTCGCTAATGAAACCAAATTACCATTCATTACTTTAACGACCACTTTTTGGACTGATTAATGCATGTCGGCAGCATGTAATGCGCGCACATGCAAAAACGCATCACCTAAATTTATCCTTTTACTTTCTGTTCAATCACTAATGTTAGTTATTGTCTTTAATCATATTTTTAATGGGAATATTCTTGAAACCTTAATCACTCCAACAACAAGAGTCTTATCATTCTTATTAAACTAAACTCAACCTGCACCAGAGATTTATTGGAGTCAAATGAAAAATGATAAAGTGAATAATTCTGATGGGTTGGATATTGGAGAGGTTTAGGGGACTGACTTGGTTCAAGTGGTCGACTCGGGCCCACTTTGGTCTAGAGTCGGCATTACATAGACTGAACACTTATGTTGAGACTCAAATAAAAAAAAATAACTTAAAAAAACCTGTCACATATTGAGATAGTAAGATTTGAGAATACAGATAGTAAAACTCTTTCTTGAATTATAATGTGATGAATACGTGATGGTCCTAGATTTTATAATGCCACACTTATTCTCTGTCACAAATGTAATAGTATAAATATGTCACTATAATTTACAACCATGTGAGGGAGCTATCAACTACGGATGATTGACAGATCCATGCAGCTGCTAGCACAACTTGTTCTCCCATCCCAGACTCAAATCCTTAACCTTAATTCTTTACTGTACTATGCATTTCCAGTCTTTATATATAGATAATAGCCAGAAGAACAATCTGTATAAGCTTGTCTGAGTTACTCTATAATGGCCATGGCGCGTTTGCGTCTTCTTCTCCTTTTTCTTCTTCTCTCTGTCCATTTATTCGCAGCTAAAACTGCAGATTTCAACAATTATCCCATCACTTCTGCGGCGAATTTCTGCAAGTCTAAACCCCATCCCGATGCTTGTTTGCACTCCATTAAACTTTCCATTTCCATTAACATTAGCCCAAACGTCTTGAACTTTCTCCTCCAGTCCCTGAAGACGGCGTTAACCCAAGCCGGAAAGCTGTCGGACCTGTTCGCCGTCGCCGGCTCCGGCGGGAAAATCGTCGAGAAACAGAGGGGGACCGTTCAGGATTGCAAAGACCTGCACGAACGCACGGTTTCGTCGTTGAAAAAATCCGTTTCCCGGCTAAGCGCGTCGCCGGACGCTCGGAAGATTGCGGACGCGAAGGCGTTTCTCAGCGCGGCGATGACGAACAAAGCGACGTGCTTGGAAGGATTGGAATCTTCGACGGGTCCCATGAAAACAACGTTGGTGGGGTCCATCGAGGACACCTACAAGCACGTCGCCAACAGTCTCTCGGCTCTCGCCCAGCCTGGCCACGCGGCGGAAAAAAGCGGCGGCGGTAACGGGAGGCGGTTAATGTCGGCGGATTTTCCCGGATGGCTGTCGGGCAAGGACCGCCGCATCTTGGACGATTACTACAACGATTATGACCAGAGTGACACGCTGACGGTAGCGGCTGATGGGACGGGGAACTTCACGACCGTCACGGACGCCGTTAATTTTGCTCCCAATAACAGCGATGTCCGCATCTTCATATACGTAAAACAAGGGGTGTATCAAGAAAATTTGGTGATTCCGGGCTGGAAGCCTAATATCGTTCTGCTAGGAGACGGAAGTAACGTCACTACCATCACCGGTAACAGAAGTAACGTCGGCGGCTGGACCACCTTCCGAAGCGCCACCGTTGGTAACGTTAACTTAAAACTTTCCTATCGTATAGCCTAGAATTCTAGATCTAGCATTCTTAATCCATTAATACTGCATCTACACCTACTTTCTACTTAATTTTTTTTTTTTTTGAGAAACCTACTTTCTACTTAATAGTTCTAATTTATCTTAAAAAACAGTGGTTATACGGTGTATCATATCCACCTTGCAACGTGTACCTGGTCTATGTTTCTAATTACTCCGTATTAATTTTTGAGTTTTAAACATACCTTCTCCTCTATGGGAAAGTCATGCCATCTAAGCAAGGTGTTTGGCTGAATCATTATTTTTATTAATTCACTTTTTACCACATCTATCATTTTCTTACTTAATCCAAATCGGAAATACTGACTCGGATTCAAAATTTGTATCCACCAGCGGTTTCCGGCGACGGCTTCTTGGCGCGTGACATCGCCTTCGAGAACACGGCGGGGCCGGAGAACCACCAAGCGGTGGCCCTGCGGATCAACGCCGATTTAGCCGCCGTGTACAGGTGCACCATAGCCGGATTCCAAGACTCCCTCTACGTACACTCGTTCCGCCAGTTCTACCGGGAATGTGACATCTACGGCACCATAGATTACATCTTCGGCAACGCCGCCGCCGTCTTCCAGGGCTGCAACATCGTCTCCAGATTGCCGATGCCCGGCCAATTCACCGTCGTCACCGCCCAATCCCGCGGCAACCCGTTCGAAGTAACGGGAATCGCCATACAGAACTGCTCGATCCTCGCGACCTACGACCTGTACAATAATTCGAACGCCGTCAAGAGCTACCTCGGCCGGCCGTGGCAAAATTACTCCGTCACGGTGTACATTGAATCCTACATTGACGATTTTATAGCGCCCGAAGGGTGGACTAACTGGGTCGGCGATGACGGGCTGGACACGTTGTACTATGGAGAGTATCAAAACAATGGTCCGGGTTCGGGTACGGAGAATCGGGTCGGTTGGGCGGGCTTTCATGTTATGGATTATAATGATGCCTTGAACTACACTGTGTCGGAGTTCATCACCGGAGATGAATGGTTGGATTCTACTTCCTTCCCATATGATGATGGGATATAATTTTTATATTTATTTTTATTTTAATATTAAATAATCACTAAGCTCAAGTGAAAAATAGTGGATAATTTTGATTTCTAAGGTTACGGCAATTTATTGCTGAGTAAATACATAAATGTCTCCTAGGATATTGGCGGTTCTTATATCGTGGACCACGGTCCATGATATAATTTGCGAGGATATTGGTCCAGTCTTGACGGCGAACCGACGGCATTATCATAGTTTTTATAGTGTTGATATATATAATGATAATGGATAACTATTATTTAATAAAAAAGTTATGATTAATAATGTAAGATGTGTATCTTGTCAAATCAAGATGTAAGCGCTTTGCGAGATAATTTATCTTTTATGAATAAAGTTATGATTAATAATTTAAATTATAAATATTATTAGAATTGTACTAATGAAGTATATATTTATTTACTCAAATCATATTTATTTTCCCTGTTTTACGTAATATTTATGGTTGGTCCAGAGCAAGCTAAAAAGTCTAGAATAATGGGTTTATTAGACTTTTTCAAATTTTCAATTGTAGCTCTACGTGTGGTAGAATACAGTTAAGGAAATAAATTTCCTTGCAGAATAAATCTCAAATTTGTTTAAAATATGTGGTTGTAGCGCTTTATGAATTGTGTGTTGTGAATAAAAGTTATGGGGTTAGTTGCATTGTAATAACAATAGCAATAAACGTAAAATGCAAGGGATAATTTTTAAGTGGTTTGACGAACACAACCTATATCCATTCACAAGTACATTATATTGAGCACGTTGATCTTCATTCTATGATGTATTCCGTAATTCTCGCCAAAACTTTTTACTTTACTTATTTCAGTTCAGCTATTATATACTTGCCTATTACCGAATAACATAGATTAATAATATTAACATCAAGTCAAATACTTTGTGCGCAGATTACATATAGGGATTCTCGCATATGAGCCATAGTGGAAGCTTTTTTTGCATTCAAAACAAAATATTAACATCAATACATATCCAAGACTCTCTATCTTTGTTTAATAAATAAATATTATTCACAATAAATGCATGATTAGTCAATTATAACGGTGTACATTAACATCAACAAAGTTGTTTTTTTCTTAATATTATCAAATAAATGCACAATTGGTCAATTTTAAGCGTGTATATTAACATCAACAAAGATATTCATAGATTTACGCGGTGGGCTACCAAACAACAATCGAGCTCAACTTTTCTTGGCTGGTTTATAGTCAAGATTGTCTGTTTTTTTTTGTTGCTATGCCATGACGGATACATTTTGTACGCTAATGAAATCTGACAGCAGTTTCAATTTTGACGCATACTAATTTAATGTTTGGGAGTGAGAAAAAGAATAAGAGATATGTTATGGGCTAGGAGCCCAAATAAAAACTTCAATCCAATACGGTTTATTAGTAATTTTATACAATTACTGATGATTTTGTCCGATTAGGCCCACCTTAAATTGGGTTACAAATTCAGGAAATGAACTTGTGGAATAATGAATAAAAGCAATTGGACCGTTAACAAAGTCCTTAATTTGAAATATAAATACTAGAAATCAGTGGGTTATATAAATGCCGAACAAGGGCTACACTAGAGGTATTCTCGGGGTCTACAACCATTCCACGTAAGCATGTCTACCAAAAAGAAGCCCATCAAATAAATCCTCAATCAAATAAATCCTCAATCATTATTGCATGGACCATGGTCCACACAGCTGTGTGAACCATAAATATAAGGTACATTATTTTTATATTGATGGTACATTATTTTTGTACTGAAGGTACATTATTTTAGGGTACATTATTTTTGTACTGAAAGTACATTATTTTATAGCACTATAAAATAATGTATCTTCAGTACAAAAATAATGTATCTCCAGTATAAAAATAATGTACTTTATATTCATGGTCCACACAGCTATATGGACCATGGTCCACACAATAATTTGCCGCAACTCCTACTTCCATTCTATATTTTTTACTCCTTATGATTTGACATGCTTTAATTGCTCAATTTAATGAGAGTCATGCTATTTATCCATTAGTTTTTTTCTTCCTCCAATCAAATTTGAACACGAGTGAGAGTAAAAGTTGATAGTACATATACTATTTTTCGCCTAAATATATGAAGTAGGACGGAAAAACAATTGAACTTACCTAGGAAGTCCACTACATTGAGTGTAACTCTAACATTGTGATTAATTACTTGAGCTGGACAGATCATGACTGAGTCTGGAGGTGGCAGTGTAAAGGCATGAAGCTCAAAAAACATGTATGGAAAAAAGCTCAGGATATTGAAAAGTATAGGTTGAATCCCTTGTGGATGCGCAAACGAAGATTATGAGCTGACAGGTGAACTGATTGGGTGACTCACGATTTACGCCTGAAGTGACTCTAGTAACGGGATCCTGTGGGTTTAGAATTAGAATGAGAATAATTTTTTTTTATATGTAATGCTACCAATGGGCAATGGGAGGGAAACATTAACATGTTGTGATTAATTTTATGACAAGAAAACAACATTATTTTTATTGTGATCCAAGGTACTAGGATCTGAATAATCCATTGCCTCTAAATAGTCACTCCTACAATTTCTCCAGTACCCCAGTCCCACTCCACCCATCAGCCAGACATATGGATGGACATGGCTCCCAACCCTCCAACAAAAGCCACACCTCCCAACCCATTTCCTTCCCCTTCGCTCGCTTCTTATCTGCCTTGGGTTGCCTTAGTTTGTGATCCAAGGCAGATTGATTCCGATCTGCCGCCGCCGTCGTCGATCGCCGTCGTCCCCTTATATGGCTTTCCAAGACTTTGACCTAATCTCCGAGCGGCGCAAGGCCGAGAGGAGGAAGAAGCTGCAGCGAAGGATCGCCATTGCGGTTGTAATCATTCTGATCCTCCTCATCGCCGTCGGTGCGGCGGTGGTGTATTTCGTGGTCATGAAAAAGGACGACGGCCACAAAAATTCAGGGACGAAATCGAAGGCCGAGTCGTCGGCGGCGAAATCCGCCGAGAAGTCCGTCCGAACGCTGTGCCACGGGACGGATTTCGAGGAGACGTGCGAGCGGACGCTGTCGAAGACGGTGGAGGACGACGCCTCCGCCGCGAAGAAGCCGAAGGAGCTTCTTAGGGTTTCGATGGTGGCGACGGAGAGCGAGATAGACAAAGCCGTGAAAAAATCCGGCGACGTCAAGGGCGACACGCCGCAGAAGAAGGCGGCGATCAAGGACTGCGCCGACCTCCTCCAGGACGCCAAGGACGACCTCGACGCCGCCATCGCAAGCATGAAAGGAGACGATATCGGAAAGGTCTCCTCGCACGCCGACGATCTCCACAACTGGTTGAGCGCCGTCATCACGTACCAAGACACGTGCGTTGACGGGTTCCCGGACAGCGAGGAAAAGACGGCGATGGAGAAAACGCTCAAAACCGTCAAGGAACTCGGCAGCAACTCTCTCGCCATTGTTTCCCAGCTCGCTTCAGTCATTTCCACGTTCGAATCCCCCAAGCGACGCCTTTTAGCCGACGGGTCCCCTGAATGGATGAACGATGAACACCGCAGAATTTTAAAGGCCGATATTCCCGAGCACCCCAACGTCACCGTCGCAAAAGACGGTAGCGGAAAATTTCGCACCATTAATGCAGCACTAAAGGCATTACCGGCGACCTACAAAGGACGGTACGTGCGTGCATGCATGCATGCATGGCATTAACTATATTCTGTTAATTTAATACACTAAACCTGCAGCTGAAACGTGAGATTCATGATTGCAGGTACGTAATTTTTATCAAAGAAGGAATTTATGACGAAACCGTATTAATGACGAAAAAGATGGTAAATATAACCATGTGTGGTGAAGGATCTCAGAAGACTATAATCACTGGAAAGAAAAACTTCGTAGATGGAGTTACCACATACCAATCTGCAACCTTTGGTACGTAGAAAATCGATTCTTTATGACAAGCCAACCAAATTAATCAAGTTACTGACTTATAAACACTTATGTGCAACACAAATGAATTTACTTATATATTTTGTCTTAGGGCTCGATCCCACCCCTCTCATGTGGGGTGTAATCGGGTACCACTAGACTACAAGATTTTTGGGGTTAGGGCTACAATATGAATGCACAACTTAGACTCATTTAATTAGGGCAAAATCTTATGTGTCACCCGGCTCACTTATTGAAATCACTGAGACGATCTCACACAAGTTACATTGTAATTAGACTGGACAGCCTAGGTTGTTTTATCCTTTGTGGCTACCTAGGCTGATTTTGCAGAATAGGGTCACAAGACAGGATTTGATAGGGCTCAGTTTCTTTCGGTCATAAAAAATGGATTTTTTAAACAAAAATTGATAGTATGTATTTTGAAACACAATTTTTTTTTTTTTTTTTTTTTTTTGGCATAATTATATCGATCAGCTGTTCTGGGAGAAGGGTTCAAGGCACAATCCATCGGATTCCAGAACACAGCGGGGCCGGAGAAGCGCCAAGCGGTGGCGCTGAGAGTGGAATCAGATAAATCAGTGTTTCTAAATTGCCGTATGGAAGGCTACCAAAACACGCTCTACGTCCACACTCACCGGCAGTTCTACCGAGGATGCTACATCACCGGCACCATCGACTTCATATTCGGAAACGCGGCGGCGGTTTTCCAGAACTGCGAGATGGTGGTGCGGAAGCCGCTGGCGAAGCAGCAGAACACCGTGACGGCGCAGGGACGGACGGACAAGCGCCAAACCACCGGAATCGTGCTGCAGAACTGCCAAATCATGGCGGACGATCACCTCGTCCCCGACAAGGCGAAATTCAAGAGCTATTTAGGGCGGCCATGGAAGGAATTTTCCAGAACGATCATTATGGAAACGGAGATCGGCGATTTGATCGATCCCGAGGGATGGACGCCGTGGAGCGGCAAATTTGCGCTGAAGACGCTGTACTACGCCGAGTTCCAGAATACCGGGCCGGGCTCGACCCTATTGAAGCGGGTCAAATGGCCCGGATACCAGGGCGCAATTAAGATAGATGAGGCCACGAGATACACGGTTGTGCCCTTCATACAAGGGGATACTTGGGTTAAGGCTTTAGATTGCCCCGTTCGTTTGGGCCTCACCAGCTAATAACCTGAAGAAGTTTCTTTGTTCCGATCCGATCCATTCGCAACTTCTTGATGCGATTTATATTTCAACATTACTTGTACACTACATAGTACATACCATGGAATGATTATGCATTTCGAGTTGCATGAGTTTTGTATTTATTTTACCGCCCTCATACCCTATTTGGGTTACAGGGCAGTATAGGAAAATCCACACATTTATATATCTCAAACCCAGAATGATTATTTTTGTAACTTTTAATTTGACATGGAAGTCATACTATATATATATATATATATATATATATATATATATATATATATATATATATATATATATATATATATATATATATATATATATGTTAAGGTTTCTAGTGGATCAAAGTATAGAGGATATTGAGTCAACCTTTCATTTTCTTGTCGGGCGGGAATGTGGACACGCTTGGAGTGAGAGATTTTACCTAATTGAATTATTTCAGGGAGTGAGAAGGGGTGAATTTTAACTTAATAGGGTAGCTCAAGTGGCAAGTGTGGAGAGGGCAAATTATTGCATGGACCATGGTACATGCAATAACGATTGTGATGAGAGAGACCCGGGTTCGATTTACACAAGTGACGATTCTCCCTGGGCCAGCTCCCGTGCCTGGACTATTAAAC